>VYXD01000360.1:52052-182085 GCA_013397195.1 Hylia prasina
AAAAAAAAAAAAAAAGACTGACTTTGACCTGGGCTGCACACCTACAGAAGGGAGGAAAGAGGAACAAGGACCTATCTCACCGAGCCTGTTTGGGCTCCCCAGATCTCTACTCTGGCATGGGTTCAAAAACCACCAGGAACTCAATCATGAACTGGCTCTGGTCTCCTGAAAGTGTGTCAATTCATCTGCTTACTGCAGTCAAGGAAGGAGAGCCATAAATTTCTGTTGATATTTAGTATCAGCAAATCAGTACTCCTCAATCAGCTGGGGGGATAAGCTTCTTGGTCCAAGGGCTCCAGGGTGCTACAGCTGTAAAAACAGTGCCACAATAACATGGATGCAGGAGTGCCTGGGCTGCGCAGTGGGTAGGGCACCAGCGCTGACAAAGTCTGAGCTAGACCGAGTTCCACAAAACAAGAAACCACAACTCAATACCACTACCAGTGGCCCACTGCCTTTTTTATACCCCAAACAGGACCACTGGGAGTTATAGCCACAATCTAGAGGATGCAGTGAAGGAAACTACACAACCAAATTTGATACAGAACACTGCCTGTGCCACCACTGTCAGATGTTGACTAATAAACTGGATAGTGATCAAACTGGTGAGTTTATTAGCACAGGAGCATGACACAAAGGAAAGGAGCAGCGCATGAGGAGAGAAAGCAACGTCTCGAAAAGTCAGAGAGATGAATGAGTTAAGGAAAAAGAGATTTAACGTGTACTGATAAAAAGCAGTGAAGAGACATCAAAAAATGATCAGGAACGACAAGTACAAATAGAAGAGCACAACATCACTTTTAACACTGGAGAAGGCCATCTGGGAAGACAACAGACAGACTGAGCTGTCGCATTTCAAAATGAAAACTGGAAATTAAAAAAACCCAAACCCACCAAAAATCAAATCTAAGCCAAACACCACTGCATTTTCTCCCAAGTTCTCCTTCTTACCATTCACTGCATAATACTGATTCCAAAAAGAATCAGAGGGTATCTGCTCCATATCACACTGTGTAAGGTGTCTGCTCCATCATGGACACCATCCAGAATCACAAACATTAAAGAATGCGAGATTAAATAGAAGTGGAAGGGAACAGACTCCCAGGCTTGACTCACTTGAGACTCTAACTTTGGACTGAAGCAAACATACTGACAAGCTCTGAAGAGGTGGGAAAGGGATGAGAAAAATGCTTGAAACATAAGGCTTACAGGGAACAAGTAAAGTCAGTTAAATATACAGGGTCACTTTTTAGAGTTGTGAAACTGTACCTGCTAAGCAAGGGAAGAGAGCATATGCACACACAGAGCTGGAACCCTCCCCAGCTGCACTGTCAGTGCAGGGCCCTTTTCCCAAAAATCTTTGTGATCTTTCCAAGTGCACAGGAGGCTGAAACCAGCACAGCAGCAGGATGCCCCCTCCAAGGCCATCCTAGTTTGTTGCCAGAGTCTGTCAGCCATCAGCATTCACATAGGTCATTCTTTCCCCAAGACCTCACCCTGCAGAAAAGGCATGTTTTCATCAAAGAGGCTGGGAAGGCTGATGGGAGGAACAGAAGATCATGGAGAGCCAATGCTCTTCTGCTCCTCCTCTACCTAGGGACAGTCTCAGGATGGCAGGACGTCACCACACCAGATGCTGGCTGGGTCAGGCAAACTTTGAGGTCTCCCAGAGGTGATACAGCGACAAAGGTAGGACTGACCAACATCCTCTGAGACTCATAAGCCCTCTCTAAAGACAGAGTCCATTCTGAACTTTCCTATCTAGCAACCTGTGGGGCTGGGCAGGCTGCTTGGCACAACTACCACTGCATAATTCCCCCATTCCCAGAATAGAGAAATAATATGTTTCAATTAATAATACACACTGATCCAAGTCTTTGTGCTCAACAGCAAATTCACCCCTCTAATTCAGGGGTCCAATCACATAGCCTGTCAACTCCCTCCCTTCCCTATTGTGAATCAAGCCAACAATTGCCTTTATAAATAAAAGGAAAATTAGAAACAAGTGAAATAATCTCAATTTTACATTTGCAGTAAAATTGTGACCACATTTTTTAACTTACAATGCAATACAATTTCCCCCAAGTCCTCTTTTAATTCCTGACAGATACTGCCAGTACAGCTATTACCTTCAAGATCATTACAGTGTTGCCACTGCACATAATTAAATGGACTGTGGCTTTATATGGGGAATGCCATGGTAACATTAATTATTTGCAAATGGTCAGTGTCAAAGACTGCATGGTGACCATGACACTCCATCATACTCTGAAGTACCCAAACCTCTGAAAGGAGTTAATCTTCTTCATTTGTAATGCGTCCTAGCAGTACAGCAAATTGTTTTTCTTTTCCCAAACTCACATTATAAAAACATAATGCAGCACTTCTACAGCAGCATTTTAAACACAAGGGATGTTGGTTTTTTTCATTTTCAATCCAACTGGCTAAAAAAGAGTCTGTGCAGATCTTTAATAAGTTACTCATGGGTTGAATACATTTGGGAAAACAGATGATTCAAAGGCAAAGTGTTTCCATCGTAACTGGTAGATGCAGTTGATTCAAAAGAATTGGAGTGCAGTCTGTGATGAGCAGCAGGACAAACGTTCCCCTTGGCTCAAATGAACAGATCACTGCACTGATAGCCCAGCATCACAACCTTGTTTGTTCACCTGGGACTCCATCACCAGCCCTTTCAACTGAAAGAATGATAATCTACTAATTAAGTCCATATTTTTAGCTTTGTAGAATTTATCCAGTTTGTCCTAAATCTGAATGAGGCGTTGAGTCAGAGATTATAGTTCAGCTGGTTGGAAACCTGGAAGGAGTCACATTTTAGCCAGCAATATACATGCATTTGCAATGCTGAATTTCTTGGGGTCATGGATCACCGTTTTGATCTGGGCTGCATAACCCATAGCACAAAAGGGTCTTGTTCTGTGCCTGGGGCTCTTTAGTGAGACTAAAGACACAAATAGCAAGATTTGAAGCAGCAGACAATTTGATTTAAATTTGTGAGCACTCTATTCCAACATGGTGCTTTAAAAAGGACTATAATGTTGATATTAATAGAACTGCAATATAAATACTATATTGAGAAAATTATTTGCATTTTCAGTTTTGGAGAGAGGAAAATGTAAGCACAAACATGTTCCTCAAAGTGATGAAGAGTACTACTTTTTATTGCAGAAATAGAATATATCCATTTACTTTAATCAGGAGCTAAATTCAGACAAGAAAAAATACTCCGGATGTTTATTATCCAACCTCTTATTCTTCTCAAAGGTCTGAGAATAAACTGGTTACAAATACTGGAAAAAAACATTTAAAAAGTGATGTGACTATCAATTCAAGACCCAAATCTGTATTTCAAAACAGTCTTAATACTCCAGTTCCGTGTATATAGGTCAGGAAGCATGTTCAAAATTAAATCTAAGCTCAGATTCTGAACAAGGTCACAGTGCCATAGGAAAGTTTCAGTAAAGACTCATCTTTCATATAGATAGCATAAGTCTTCACTAATGAGTGGAAAATGGTATGTTATCTGTATCCTGATTATTGTATTCAGGAATGTTATACAGGGACATGTAATATATTCAGGGATGCAGAAAAGGGGGCAGAGCCTATGAGACACCAGTAAATGATTTTGCTTGCAATGGGAAAAAGAAGGCTGGATTCTAAAGTCCATTAAAATGCAAGTGTATTCTGCCCTAAAAGTGAAGGAAAACATGAGGCTCAGGTCCTCCCTTTCAATAATTTTTTTATTACTGCTGTCTTCAAGCAGACAGTTGGCAGGGCAGGTTGAGATTCACCTCAGAAATCCGTGCTCTAACTCTAAGTAATAAAATCTCCTTCATCTGCTGGCACCATCTGCCCCAAGGAACTGCTGGATTTTGTCAAGTAGCTTATTTGTTACTGCTCACATTTTTGTATCTAATTACAACAATAGCCATGGCTGGTGTTAAAAGACTAGTGAAAATTTGTGGGAACAACAAGGACATTCAAGAAGCTAGGCAAACACCCACCATTCCTACTTGAAGGTGGCTGTATCTAATTAAATAGCAGAATTTCTTGGCAATTTTATACTCTCTCTATCTCCAGAAATTCAGCCCCTTTACCCAAGAGATTTTAAGAGAGAAGGAAGAGCAATGGGAATATTTTTTTCTGTTTTCTAATATCTGTTTATTAAAGTCCATTTATATTTCCATGCTCTAGTACCAGCACAAGATTTCCATAAATAAAACATTAAATGCAACTCTTCTGCTTTCACTTTCAAGTTAGAGTTGCACACATGTGATATAGTAGTGGGACGACACAGCAAATGGTATAGACTGCTCTGAAACAACAAAATAACAGATCTTCCCTTTACATCACTGTATTTTCCCTTTCCATAGTTTTAAGAAAGCTCTCTAGAATGTACCAAGGATACTCAAATAATATTTGCTTTTGAGACTGATAATCTAATTTTCCTAGAGAGCCTTCTTTAAGAGGGATGGTCCCAGATAGAAAAGCAGACTTAGGTATTCCCCAGACAAGGCTAATTGGAAATCAGGACTGCTTTACAATTAAAGAGAGATTTTCAAAGGCTCTCAGACCCTGCATTTATCCAGAGACCTTTCTGGATCACTGCTGCAAATGCAACTCTGAGCACTGGGTGAGCCTGCGAAGGGCAGTAGCTGAGGGAGCACATGGGACTGGAGGTTAATAAACGGGGTCCTATGCTGCAGCAAGGCTTGGATACATCTATGCCTTCAACCTGAATTTACTCACATACTCCTATGTCCATGCTGACCCTTAAATAGTGTCTTTTTCCTTCCAAAGTGTTTACTCCTGATGTATTTCTGGAGAAAAGCCACAGGTTTCCTCAGCACACATTTTGCTCAGCTGAATGAGCCCCTTTCTTCATGTTTGCCTCCATGAGAACATTTTGTTAAAAAAACAAAACACCCCAGCCCATTTCTTTCCACTTGGTCCAAAGGGAATATTTTTTTGACCAGAACACAGGATTTGTGCTTCCACATCACTTCCTAACACTTCCATGTGGCACCAATACTTTTCTGTTTCTACTGGAAATATATCTCCCAAAATGCATTTGCTTTTTTCATGGCTGAGGAGAAACCCACTTTTGTGTTTTACAATCATTCTGAGATTAAATACCGCTCCACAGCCTTTACCACCACCTTTCCAACACTCTGCTCTCAACGTAGTATATTTAAGGATGCATATAGAGTGTATATGTTACATATACTCTGCAGTTTGTCCATTTTTATTTAAAAAACACATTTGCCTTCCATTTGTGGAGAACTGCATTTCCATTTGTGTAAAACTGCATTTCATCCCATTTATTTTGTCCCAGCCCTCAAGGTCATCCACTTTTTCTTGGATGATTTCCCAAACTTCCTCTGTCAGGACAATGCCTCTCAGCATCATGACATCAGCAAATTTCAACTTCATGAGCACAGTGCTAAGATTTGTGCCAAAACCCCTTCTGAAAATTAAAAAATACAGTTTTTAAGAATGAGAGCTGAAGGTCCCTGCTTGCAGCCCCATCTCAGCCAACCCAGCCCTTGCCATCTCTCTCAAAGCCAGCCCCTTCTTACTTTCCAATTTCCTTACTAACCCCCATCTTCTTGTCTTAATAGATCCCTGTGTGGACTGTATCAAATCTTCACTCAAGTCCAAAGAGATGCAATTCTACTGAATTTCCTTGGGGTAGAAAATCAGTTATCTTATCAAAAACGTTATTAGATTAGCCTGGCAAGATCTATCTTTAGAAAATCTGTGTCACATTTTATCCCATTTTTCCCTTAACAACATGTCTTTAATCAGTCTTTGCTTGAAAAAACATTCAGAGGCCTTGCACTAACAGCCTGGAATTTTCCTTGGATCATTTCTCATCCTTTTGAAATGTTGGACATTACTATTATTAATCCTTAGAGCTAAAGCATCACTCCAGGCTTTGTTAAAAATATTTCCCTCTGACCCCCTAATTTTGTGAGGCAGCTTTTTCTCATCGTTGAGATAGAGGTTATCTGGTCATCCTGATTTGAGTGCATTAAGCTGCACAATTTTCTCTTCTTTTATTACTGTTTTTCCATTTTCATAACCTTGTTGCTGTTATTTGTTCTTCCTTTTCCAACAGGATTTTCTTCCCCCAAACCAGAGGCAAAGTATTCACTTAAGTTCCTGGGTTGACAGCCTCTGTTGGCACTGATGCACACCTCTCACAGGTGTTCCAGCATCTCTACATCCTCCAGGATTGCCACAATATATTGCCATCAGAAATGAAGCCCATGACCCTAATGAAAGGCACAGCAGCCTTTGAGGTGAGCAACACAGGATGCTCCTCCCTTTCTCTGTTTCTCTGCCATCTGCCTCCAGCCCTCAGATGCAGTCATGCACCAGTGATCCTCCCCACCACATGTCTGTCACACTGGGGTTTGTTTTAAACAAATGAAGGAAGAAAAGATGTGCAAAGAGCTTCTTGTGTTTAGCTGGAGCAAGGGGAAAGGTACCCCTTGCAGATGTGACGATGAGGAGAAGCCAACATCTGTTGTCAGCCAGATACCGCCTGTGCAGGCTGAGCAGTGATGCCACCTTATTACAACAGAAAGACAGGTCAACTTAGTTTTTACCACCAGGCCCGTTTCTGACAACAAATTACCCTCATTCCTGATGCCTTCATTAATAAAAGGTCTAGAATAGGGAGCAGAGTACCCTGTTCATGATTCATGCCAGCAGAGAGCCACCTCCACTGACTACATCCAGCTGCCTCAGGTGGCCCAAAGGGCCTGGGTATAGGTGAGGCTTTACTTAAGTGTGCTGTTCCACTGTGGCAATATCCTGGACACAACTCGGGTTTCTGTCTCAGTGAGTTGTTGTGCATCCAGCACTCAACACATCTGTGAAACCTATCTCCTTGCAAAAGGTGGAAACAACTCATCTGTCTAAAGCTTCCACTCCTGGGGGAAGGTGAACACTTACGTCCCTGCTCACCTCCCAAAGCTGGCGAGAGGGAAGAAACTTTCTGGCGCATCTGCTACTGTAAAATAAAAAGAGAACAGGAAGGAGACAGGCAACTCCTGACTGATTCCAGCTTCCCTCACTCCTCTACTCAGAGCAAGAGCAGCTCTTCTTTCAGAAGAGGAAAACAGTGCCAGAAATTAAGGTGATGGGTTTTTTTAAAAGGCTCAGAAAAAGGGTTAAGAACAGAGGAATGAAAGGCACAAAGAAAGCAGGGATGATTTACAAAGCCACAGAATGGGAACCTCACTGCTGTAGTATGTGATTGTGCTGGGAAGTGTCACATGGATTTGCAGGGAGATCTCCATGCTGTAGTTCAGATAAGAAGCTGAACATCTGGGTTTTATCTGAACTGATCCAGAACTTCATAGCCTTTGAGATCCTGCCAATCTCTCCCTCTCCCCATATGCATGTTTTTCCAGCGTGGAAGCAGATTTTGCTTTATGCACTTGCAATGACAGACTGTGAACCAACACCATGGAAAGATGGAGTATCACCTGGGACCACGGGAACTTCTGGGTTCAGGTCTCTGTTTTAGGGACTAAAGAAGATTGCTACAAAAAGCCTAGAAATGGAACCCTTTTCAAGGTTCTACTTAATAAACCTTTCCCATAGAAGTCACAAAATTTATCAAGCTAACTGCACTTAAAATCCTCCAGCTTCCATCCATCATGCAGCTTACTTGAAAAGCCAGCCCCTGCAAAGTCATTGTATTCCCTCCCCCAGTGTTAAAATTTATGGAATTGACACTCCTTGAGGAGTTAAGAGTTGGAAAGGCACCCTCCCTAATGGGAAGAAGTGAAGGGTTGGTGTTTGACTTACGAAAATCAGGAATGCTGAGGGTCTGCTGAATACAAATAAAAAATTACAGACTGCAAAGTTCCAAATTAACATCCCAATGACTCATATTTTTCTTCAGAAAAGCTCAGGCTTCTCATTGATCTCAGGATTACAGGCAGCCAGAGCCTTATTTGCAGCTACGCAAAGAACCTGCTGCACTACACCAGCAGTAGGGCACACACCTCAAAATAAAACCCAAGGTACATGAACACTCATTTGCCAGCACAGCAGAGAGATTGTCATTTTGAGATCAGTGGATGAATCCAGCCCCTGCAGTCAAATACAGGCACACTGCAAAGGCAGGTCTCTCTAAAATCTAGAATTCATCTCAGGAATAGTTTTTGCTTTTCATTCTCATCTGAATAATGTCAGGCCGTGCTCTTCATGCACATTCCCACTTCTAAGACAAGCAGGACAACAAGAATAATTTGTATTCTTTACGAAATGAATTCTTGATGGCAACCTTAAACTAAGTGCTGATTTGTTCCCCATAATTAATACATTCTTCTGCAGTATAACACATCTCACCGCAAGTTTCAATTATTCTGAAACTTCCTAATAAAAACTAAAATAACACTGCAACAGTTGATGAGATTTTATATATATGTGTGTATATGCATATACACACACATATACACATTGTCAAAATAAAACTTTGGCTTGCATATTGTGGGTTTCTTTTTTTTATCCACAGGTATTTTACTGTATCTACCTTAATTTTTAAGACAGAGCATGTAGAATAGAAACATTATGGCCTTATTTGCAATCCTACATAAATACTTGAAGAGGTATTAATTGTGCCTTTTCAGAACCCAGTGCCAGGTCTCCAGACAGTGTGTAGTACCTATAAGTCCTGACACATCAGTAGGGACACAAAATGTAGCACTTCTGGAAATGAGGGCCACGGTGGGCACACCAAGGGGAAGCAATTACAGCCAAGGTTTGAAATCTGAAATGCTCATGATTTGGCTTTTGAAAGTCCATATATTTCTTCAATTAAATATTGAATAGCTGTGACTACAAAAAGCCTATGTAGATCTGGCAGTAAAGTATTATACTCTCTGGTTAAAGAGCATGTTAAGGCCACAGTCAATAGAAGGCAGCTGCTCCCATGCAGGCTGTCACAGCTAATCATGTAAATCAGCCCCCTGAGTTCTGTGTTGCAGGAAAGAACCCATCTACTGCTGTATCAAGAGGCAGACTGCTGAAAATTGGGGTTTTGGTACAAATTTGTGAAGCAATAGCAGTGAATCATTTCTGCTTTGGCAGATTCGGAATGCCTTTTCATATGAGCACCAAAACCAAACATATTCTTGACTCCAGAACAGTCCTAGAACATACTTTTATCCAAGTACATAATAATGAGGCAAAACAGACACTAAAAACACATCCTGGCAATAAATACTTTAAGACTTCATTAGAAAACCAAAAGGTCACATCTGATACACAAAAAAGTCAAATTATCTAGGCTGACATTTACAATTAATTTGAACTGACATTAGCATGAGAAATACAATTTTACTGTAAGAAGTAGTCTTACCTCTAAGTTTAAATGTGCCCTTTAAGCATTAATGCTAAAAACAAAGCCCTGAAAAATATCTGCAGCCCTCCAATTACATTTCAGCATTTTATAGCAAAGTAACGTGACAATTCAGACAATTAGCAGAAGGTTTCAGCCTCTCATTAGCAAGCAGACCCTAATAGGAAGAAGGGAAAAAAAACCCACCACCATGTAAGCTCTCATGAGCAAGATTACGGGCTCGATCCAGCTGTGAGATAGTCAGGCACCCATTACCACGCAACCAGCTTATCCACGGATGCGAGCAAATACCAGGAGCTGATTTTGCAACACATACAGGGAGAGCCGGAGCGTGCCTGCGCCTCCCCAGGCAACAACTGAGCCCCGTGCCCGCCCACCCACATGTTGTTACCCAGGAAAGAGAGACACATTCTGCACAAAGCAGCCGACCTGCATTCCCGTGCACTTACTTTAACTGCCGAGGCTCGCAGTCAACTCCCGGCAGCAGGAGCCGGGCCGCCTGCCGTACGTCATCGCTGTCCACCGAGAAACTGCGCCGGTGCCCCGCGTGAGCCACCGCCACCCGAATCCACTCCATCAGGGGAGGCAGCACGATGAACGGCCTGCAGGAGCACACACACATCAGTGCCAAGGCACACTAGCATCACAGTAACAGGTAGAGAGAAGCAGAGAGCAGGGGGGTGCGGGTGTGTGCGTGTGCATCTATGTGTGAGAACATAAATATATGCAGAGAGAAGGGAGCAAGGATAACGAAAGAAAGGGAGAGCAAACCAGCTTAGCAATTTTCAAATAGGTCTAAATCAATATGTCTCATCCTGTCTCCAGGGCAGGACTATTTGGAGAGTCAGATTTATGAGCCGTGCTCATCCGTGGGGATCTGCGAGGTCAGTGCACCCGACTGGCAAGCCCTCCTCCCATCCTTCATACAGTGTAGTCCCAAAAAGAGGACAGGAGCCTGGCACGGGACCATGTCCCACTCTGGCTGATGCACTGGCCTGGGTTCACTCCCATGTCTCTTTGCAATAAGGATAGGAGAATGGACCCGGGCAGAGAGACAGGATGCCCCAACACTGAGATGCCAAGGATGGAAAGGGAATGCTGCAGGAAGTCCCCAGCATCTCCCACTGATGCAGTGGTCACCTTGTGCTCAGTGCTGAAAGTGGGAGGACTTTGCAGCCAGTGTGAAGGTTAGCTGTGAGCAAGGTCAGAAATCACAAACCAGACTGATTTAGCAGTCTGTTTTTTTAATTCCCATTTTTAGCAGAATCAAACTGCTACACCTGTGGGTGCCAGCTGTTCTGCCAACACAAAAACATACAAAACTGCCCCAAAAGTGAATGCTGGGATTCTGGGCCACACCCCCACAAAGTCTGGGCACTATCGAAGACATGGTCCCTCACTGCACAATACCTGGACAGCCCCATGTCCCAGCAAGAGTTGCCCAAGCTGTAGATGAAGCATGCAGCACACAGTTCACTCCATCTATGCTAGGAATTATTTGGGAACCAAGAGAAAGATGCCAAACCATAAGTAAAAACATAGCTTCAAGTCCTGTTTTGGAAGAAAACTAATAAAATAACTGCAGCTGAACATCTTGAAGGTCACTGCAAGTCTCTTGCTTGCCTTTCCTTCTGTGGACCCTTTTCATGGAGGAAGGGAAAAAAAAGTCTGCATTAGGTGCAGAGTAGGCAAATATTTTACATTTTAAATGTACAACTTTACCTCAAAAGGATCTACCCTGAGAAAAATTATTTAAGAATATGTTGATTCTGGAATATCCTTTTCCTATTTATAGCTCCTTATGCATTTATTTCCCTTTTTGAGGACTTGGCTTTACATAGCTCTGATATTAATATTCTTGAGGGGGGATGAGAC
The DNA here is from genome assembly GCA_013397195.1 of Hylia prasina. NCBI lineage: Eukaryota > Metazoa > Chordata > Aves > Passeriformes > Sylviidae > Hylia > Hylia prasina. The sequence continues at coordinate 63,328 of VYXD01000360.1, forward strand.
ACTTCAGAAGCGCCGAAGGACAGAGAAGCCCTGAGGCCGCTAACTCTCCCTAGGACACCGGGTTCCCAAATCTCACATAAATGAACAACCTCTTTTTGAAATATGACATCTTTGGCTGAGTTGCCATTTCCATCATTTTTCTATTCCAACACATCACCTCAAGACCAGGCTGTGTTTTTTTCCAAGACTTTTGCTCTCCCCAGACCTGCCATGGCCACATAAGGAGGCAGATAAGGACAGAAGATCATCTCCCACAGCTCACAAGAAACAATTTCATAACCGAGCTCCTTTGTCATGAGGGAGTTGGGAGCCAGAGGAGGAAAAGGGGGGAAAAAGGGGGGAAGCAGGGGTGTTTTTGCTCCTGGAAGGTGACTGCTTCCCAGGTCATCTTCAGAGCAGAAGGGACCCTCTTTTGAGGCATGAAAGAGCTGGGAACAAGTTATCACTAGGAGTTTTTTCATCATTTGCAGAGCAAACAGCAGAAAGGGAGCTGCAAATCACACTGTAAAACTGCATGTAGTTACAGATATAACTTGGTTCTAGGAATACAATTAAAGGAAAACTCAGTTCAAGGTTATGTTTTGCATGAGTGAACACAGTTTGGATCAGAGAAATGAAGACAGGCTTGTACAGGGCCTTCCTTTAACATCTTCTGGGCAAACAGAAAAGCAGGGAGCTGTGGCTAAATGAGGGCTCAAAGGTTCACACTTTTTCCTCCTCTTGCACAGGACAGAAACTCATCCAACACAAAATGTGCCCCATCACAGTAAGGAGCAGGGAAAATAAAAATATTTAGAGGAACTCAGATAACTGCACTATAAAATTGCCTTATTTTTTTCTTTTCCAGTCTTGCAAATTTCAACAGAGCAATAGAAATGAGCATGGCTATTTGGTGCAATAAACCCCAAGAGGAAAGAGAATCAGTGCTCTGCAGAAGCAGGGAAAATTTCTCTAAAGTCCAATTTCAGTCCCTATGTGAGGATATGGAGTTTGCTCACAACATATTACATTCCTTTTTCCAAGGGGAAAAAAAAAGGGGGGGAAGGGCGGCAGCAAAATAAAAGGCAAAAAATCATCACTGCATATCTCAGCATGTAAGGAAATTTGTATTTTGAGGCAAGAACCAAATATGGCTGAGTGCAATAGGTTAAAAATACCCTTGAAGAGTCTGTGCACCATGCGAAGGGCTATGCTTTTTCTTTAAAATACTGCTTGCATGCCAAAGAGGAAAAAAGAACACAGAGTTATAAGGGTGTGATAATCCACAAGACAATGTGACATCAGCAAGAAATATTTCACTTTTCAAACAGCACTGTGTGAAAATGGGTTAGCTAAATGGATCACATCACTGGCATATACATTGACTTATCTCTGGTACAAAGGCAGGTACCAACGAGGAGAATTCAGTAATTTTGTGTTCCAAAGCAGACACAGAAGAGGTAAGTCACCTAGTTACATGCTTTGGAAGCACATGCATTAATTAAACTAATCTAACCATGGTGCTGGGCTTTATTCTGCTTGAAGGATATGGGAAATCAGGAGCAGCTCAGCGGCTGCACAAACACCTTACCTGGGCTGCAGGTGAGCCAGTGCACTGACCTCCTCCTCCAGCCCCTCTCTACCTGTGCTTAACTTTAAATGCTTGCTTCCATCCTCTAATTCCATGCAGTTTAAAGTCAAGCATGAATTTAAGATTAAAAAAAAAAAATTTGGGAAAGACTTGTATTTTCCTGAGCTCACATCTAAATGAAAAAATATGCCGGATCAGGATGCAGGGAGAGGTCTCTGCACAGAGCAGTTCCCACCCCACACACAGGAGCTGGGAGGTGGGGGAGGGCTGGAGGACACCAACACAAAGCAGATCCCCAAAGGGTCGGACCCTTTTGGGCCCTGTCCCCCTGCCTTTGGCAAGGGGGCAGCTGGCTCCTCTTGGGATATGCTTTCTCCTACTTCATCAGAAAAGGCAATTATGAGTGCCCCACCAACTCTCACATCTCTGGTTCCTCCTCCTAGACAGCATTCTTCCCTGTTCCCCCCTGCCACCCAGCACTCCTCTCACACCTATTTTTTTGACACTCAAGGTCCCATAAGCTCCTACACCTTGAAGACATCTGCAGGTAGCAACACCCTGCTGGCACTGCCCCACAGGGGACAAGTCTTCACTGTCCTGGCTGTCAGAGGTCCTTCTCCTCACTGCCTTCACATGCTGCAGCTCCCTGCCAGCACCCTCCCTCTAGAGTGCGGCAAATGACCTCAAACTTATCTCAGTTTTGTGGGGCTCCTGTCTCTGGAGCACTCTGAATTACAGAATGACTCATCAGAAAAGCAGATGTTATGGGGGGGAACCTAAATGTAACCATGCGAGGGCTTCCCTAAAGCCTGCACTCCCTCCAGAGCCACACACCGCCTTCCTGGGCTGCCAACCACTCCCCCTCACTTGCTTGCTGGCACACAGAGATTAAAAATCCTGTCATGCATATGCAATAACTCAGACTTTTCCATTATTATTAGCAGTAGTAGTAGTAGTGTTATTGTTATTGTTGTTATGGTAGCAGTCTACCTGTATATAAACAGGAGAAATTGTCAGGTGGAAGACATGAGAAATTGTGCACCATAAAATGCAATAGGATGCTTCATTACTTTTGCATGGGTTTGTGAGAAGATGGATGAAGCTCCTGTCTGGACACCACCTGCTGCAATGCTGGATAAGCAAAGCACTAGGGCCAGCACTCTGACAAATTCCAGCTCCAAATAATCCCTGGCCCTGGTTTTTCACAGTTTCTACCACCTCTGCAGGATGCAGAATCCCTGCTGGCTGCTGACCAGCTTCACAGTCCACATTCTGCCCAGAGCAGGGCCACTACACACAACCACTCTCACTTTGACTTCCAGCAGCTGAAGCAGTTCTCACCAGCTGCTCCCTCTCCCCTTTAGAGAGTAAGAACACTCATCACCTTTGAACGCTCCTCACAAAGGCTCACAAACACTGGATGGACCACCAGCCCCCTGTTCCCAGTAGAGCCTACAGTGTGCTCCAGATCCCAGAGCTCATCAGTGCACATGAGAGATTACCAGACAATCACAGTGCTCCAAGGAAAAAAATCATCATTTCAAGTGCAGCACAACAGCCTCTTTACTTCCAGGGCACTTCACACTGCTCTCCTCCAGACACCTATGGAGTCCTTGCCCCACAACATGCATTCATTCACTGCCTGTATTAAATCAAACTTTAGGGAGAAGACTGTCTGGATAGTCACAATGGGAAGAAATTCCTGAGGCATAATCCTATCCAGATGTGAATTCCCACAGCTATCTCCTGTTGTCCCTCCCTCAGCTTCCCCAGCTGTCAAGTGGACACAGCTGAAAGACCTGACCTTGCTTTAACTTGGTTCAATTGCTACAATTGCTTCAGATGATATGTTTGCAGGATCCTTTGGCTACTGAGGCAGGTGGTGGTGCTGTAGGTGTGGAATTTTGTCTCTCACTCCAGGCAAGGATTGCTGACTGCCAACCTTTATGGCAACAATAGGCAAATTGGTACACAGAGGTTGCTGCTGTTTAAATTTGCAAAAGCTACCAAGTAAAAGTTAAAGGTGCTTCTCAGAAGCATAAGGCTGTACTTTTACAAAAAAAACCCCCTTTCTAAACAAAGGTAGAGAGATTTTTTTCTTGCAGATGTGAGTCAGCAACTTTAACATTGTAAAAAGCTCTTTATATTTGTTTGGTTTGTTTATGTTTTCATGTGTGTTTTTTAAAGAAAACCCCAATATATGAATTAAAAAGCATCCTAAGTTCTGACAAGTTTTCACTTGGAACATATGATGAAAATTTATATGCAATGCTAGTCCATTTTTAGCATTACTGAAAGATAGAAAAGCATGCGTTTTTCAGTGTAAAGCGCACATTTCAGATGGGTTTCTGGGCTGCACAACTTATTTATATTTACACCATAAGCTACTCGTCTTCAGAATGAGCAAATACTTTTTGATGCCCTCAAAAAGCTGCCAGTCCCAATTCTTCCTAGAAACTCAGCAGTGCTGGCTGATGCTACGCATGAGTTCATGCAGCTATTCTATGCTAGGCAGCTGCTCTGCCACCCCAGAAGCCCAGCTAAGGGTGACCCAAGTAGCGAGTTCTGCATCTTGTTCAGGCTGAAGGATCAAAACCTTCTTGCTCTCACACGAGCCTCATGAGACCTGCCTAGGCAGAAGAAGGATCTAACCTTAGGCTTTTGTGCACCCAGACATTTGTGCTCCAGAGTCCAGAAATGGGTATCTGCAAATCATGTTTTGAACCCACATCCAGCGCTGGAATGAGCTGTCTCTATTGCCTCTCCTGCATTAAAAATATTAATGGCCAAGACCTGAAACACAACTGAGGCAAAGTGATCACTCGGCCAGCAACCACAACAGGCAAATATTTCACTGGCAGTTTTGACATCAGATATGACACACAACTAGCAATGGCATAAATCCCTGAGGACACACAGCATTCAGAGTGCAGCACAGAACAGCCTGGATACCATGCAGTTCTCACAGGGCTGCATGCAGTTTCCTCTATTGAGAAAATCCTATAGCCATCCCATGGACAGCAGAAGTCCAGCTTGATAGATCAGATATAGAATACAGACCCAGTCCAGCAAGGATATTGCCATGTAATAGCCAAGCTACAAATAATGCCTGAACTATTTCTTGTAAAATGTGTCATCTCACATGCTGCAAGCAGCTCCAATAACATTGCTGAAGGGATTTCTAGAAAGCAGGAAGTTTGATATTTAGCATGCAAGTCTAGAGGATTTAGGTAAGGATGCGCTGGGATTTCTTTTCAGTGGTCCCAAGTCCAATCAACCTGGCTCTCAATTTTGACTTCAGCAAGGCTACAGCTTTACTATGTGAAGTCTCCAATCTATAAAAATAGATAGGGTTACATGGGGCTATGGCATACTGGCACATCAAGCATGTGTAATCCCTTTCTGCATATACAGGTTAATTCAGGTTTCACTGCAGGACTCCCACATTCCCAGTGCTTTACCTGTTTTTCATTAGCATTCCTCATCACTCTCTCCACTCTCTTCTGGTCTTTGCTGGAGACTGCCCTACCCAGGGAGTTTGTACCACACAACAATTTCAATCAGGGACATTTTTCCCTGGTTCTCTTACTGAAATTTTTCTATAGGTATAATCTGTACTACACACATGGCTGGAGCAGTTACAAAAATGCTCTGAAAGAGTTAAAATGATTTTAACAATTATTTTAATAGCATGGAACACTCCTCTCATTATAGGGGCTGCATCACATTAATTAGCCAGCTACCCCAATAGCTACCAGAAGCATGAAACAAAATTGAGGTAACCCAAACTCTTTACATTAATCATTCATGACCACAGTCTATAATTTGCAGGTGTATGCATGTGCAAGGAATGTATATCTTTTAGTGTGTATGTCCATGTGAGTGTGCAAGGCAGGCAGAAAGGTGAAAAGCAAGCAATAACAGCCCATGGGAGTTTCCTAAGGGACTGCTCCCCGTACAGGGAATAATAGTTAAGGAAATGTGAAAAGAAGACTAAAACCAAACACATATCCATCAACTCAATTAAGACTGGAGGAGGAAAGCTAATGGCTGCTAGGTAGTACAAGGAGCTAGTGCTCCTCCAAGGTGGAGCAGCAGAGGAAGCACTGGAGAAGGGACTTGGCTGCCTGTGAGCAGAATTAATGGGTGGTTCTGGCTGGCTGAGCTGCTGAGCCACAGCTTCTCAACGAGTTGTTAATGCGGAACATGGCAAGTTAGGAAGTAATGAGGACTTTGTCAATACAGCTGTGGATAAAAATGGGTAAGGAACCACTTAAGGAAAAAAAAATCACACAAATCTGCAGCTACAGATTCTGCACTTTCCGGTGCTTAAGAAATTATTTGTAATAATTTTGGAAGCATTATAGGGGCTGACAAGTCAAACATAACCATGGGACAGATCTTTTTATTAAGACAGAAGCAGTAAGCAAGAAAGAAATCTTGACAACAGTACCCTCATCTACAGTTCCTTTTTTTTTTAATTCCCAGGAAAGCAAAAGAATCACAAACCTAAATAATCTGCAGCCTCCTGCAGGTGGAAGCACTGGAGGAGCACTGCTTTTGTAGGCAACACCCTGCACAAGATAAATGGCTTCAGCACATCGCAATGGGGTGCAATAGGGAAAGGGGACCCCACAAAGAGGTCCACCCTCTCCCCCTACCTCCATGCCTGCCAAAACAGCCACCTACATGGTATCCAGGATCAGCAGAACTGGCTTGTGTCGGTGTCAAAAAATCAGAGTCTCTGCCAAAGGGGCCAGATTGAATGAATATGAGTTTGGGGTGGGAGAGACATCCATCTTATGCTTGGGTTGGTCAGCATTTAGGAAGTGCGGAATATTTTCCAGGTTTTCTAAGGTTTTCTGGCCATTCTCCATTCTTCCCCCTCCCATGAAAGCAAACCCCTGTGCAACAAGAGTTTCACTGTATAATCATTTTCCCCTTTTATTTTCTGTAAAGATAAACACTTTTAAAAACATACTGCATTCTCATTTCTTTACCTCCACGAAGAGCAAACACAGAGAAACACTCCATAGAAACGAAGTGCCAGATTTATTAAAAAGTAAAAATCCCTTTTCATGTCTCCCCCAAGGCTCTGAGGGAGGTACTGCTTTCTGAGCTGGAAAGTTCTAAGACAGGCAGTAATGCCACCATACTGGATTTCCCTCCCACATCCAGCCTCTGCAGAAGCACATGTACAGCCTTTGCAGCTTGGTCTGGTTCAGAGCCAAAATCCAGGTGGGCTGGAGATGAGTGGGAAGAATGGGATGGCCTCATGGTGCCACCAAGCCTTGCAAGTGCTGGGAGAAGCCTTTGGCTACTTCCCACAGACCTCTCCTCCCTGGGCTTGCACTGTCAGGGAGTGGGGGGCCAAAGACAGTAGCCAGGCTGGCTTCACAAAGAGCCAAGGACAACCCCTATTTCATGAAAATACTGCCTGCTGCCAGATCCATACTGTCCTGGCTTCTCTGCACCAGCAGCAACACAGAGAAGGCAAGGATGGGGAAAGATGCCTGGACCTTCTTGCTTCCTTCTGGGCTTCTTCCAAAATAAAAGCAGCTACCACAGCTGGAGAGCAAATATAGCACACAGATGCACCACAAATTCTGCGAATATTTTGCATATAAAAGTGTCACATTTAACAAACCCATCTCCCTGCAATGCATGAAACCTCATCATGGAAACCGAAACCACTGAAGATAAGCCATGGACCACAAAGCATGACTGCATGTAAAAAAACCCAAAATATGGGAAAATGGGTAGGAAGGCTCCTCAGAGCACTGCAGAGAAGTCGGCCTCGCTGTTCTCCCTTCTGAGCAGCACAGGGTGGTTACATCCAGGTGGTGAAACTCCAGAGCTCAGCTCTATGGAAATATCCGGGCTCACACTCAGCCCTGCTCCACTCCCACTCCAGCACTAAGTACTAAAGTATGTTTGATTAGGCAGCAGGAGATGAATCTGTTCCTTCCAAGTGACCACAGGCTCTTGGCAGTAACATCAAGTACTTGGTCTGGCCCTCACCGCGCACCGCAGTCCTTCACTGCCCTGCCAAGGGAAGGCGTCCTACCAGACAGAGTGTTCAAAATAAAGCAAAGAACAATCCTTTTACATAATCAGTATTTCAAGTGCTCTGATGAAGAGGATGTGTATTAAGGCGACCTCAGAGAAAGGAAAACCTATTAAAACAAATGCTGAAAGTGATTTTTCAAATATCCCTGCCCTCTTCACTTCTGCACAGGGAAGTCTGAAGAAATCTTACAGAACCAGAATCTCAGCTTTATTTACCCCTATATTTCCTCTGGTTCCAGTGGCATTATTCCCGCAGATGGGAACTACAGATCAGGTGAGAGTATATTCAAATTTTTTTGTGCATACTAACCGCTCCTGGACATGAGTTAGCCCTTCCACAATAGCAAGACTGGATGACAAATCACAAAATTAAAAACAATTTTAAAAAAGAGAGAGAGAATTCTGGATCTTTGTCATTTCCCTTCTAATTTTTTTTCCATACTTTGGAAATAACAGAACAAAATGTGACAAGCATGCTCACAGAGTGACCTAAACTTGAAAAGAAACAAAATGCCATCCAAAGGCAAACGGCAAAATTTCCAGTAACATCATTAATTCCAGAATTTCATCTTGTATGCTCTTCTGCAACTAATGAAAAAAATATTTCAATTAAGATATCATAATATATACCATTTATACCTACACACACAATGAGACCCTCAAATGCTGCTTTTGAGATGCAGACCTCATCCTACAGCAATAGCCAAGCCCCATAAGTGCAGATCAGATTTTCGCTCACATGTACCATCTTTGCAGGGTGCAAATACATACTCTGGGATGTAAATGTGGAGCCCAGCCTGACAAACCAGCTTGCATTTGCATCACCACAATACCCATCCTGAAAATTCATATCCAGCACTTTCTAAGCACCAGCCACTCCTCTCATCTCTGTACTGGGGATACCTGGGTTAGGGCTATTGAGAGTGTGGCAGGGAAGCAGCAGTGTGTGCCCCAGCACACAGCTGGAGACATGTTTTAAAAGAGGGTTTGATGGGCTTTTGATGAGAGATTTATTTTCTCGGTCAGCAATCTCTCCCCTGTGCTGGGCACCCTGCCTGCCAGCTTCAGAGGCATCACCTTCTCACCTTACATCAGACCCAGAGTCAGGACAGGGTCACAGGTGTACCTCCCCGGCCCTGCCCATCCCTGGAGAAGGGACAAGAGCAGCACAGCTGGCACTTGCCACATCCCTGGCCAGGGCAGCCCCGAGGTCACTCCTGTGCTCCGTTACTCAGTGTGGCTGAGCCCAGCACCTTTAATGACTTCTCCTTTCTACACACTACTCTATTCATTTTCCATTTCCCCAATTACAGCTGTTGAGCCCTATTAACAGGCAGGGAGAAAAAAATAAAACACTTTTAAACCCAACTAAGCTAGGCCAAAAATAGAAGCTCTCATTTTCTTTTCCAAAACACAGAATAGCTGAGCAACAACGAAAGGAAAAGCAAATCTCTCCCAAGTGCACATCTGGAACCAATTTGCTGTCTGTAGCCACTGGGTGTCACTTTTGATATATACTGGTTCAGCCACGCAGCAGTTTGGGGAGAGCAGCAGATTTCAAGGAGGTGATACTAAACCAAACCAGACTGCTCCACAGCCTCTTGCACACAGGCTGTAATTAGCAATTAGCCAGCCAGGCTGATTTATTAACAAAACATCCTCACCACTACATCAAGCACTGTGCAGAGGCTCTTACCTCTCAGTCTGCAGCGTGACTTTCGAAGGCTCCACGTTGGGATTTTCCCACTCCATCTGTGGACAGTGCATGAAGTAGCAAAGGGTGTACAGAGCCTCTGGCTCCCAGTAGAAGGATCCCTGCTTCTGGTGCATCGGTGTTCCGTTCCCGTGCTGCTTGGCATTGAGGGGCTGCAGGTGGTGCATCGCTCGAGACACCAGGTCGCCTGGAAAAAAGCAAGAGCTAGGTGAGTGCCAGGGTGTTCAGCTGCCTCTCCTGAGTTGCAAACTGAAAGGCACACTGGGCTGGTCTTCCCTTCCATTTAACCTCACATATGCAAAGAGCAGAGGGTAGGACAGGATCCTGGGTGTTACTCATCACTGGGCTGAACTTTTCCTGGTGGTTTAAGTGGTTGGTGTGACATACCCAGGCTGCAGAGAAGCCCACAAAGGCCTGCAAGGGACGTGTTTCTGCGAAGATGGTGGCGTGGGTGGCACCAGGCTGGCCCATCTCAGCATCTCAGCACCACCACAAGAGCGGGCACGCTGAGGGCAGGATCACAGTTAACTACTTAGCAGCCTTTGGAGGATGCTAAAACCCCACAGACCCAAAAAATGACCATGCAGAGTGGCACCAAAAGCTGCATGCTCCTGGTTAGAGGGACAGTGAAATCCAGCCCCTTGGAATGAGGAAGGAGGCAGTCAGATAACACACAAAGCACTGCAGAAGGATGTGAATGAGCACATGGGTGAAGAAAAAAGGAGAAGAATATTGCTAAAAGGCAATATAAAAATGTGCAACCAAAAATTAATTTTTTAAGTCCAGGCTAGGCCTGGAAAACTTCTTGTTAGCAGAAAAACAAAAACTAAGAAGTAGGCTCACGCGGCTCCCCAGGTTTCCAGAGAACAGAAAATGGACAAAGAGGAAGATGCTCACCATCCCCCCTGCACCAATATATTTTGGAACACTCCCTCACAAGGCAGATACAGGAATCCAACCACAAATGTGGACTGGGATCAGCAAAGCCAGCAAGTGAGATTACCAGGCAAATACATGGGCAAGCAGCAGTGCAATCTCTTAGCACAACACTGATTGTAACTAATTAACTAAAGCATCTCTCTCTGAGGCAGTGAATTTTTATGTCTATTGACTAGTGACCACTCTATCAAAGGCAGGGAAACAACTGTGGTTTAAACTGCCTTTTTTCACATGTTCACATCACTCTGAGAGTGCTTCTGGGGGAAATAATGATCTCAAATCAAATCAGGTGGTTTGTTTTAAATGAAAATCTGAGCAAGAGCTCTTTGGGTCATTCTTAAGCCAAGCAAAAGCAAGTGATGAGAAAAAGAGGACATAATTTTCCACTGTTAAGAAGTCATGCACTTTTTCTTACTTGCTTTTCCCAATTGACCACTGAGCACTGAAACTTGGAAGGAAAAGTTTAGGATGTACACCAAGGTAGGAGCATAAAACCAATTGCAGGGAGATAAATAATGAACTCCTGGGCAAACTTAAAGGAGAACCACTCTGACTGTGTGCATGGCTGCAGGTTTTTGCGAAGTCCCACCCCTTTGAACACAACACATCACCTCTCTCCAGCCTGACTCACACAGAAAATGCTGATGCTGCAGTGATAATGCATACCAGGGAGAATAGAAATGTTTCACTTAAAAATCTCAGCCCAGTCCTCCAAAAATGTAGCCTTAAAACCATGAAGAGAAGAAAACCACTGGCATGAGGAAACTGCAGAGTTCATGATTTCAGGGTTTTGACACAAATTTTGCTTCACTTTGCAATATTCTTCTGATTCAAAGCTTTCATTTAAAAATAGCTTGTGTTTTTTCCCTCTGCCAGGAAATTGCCATAATAGGACCAATCTTGCAGCCTTGCATGCTCATAATTTCCAAGAGAAACTATGCATGTGGAAAGTATGCCGGATCAGGTCTGCAGAAGAGACAGATATGCCTCTGAGATGACTCCGTAGTCCTGCACAAGGCTATTTGCAAGCAACCAGAAGCAGCAGGAAAGTTTGGAACCTCCTTCACTCAACCCACTCTAGTCACAACAGATGTGCACTGCCAAGTCTATCACAGGCCAATTTAACTGCTAGCAGCCTTGTTGATAGCAAACTCGTCCATTTTTCTCCAGAAGGCAAAAAAATTGCAAAGAAATGCTGGCTGCAACATCCAGCTTTAACAATATAGCAAAGACAGAGAAAAGGGAGACACACACTAAATTCAGCCTTTTCAGACCCACACCATTACAGCATTCAAGAACACAGGTAAAGTTTAGCAAACAGCCAGTCTTATTTCAGTAGACTGAGACAGCAGACACTAGAGAATGCCTCTGACTTCTGTCATGAGTGATGAATAAAAATTGAGATGCAATTTTGGCCCAGATTCTGGCAGCAGCATTACTTCATCCCACTCCTCCCCCTGAGTGCTGGGGTGATGTGACCTCAGTGCCACACTCAGGACCAGAGGAAGCTGCATGGTGAATAAGGGAAAGCAGCAGCAAGAATGACCTGGGCAGAACAGGCAGCTAAGCATCACTGCTGATGCAAGGCTGGAGGAACTCAAGCCTTGCTGAAAGGCAAAGCTCCAACCCATATCAATATGACCAGGAGTTCATCTTTTTATGCTGTATTTCCTCTACTGCTTCCTAGAAAACCCAAAACAATTCATACTATTAAAGCTGAACTAATGATTTTTATATTTAAGCCTCATTTAATTACATTATACCAAGAACTGATTGCTTAGATCTTTCTTTTGCCTTTCCTATGCTTTCTCTGGCCACATTTGAAATAATTTCTATATTAACAATTATTGTAACTTTTGTACCAATAATTTGACTTATTTCTTTTGGTTGACTTAAAGCCTAAATAATCAGTATCTGTAAAACACTGAGCTTCAAAGAGAACAGTAAGCAAGCATAAAAAGCCCCATTATATTAGTACCCGACAGGCAGAGTTCTGAAGGCAGGACAGGAATCACTGCTCTGTTTTATTCCACAGAATAACAATCCAATACATGCCCTAGTGCCCTTTGCTTCCTTCAGCCGCATCCAGTTACAGCAACAATTCTCCAGGGCAGGGACCATGCCTTACCATATCTCTTCTCCAGGATCAGTGCCAAGAAAGCACCTGTAAGCTGACAGGCACATGCACACACTTAGGCAAACTCTGTAAAATGTAGCACAGTACAACATCTGGTTCTAGGGAGGTGTGTGTGTGTGTTGTCTTGAATCCCTACCAGGTTTTGCTCCTTCTATTGTTCCTTGCTAATATGCCTTTGCTTCTCCACTTCCTTCCTAAGAATGTATCAAGAGTTTTGACTCTTTGATTCCAAGGCACCCCAGAGCCCACGGATGTGAAATCAGCTTCAAGATGGGACTCACTGATCTGCTCTCTAGCAATCAGCCAACTCCAATCTTATCTGGGAAACCCAAACTACACATGCTCTCCTTGCCAGCTGTAAAAGCTGTATTATAACTGAACAATGAGGGCAACCTTAAATTTATGGCCAAGCACAGAGAGAAAAGCCACCTTCATATGTCTGTGCTATCCCTTCAGTGTCAGCCACCTCTGCTCTTCAGGGCTGTGCTCAGCACAGAAAGGCACTTCAAGGGCAAGTTACCTGCTCACAGCACTGATGGCTTTTCTGCTTCTTTTCTGGCCCTGAAAATACGCCTTGGATGTATCAGCTGAACACATCTGAGAGGCTGATAAATTCCTCACTGCATCATTTACAGAAACAACACATCTAAAATAAAATTCCCAGCAGCTGCACTGACCTTGTAACTCTATGAATAAGGTTCCTGATGGCTGTGGCATCATGACCCAAGGGACTTGGCAGAGACCCCTACCTTGGCCTCCACTGATCAAATTTTCACCCTGTATCACCACCTGAAAAACAGACTGGGGAGCTGATCTGCCTGACTTGAAGAGAGCTTGCCAACTTTATTTTGTTTTAAAATTAAACTCAATGAAAACTTCCGTAATTCATGCAACATAAGCCAAGTGAGCCAACGCACAAACTGCTTTGCAGGCCGAGCCAGGGAAGACAAAATCATCACATGGTGCAGGGTAAACAGAAGAAAAAAGAAAAAGAACAGTGAAGTGGGGTGACATTTCAGGACATTTTTGTTGCCAAAGCTGGGAAGCCACAACTAGAGGACAGACTCCCAGAGGGCAGCAAAGGCAGCAGCAAGCCCCAAGCTGACACTGCCTTGTAGTCCTGATTCCAGATGGGGAAGGGCTCCAGGAATGCAGCTCCACACTGGAGCTTGTCAGCTCGGAGGAGAAAGGCCGTGCCTCACACACCAGCTACCAAAACCCCAAGAAACCACTTCTACACGGCAGTGTGTGCAGAGCTGCCACTGCAGCTCTCAGCATTTCAGTCTTTCCATAACTAAAGCAGGGCTCACCCATTGCTGCTGCTGTCACTTCAGCACAGTTGGTCAACGCAAGGGCAACACACATTTGATTTAAAGACTGGAAAATATTATGTAATGCGCATGGTCTGACACGGGCCTGGTTTAAGGCAACGCTGAATATTTAAGGAACAGCTTCACTGACTTCAAGCCACAGATATGATGTGACAGGCAAAGTAAAGCTGCTCCTATCTGCATGGGGGTGCAATACAACATACAGCATGCAAGTGGGCTGCTTCAGCTTGAGCCTTCTCTGCAGTGACCAGTGAAACTTTGGGTTTTTTTTAAACTGTGTTTGGCTTCAGTAAAAGCTATTATCACTGCTTTTACTATATTAGAGTCTGGTGTTTCAAGAATAACACATCTGTTTCCAATTTTCTACTGGGGGGGCAGAGGAAGGCAAAAAAAGAAGGAAGAGAAAGAAAATGACAGATAACCAATGGCCACGTCTGAGAAGCTTCCTGTGGGATTTTCTGATCTATCATGATGGACCTGATGATGCTATCTATCCTCCCTGCTTAGAAACAGGCTAACTATTTGCAGACCAAACAACTGCCAGAACCAAAGCCATTCAGCTGAGTGTACTCCTGCAGAGCCACAGCCCTGAGGTGAATGACAGATCCTTAGGCAGCCACTCCTTAAGACACCTACCTCATGTTTTTCTTGTTCCAAAAGCATGCTCTGAAACTACCAGAACAACTTAGCAATGATGTCTTTGCACACTGAAAATGAGCCACTCAGTCCTTTGACCTGTGTCTTTCCCTCAAAACCCAGGGGAGAGAGAGGAGCATCTATTTCCACCACAGCTGTCTTCCCACCTGGAGCCCTGCTGCGGCACTGTGTGAAGCACCAGAAGACCATGTTTTTAGCATGACAGCACTGTGTAGGCAGTACCCATCAGTTTGATAACGCTGGTCTGGTCATCTTTCCAGCTGTCCTCGACTCCTACGTGTGTAGACTGCACTTGGGAATCATGGCCTGCAGTGGAGCATGTTGATAGCAGCAGTGTTACTGCTTTGTTGTGCTTCCTGAGTATTTCCTCCTGCAAAGAGAAGGCCAGAGACAGAGACAGGCGTTGTGTCTGTCTTTCAGAGACCTTAACAACCTTCTGTGTCCCGTCCTGGCCATGAAAAGGAGGAGTATGCATCAGGGAGCTGCATTCTAGACTTCAACTTCATGTCATGGTCAGTAGATTCCCCCCTTACAAGCATGTGAGCCAGGTGCAAAATTCATTTTCTTGATCTAGATTCATTTCACACTTCAATACAAAAGTCTTGGATCTACAGTTTTGCTCACAACGAGCTCTGGGGAGACTGTATTGAAAACGTAAATTTACAACCCTGACAATAAGCCATGTTCTGTTTAATCAGACTGCTAGCTGGTAGCCAAAACCATTCTGCATCCTTCCCAAAGTGTAGCTAAGTCTCTTTCCCTTTCTACCTCCTGTTGCCTCTGGTTTCTGCACCCAAGTGACAAATTGGTGCAGTTTGCCCCAGTACACACCAGTAAGCACATCACTGAAGGTGAATATGAGCAGTTGAGCTCTGTCTCCCGTACCAGGTCACCCTCAGCCACCCAAGCCATCCCTACACTCTTGATTCCAGCTGCACTGTTCCTCCACGTTCCTCTGCCTCCAGTGGTACATCAATCTCCATGTTTCAAAAGTCAGCTGAGCCAAAACTGCTTGAGCAAAATCTGTCCACAAATGATTTATTGTGAGTCTTTCTATTGTTAACTCAACACTACTCATCTATACCAGGAGAGCTGTGCACAGAGATAGGGTGGCTGCACATTAGAAAGTGTGCAGAATGTATTTACAGTGTGCATGCTCTTAGCACAAAGTATCTTCAAACATAAAAAAGTTCAGTTGCTCTTGGCACAAAGTATATTCCAGATTTCATTCCAGCTGCCTCAGGCCGTGGGTGTGCTTGGGGTGCCATAATTCACAGTTGTGGGGCATCCAATGTGCAACAAATTCATCATTGAACTCGCCTTGCAGAAACCTCCCCAGCTCTGCCATGTCTGCTGTCCCACACTGTGCCCCTATCTGCTACCACAGGCAACCTTTTATTCTCCTGAAAGTCATTCATCTCTTCCACATGAGAGCAAAAGAAGGAACTGTGGTCCCAGGTTCAGAACTGAGAAAATAGGACCAGGATGCAAGCAGCCGATTTCCTGGCAGTGATTTCCCTGTGGCCTCCCACAGATCATTTAATCTTTTTATCTTCACTTACTCCACTATACCAAGAACCTTCTATTTATATTACAGAATAAATGTTTGCATGCAATTTAGTGTTTGAAAAGCCTTTGAAGACTGATAAACTAGGGATTGGATATATCCCATAAAAAAGTAACAATAGTAATTAAACCCTCTCAAGTTCACACACCTATTAGAACAACACTTACATGTTTAGACTCTCCAATCCAACATGGCAAAGCATGATGTTTGTGTCTAATTCCCCTTAAGCCACATCAACTTCAAACAAAACAAGCTTTGACTCGGATGAGCTATTCATGTGCCAACCTAATGCAGAGCCTTCACTCTGTGGAACACCACAGCCTTATGGACGACCATTCCCAGATTTTCTTTGGCCAGACACAGACCCCCGTCCTCAAACAGAATTTAAGAGTGCCCAAGGCTGTGCAGGCTGACTAAAAGCGCTCACCCTGACCTGATCAATTGCCTGTGCTCTGCACAGCAGGGACATGGACTGCAAGGAAAGGAAAATGCCATTTGAATCCCGAGTGTGTTGTGATGCAGGGGTTCAGAGGGAACAGGAGTCTGTACTCAAATGTGGTGTACAATGGGGGCTTCTGAATTCTGTGAGTTCACACTGGTGTACCAGGGAAGGCTGGTGGAAGGTTGCAGCTCCAGCACTCCCCAGCCACCATGGTGATGCCTTTTGCCTCTAAGCATCAAACCCGATTAGGCTTAAACACAGGAGGTAGAAGCCCTGGAGGAACAAAACTACCCTGGGCTTGTCCCCAAGAGAGGCAAAGGTGGCTGGGTCTCACCCATGGAGGCAGCCAGGGAACCCCCAGAAGAGCACTGAGGACCCAGACAAGCAACAAGACAAGCTACCCTTGTTACCCAAGACAAAAATCCACGCCCTTGGTCAACAGGGCAGTCAAAGGGAAGATAAAACCTGAGTAGGGTATAATCTGGTATTTTCAAATTATCCTCCCTCACACTTCATCTCACCTGATAAATGTATTGTTTTATGGCTGATGACAGTGGGTATCTCAGGGGGAAGAGAAGAAATGCAAGATGTTGCATGGGACTATTAAGTAATCCACAACCCTTCCTGTGCACAGATGCAGACAGTGACTGGAGGCTGTGGTCCATCACTCAGAGAGGGCAGTAAGGAGAATGGGGTAGCAGCTAGAGAAGCCTGAAACCAGGCAGCCTGTAATATAGGCAAGAAAACACCTACCATTTAAGCACTACACTCATCTGCCTTCTGTTCTCTGCTGCGGGCTGGGGCTTTCTCTGTTGAGGAGCATCTCAACAGCTTCTAACTTTTACACACAGACTGATATGTGGGAATCAGCAAGGAGGAGTTGCAAATTAGACACCCAGAAAGCAGGTGAGCGAGGACCTGGAGACTTTGGGCAATAACCCAGTGGAGGGCCCTTGTAAACTGGGAAAAGCCATATCTGGTGATGTGATACACAGGCTGTCAGTCTATGGCCAAACATTATGCTTCTGAAGGAAGCACTTCCATCTAAATGGCACATTTTGGCTAGTACCTCTGCTTAGCTCAGCACTGTGCTCCATGAACCAAACTTCACAGGGAATAAGCTTGGTCTTATTCTACGGTGCTGCTTAGTCTGAGAAATACATCTGACAAACAGGGCTTTTTTTCTGGCAGTAAATTAGCAGAGCACTTATGACAACACTCCTTCACATGCCACCCTTCCAGCAAGCACCTTGGAATTTGCTTCTAAGCCTATTTAGAGCACTTTAATCAATTTGTACAGCTCCTGCAGCACTCCCTCCTGTTGGATGCAGAGGACTGAGACTAGATGCAAAGGCAAAAGAGGGGATGCAACTTTCATCATCTCCTCAGCTGGGGCTGGCAGGAGAAATGAAAAACAGTATCAGTATGCGCAATCACATTCCTACTTACACTTGAGCAGTAACCCTTCCTTTCATCCCTGAAAGGGCGCCAAGATCCAGTGGGAGGCTTTTGTTTTGGAAACATATACATTCAGCACTGTGGATGCAAAGTGAGGATGATGTGTAATGAAAAGAGGGGATGGAGGGTGGCATTTTTCCAATGGTAAAAAGGAAAACCTTGCTGAGACCTGAGTGGTGACAGGGAGGGAATACCAGACTGAACATCATATCTGGGGACTGTTCTAAGTTAAACACCATTCAAAAGCAAAAAACCTGATATCAGTAGTGTTAAATCACATCTTCAGATTATCACAGTTTAAAACGAAAATGATTATTCACTGCAGTTAACACTTAAGAGTGATACCAGCACCAGTCACTGCAGTTTGCTCAAGTCTGGGTGGCAAACTTCTCACTCAGGAAAGCCACAGGAGACTGGCCATCTTTGCACCTAAACAAGCCCCAGTTTTTTGCTCTAAGCTGAAGACATACACTAAGAGACACTTTGGATGACATCCTCAGCCATGGTTTATCTCCCTGTGCTGCTTGAGATACACAGCTTTCTGCAGTCCTATGAACACACATCAGACACCAACACCCTTACAGCCTTTACCTCAAGGCAGTGAGGGACAAGTATTTCTTGGTGCCAGAATTGGTGCCCAGTGCTCCTTAAGGCTCTGCTCTGCCTTCCCACTGCTTACTTAGTGTACACTCAAGAGAACGAGGGTCCTCCTACACCCCAAAAACCAGCAATGACCTTCAGTTAGGAGCCTCATTCCTTCTACATTTGGTCTCCAAGCCAGCAGCGGTATTTTTAGATGGATGATGAATAGGTGTCTTGGAGCATTATGCAGTCAAATATAACATAAACGTCTGTGGATTGCAAACATGCATATAAAGAAGTTAGGAAAAATATTCAAAGGTCAAAATGCAGTATCATGGGATCTCTCCACAGCAAACTCTCTCCCTAATGTTCCTGTCTTTTTCTATTCAGTCTACTTATTTTTTCCCATCTGAAAGGGGAAGAAATGAAAGAGAAGAACTAGAAATCTAGAAAAATCCCAAAAGCTTTGTGAAAAAAACCAAACAGATCTACTCCCTTTCCTCTCTAAGTCTGGTCTAGAAATACAGAAACTTCAAGGAAAAAAATGGGGGCGGGGGGGAAATCATCCCGTGAAATATTTTCTCTAAGACTCAACAGTGGAATACTGTCAGGCTACTGTTTAAAATCCTATTATTTTTGTTGTGCTTCAGTTCTTCCCAATGTTCTCTATATAATAAGCATTTCAAATGAAATTACATTATTTTAAAACACACTGTAGTAGGCAATTACAACTGCTGAATACTAAATGCCAATATAACATAGACCAGATTTATTGTTGTTCCTTAACTTTCTGCCATGTTCATTACATTTTAATGAATAAGGTTTCACATTAATTTTTTAAGCCTTTGCCTTGGAATCATGCATTACTGCTGTAATTGTGGTGCAGAATTAGGTGTCTATTTACATTCTCCTCCTAAGTCCTGGAGACAAAACCTCCCTTTTTCCCCCCCCCCAAACCAGCAACATCACCTCTTCTCATTTTCTGGAGAGCATCCCATGGCCAGTGGCACTGCTTCACCTGGTCAGTGCCAGCCAGGCCGTGTCCCAGTGAGGACCAGTGCCTGCTGAGCCTGGAGATGAGAGCAGAAGCACCAGGCAAGCAGGATTTGGCAGGACCAGAGCAGCATCCATGAGTCCAGCTGCACCTGTCTGACTAGGAGGACTCCTCAACGGCAGCATCACCAGATGGTGCTGCCCTTCCCCTCTGGTTGTGTCTGCCATCCCACCTTTCCCCAGTTTTCTCTTACCTTCTGTCACACCCAAGGATACCCAGCTTACCCAAACAGTCTTTTCTAATACACTGACAATACATGAAAAAACAAAGGGTGCAGACACACGAGGGCCATCATGGGTAGGGCAAGGTAAAGGTACCGCATGATACAAGGCTTTTCACCCTGCAAATGTCTTCTTCCCCTGTCGTAATTGGACATGAAATAAAAGATGCTTGGCTCCAGTCAGAAGGCAGAAGAGAATCAGAAGGCTTTATTTACAGTTCATTTGGCCTTTTTGTAACATGCTGCGCTAAAAAAGCATATTATTGGTCCATAGGATTGACACCTCTCTCCAGTGGTGTAGTGACTAGTATAGCTGCCTTACAACCTCTCAACCCTGGTTCGATTCCTGGTCTACACAAATACCAAACAACACCTGGGAGAGAGTTTTGTTATGGGAAAAGGAATATTGTTTACTTAAAAATGTTATGAGAACAATTTTGTTGTTTACACAAAGTTATCTGGAAAAAAGAAAACAATTGAAAAGTTCCCTTGAGAAGGGCTTAGCAATTCTCAGGCTCAGAAACATCAAGCCCACATTCCCCTAGGACAGACTGTAAAGAAAATAAGAAGATATGAGCTGAAATATAGGTGCTGGGCAGAACACAGGTCTCTGTTGTGTTCCATGGATGGATTTGATTCCTGGTCTCAAAGCATCCAGAAGCTCAGCAGCTGGTCACAGTGCTCCATGCAAGGATGCTGGGTAGAACTGAGAGCAGGGGAAGCCTTTCCTCTGCATACAGACACTTGTTAATTCCAGTTATTCTGTGTACTTACAATACTTTAATCATTCATGTCAATAAACTATAGGAAATCTCATTCCTTAGAATGAGATTCTCATTCATTAGAATTGTTTTTTTAAATTTTTTTTCCTGAGATAAAATTAAATTGCTTTATTGCAAGATCAGTCTTTGCCCTTGTTTTTGTGTGCTTTTGAAGAGAATGAAGCAGCTCTGCCTTAAATGTGTGACAATATTTCCTTTACTTATTGCAGCCTTCAACTGTCTGCCTGCCCATCATAAAACAGATATCCCACTGAAATGAGACAGGACACCAATACAGAAATGAAATCCTGGCTCCTGGGATATTGCAAGCTGATGGGACAATGTAGACATATGCCTGAGGACTGCTCACTCTGCTGGTCCACAAGCTGAGCGTCTGCCCTTGTCATCCACTTCTGGTTGCCATCTCCTCCTCGTCATGATCCTCTTCTCAAGTGCTATCCTCTTAACTCCCTCCTATCCAGACAGCCTCCCACATCTCCTTTATTCACCCCCACAAAAGCAGGTGCTTTTCCCTCTTCAATCCTTCCCTCATATCTTATTTTCTTCATGGCAGTGTTTGTCATATCCTCTTTCTTCTCCACAGGGTCCACCCCCTCACACCACCAGGGCAACAATAAATCCTCCTTTGCCTTCTGTCTTCATGATCCCCAGGTGTTCCCACACCTCCTCCCCACTGCTCAGCATTTCTGTCCCCCACTGAGGTTCCCCACCCACCCTCCATGGCAGTGGTTTTGCTGTGACCTCTGGCTCATAGCCACTGCTGATACCAGAGACAGACACACAAGCACTGAACAAAGAACAAACTTTCTTCTATCCCCTCACTGCTCCATTTTCCTCCCACTTCATAATTTTTCCTCCAAACGCAGAGGGTTTTCCCCACCAACATGCTGCAACTCCTTCCACATTTCACAGCTTGGTTTTGAACTCAGCACTGGCACTTCTGCACAGCACAGATTTCTACCCCACTGAGCATATCAAGCCTTGCAAGCTTTGCCAGTTACTGCTCCTCCCACTGCTGCTTCCCTGACATGCATCTGCTTGCAGCAGCCAGGGAGGATCCCTCGAGTTAGCCACAGGGCTTTTTGGAGGGCTACCAGCCTGCTGGATGTGCCAGCCTCTCTGACAGTTGCATCCAACTCCCACTGACGTGCTCTGTTCTTCCAACTGGCCACCCTGAAGAGTGTTTTGCCTGTGTTTGCAGTCAACAGATGCACAGAAAGCAAACCCTACCAACCAAGCATGTGAATCTAAGGTAGGACACTTAGAGGTGATAGAGTTCAAACTGTAAAATGGGACAGGGTGCTCCATCTAAGAAGTCTGACTTTTTGGGTTGAGCACAAGGCCCCCCAAAAAATCCAGAATAAAAACCTCACCCACCCTGAAATACCCACAAATTAATTATTTATTAAACCCCAATCATATGAAGTGTAAGAAAGAGAGCTGTATCATGCATAATTTAGTTGGCACACAGACAGTACTGTTGCGTGTTTCATGTGCATGAAATAAATGAGCATAAATTACTTCATTTGAATAAGACCAAACACCTGATTCCAGAGATGGAGCAACACTTCACAGTAAGGCTCTTCGCTTGTTGACACTGCACAAGAGCAAATTAAAATTATCAAGCTGAAAACAGAAATTCATCTTGTGTCTTGTAGACAAACATCCTTGGTGCACCCACATGGCTCATGAACAGGAGGAAACTGAACCATGATGATAGGATAGAGCTACAGAGGAGACTCCCATTGCTACAGGAAGTGCCAAAAAATGAAGAAGAGTTCTTTACAATGCTGGTAACACACAATTCATTAATAAGAATAGCAGTAGTTTGGGTAGCCTATATCTTCATGGATTTGAGTGTTTTTCATTTCTCCCCAAAATTTTGTAACAGACCTCAGGAAAAGAATACTTGACAGTATTTCTCACAAACCTCAGAAAAAAGCCCACTTTTTTGTCTGAATGATTCTGTTTTCCCACACAGAGCTTCCTGCATCTAACTACACCAGAAACATGTGATTGGAATGCTTCTCTCTTAGGAAAAATGAAGTTTAAATAAAGCACTTCTGGTAACTTTATCTCCATGTCACATAAGGATGCATACAGCCTTTGCCTCCTACCACTTATTAGTGCCAAAAGCCAAGTTTTCAGATTTTGACAACTACACAGATTCCCATATTTCTCAAAGAGTGCTTTGATTAATAGCAAACAATTTATCTTTCAGGAATTAATTCCTCTGGTGCAGGTTTGAGTTGTAGGGCTTGAGAAGGTAAGGCAGGTAAAGGATCTGCTCTAACAGAGGGCGAAGTAGCTCTGCCTAAAATATGTGACAATATCTCCTTTACCTATTGCAGCCTTCAGCTTTCTGCCCGCCCATCATAAAATAGACATCACACTGAAATGAGACAGGACACAAATAAAACAGACACTTGCAAATCTGGCCAGGCTGAGAGGTGCTCTCAAATACAACATATGGAAGATTGAATAAAATATCTTTCACTTTAAAACTGAGAGCAATGTATGCAAACAAGCCATAGATACTGCTATAAGTCTGCACAACACTTCTTTCCTCCTATAGCTTCAGCTTCTGAACTAACAATGGAGCACAAACACAGCTAGATCTGCCCAACATCTCCTTCAACATTATGCAGCCTCCTCATCTCTCGTCAGCAGAAACAGGCAATGCACTTAGCTTTGCTTTACTTCAAGGGAAGAAATCCAAACATTCTCAACAGCCTAGTACTTACTGAGTTCAGCGATGCTCCCCACACGTGTGGCAAGTAGAGACTGCTCAATGGTCCTTAGCTCTGACTGGCTGAACATCTGCACCTCCCCAGGCTTGTTTGACCTTTGCTGGTCCTTGTGAAGGTTCAAGCTATCCGGCAGGCAGAGAACACCTACAGTGGATAAACAGAAAGGAGAAGTCCAGTGTAACTTCAGAGAGTATGGTAACTTGGCTGCCACCACCACATCGTTTTGGGGATATTCCAAGACACAGCCTGAGTTTGAAGTCAACCAGCATCTGTAACACAGTGTCACAGATGACTCATGCAGAAATGGCCCTTATTAGCCCTTCTGAGTATCTTCAAGCTGATTACAATGTCACCTCAGGATAATTCTTACAGAAAAACCTAGGAGGATTGCTCAAGGAGGATTTCAAAGAAGTCTCTAAGAAAGTACTCCAAACCTATAAAAAATTATTAGAAAATGGTATCTAATGGTATCTCAGAATTCCTAAAGATTGGTTTTAAAATTATGTATGAGATAGCCAACACATCTGCTGGTAGCCCTCCAAAAGGGATTTCACTGTCAATTGCCAAAATAAGGGACAGCATCAAGATGCTGTAAGTGTCATTGATGACTGATTGAATTTCTTTTGTAAATACAGCTTCCAGCAATTGAACTGCTTGGGCTCCAAGAAGAGAGAAGCAGAAGCCCTCAGAGCAGTGAATTTTTAAGGTGCAGGGCAAAAGTAAAGCTACCGACATAAAATGATTTACATACATATTCATTCAGGCACAAAAGTCACTTTCTGCCATGATATGTAAACCCTCAGGAATAGATGGAGGGCATCTATTTATTCACCAAAACCATTGTCATGCTAAAAATGAGAACATATTTACAAGAGCAAACACTGCATTACCAGCCTTGGGCAATGGTTGCATTGGTCCAGCTTAGAGAGGAAGCCCTCCTCCCTTCCCAGGCTCTGTGTACAGTCAGCTATAGCTATGGTTTTCACAGCATCACCTTCCCAATCCCTCTGGGACACACACAGGTGGAGAGCTACTAGAGGCAGTGGAACTGTACCTCTTTATGATGACTAAATAACATCTTATCTCCAAATATTACCTTTGAAAACAAGCCAGAGTAGGAAATGTATTTTTTCCATTAGTTTTTACTACTCCTTCCTTTAAATAGAGAGTGTAGGTTTTGCCCTTATAGACCAAGCAGACTGCAAAATCCATTAAGGAAGAGGTATATACTTAATGTTCTTCTTCAAGGGAAGAACTTGCTTAGTTTCCCAGCTCAGTAAATATATGACATTTATCTCTAACAACCAATAATTCTGTCAGTACACTGACAGAACTGTCAACTTTGTTTTGGAGTACTGCAAGACCAGGAAATGCACCTGAAAGGTGATGCTTCTCAGACATCTTGTTAGCTTCACCAAACTGCCTTGGATTCCCCTCTTCACATCCACCTCCTCCCTGCAGCCAATTGAGTCTGCAGGTTGTATTTGTAGCACAGACCTAAAAACATCCATCCTGGGAGGAGAGAGGTGACACAGGTTCAAATGAGCCCATTCCAAAGAAAAAAGCAGGGATATACACTGGGAAAACTAAGACCAAAGGTCTTGTCCACCACAGCCATGAGACAGCAACAGAAGCTAGGATCATCCTCTGCATGCAACAGCAGCACCAGAACAAAATCCCCAATAGCCTGTTCGGATCTTGCAGATGGAGGAGCAGGAACGGATGTAATTCCCAGCCCTGGCCCTGGTCCCAGGCTTCTAACAACCCCATGAATGTGTAGAAGGTCATGAGAGAGTAACATAAGTGCCCTGGAGAGAAAGAGCGGGACACCTGACACAGCACCGGGGAGGGAAGAATTCAAAGCCAAGAGGTAAGGAATGAAAAGTGACAACAGCTTATCAAGCAAGCTCTTCAAATTTTCCTGCCATCACTCAGTGGGCCGACTCTCATAAACACTTGGTGCACTGATCAACATTTATATTCCGTGGATGTACAGAGCTCTGGAAGTACAACACCTGCATTTAAAATGCAGGCTTGCCTGCACATTTAATAAGTATTCTCTTTTTTTTTTTAGATTCTTATCATTTTAATGGATAGAAATTAAGACAAAATTGGAAGAGTCTTCTCTGAAGAAAACAGATGTAAAAATGATCTAATATTCTAAGAGACTTCTAAAAACAAGAAAGAGAGCACAAGCAGCTTTATGGCATCTTTAAAAAATGAATTGGATAATTTTTCTACGAGAACACGCCTTAAGTGCAGAGAAAAAAAAATACTGTTTTAAGATAACTTTACAAATAAAATTCAAATGGTTTAAAATTCTAATTATGTACAGAAGATATTTCTCCAAGTGATTTATGCAGTGGGATATAAAAATTTTATTTTCCACTTTGCCTATGACTCTGTTCCCACAGCCAGGCCTTTTCCTCACTAACAGCCCTGATGATTAATTACTCTGGTCTGTAGTGGAGAGAGCATATTCTTAGGCTCTTGGAGAGAAAAGCTCCAATGCAATGCAAAATGAGCCATTGTTAGAAAAAGTAACAAATTATAGGATGTGTCATGCCAAAGGGTTACACTTGGGTTGGAGATTGGCAGAGACACAAAATAGCCAAACATCTGATTCTTGTATCAGCTTCAAAACTATAATTGACCACAGCGAGTGACCAGTGGAGTGATGGAAGATTTGTTTGTAACTCATAATTTTGCTGGATCAAATCTGGTTTTCACAAGCACGGAGAAAAGTAATTTTATGGCTTGGGCATGCAACTCAGCCAATTTTCTAGCTTTAACTGTTTCCCTCAAAAATAATAAAGCGACTAAAATGCTTTTTAGAAGAAAAACCCACTCTGTTTCTATCAGTGTTTGACGTAAAGCTCAAATTTTCTGTTGAAAGGCTACAGCAGGGAAGAAGACAGCACACCAAACTGAAGGGGAGGGGGAAAAGATAAACACTTTGTGATTATAAATCTTTTTTATAGATAGAAACATCTAAAATGCCACCATCATCTTTCACTGGTTTGGCTACAGTTCAACTTCCTTATTTTAATTCTCTGCCAACTGGTATTATTCACTTGCTTTTTCAGCCTTACTGTGTTGAAACAGGTGAGGACAAGTTTCCAAAGGCCTGAAAAACAGGAGTTTTTCCCTGTTTCTTTTCTGGCTGTCACTGCCAATTCTATCTGTCATTCCACACCAAAGATTTCTGTGCAGTATCTTCAGAAACGAACAGTGGTACCTGTCTTTTCTCTCAAATGGTACTGTTCAATGTCCTTCCTTTCTGCATGGTTACTCAACCCTGTGCGTGTCTTTGCCGATTATTTCATCCCTCTTCTTCCCTGCAATTCACTGGAGTGGAAATTAAGCAGTCAGCTGTTGCCTGATGAATCCCAGGCCAGACTCCATCAGTACATCCCTGTCTTCACACTGCCGCCCAGCAATGTGCAGCAGCCACACACCAACGGCGGTAAGTTCTGGAGGAAGGCGGGACAAACAAAGCACTCCGGTGTATTTTGATTTTGTCCCCTCTTTTGGTGCTTCCCTTTGTCTCTGTACCCTCCTTGGGGCATGGATATGCCTAGCACATGATTGCATGGACACATCCAGAACGGGCCATACCCAACATTGCTATATTCACTTTGCCCTTGGCCTCAGAGTACCCTGCAATCTGTAGGTAAAAGACTGAAGAGAAATCCATATATTTTAAAATCAGCAGGATGCCAAAAAAAAAAATCACAGTGATAAGCTCCTAATGCTCCCCACATGAAACCTCTAGAGAAAAAGCAACATCATAGAGAAAATCTGATGCACAATTAATACATTTCACATTTCCCTGCCTTCTGGGCTCAGCTAAAGCACAAGCCAGAGCTCAATGCCTAAGCACTTAAAAATCCCAAACCAAAGTATTGCACAAAATGATAAAGTGAAGGTGCCCAAGCTTATAAAAAGAGCAGTTATTTTAAACCTTCATGCAAACTCATCCAGAGACTGGGGTACCTGGTAATTCTTCCAGCTTCCCCCTGCACATTCCCACCTCTTGGGCTTAGCTGATGCACCACCCTGCACTGTAAAGCAGATTTTTGGCATAAAAATACACGCTTTGCTGCATATTTCTTGCCACAGAGCTGCCCAATGCTGTCCTTGCAGCACGACAAGCATGAGTACATCACACAAATATCCCACACTCAGTGCCCAGCAGCAGTCCCAGCAGAGCTCCTCAGTGCCTCCCCAGCAAAACAGCCTGCAGGAGAGTCAAGAGCAATGACAACACAAAACACAGCAGGCAATGTGTGACTTCTTACAGTTTTTCAGAGCAAGAGAAATACAGGGTTCATAGACCAAATTTCACCTAAATACAGAGGAGCCCTTTAAAATATATTTTTTAAAATTTAAGCTTTCTGCACTGCTTCTTAATTTAGACAGATACCTGCACTTGTATACCAGCTCTTGCCCAAACGCTTAATTCCTGAAGTGATGGCACCTATGGTGCCCATACTCATACCTCATGCCCATACCTCAATTATTGCTGAATTTTTACATATACATACATACATTTATATATATATATATGCATATAAACTGATAGAACAAGGCAAGTAAGAAGTGTGCACTGTCTATATTATGGGTCTGAAATATCTAATGTCATTCACATTTCAAATTCTTTGCCTCCTCCCTCTCCTTTAATATTCAAATCTCATGCTCTAAAGAAAACAAATTTCCGAAGACATTAAATAAACAAAAATGCCCACTGAACAATGTGATTCAAATTGACCCATGGCTGAGGAATCTAGCAGAAACCTAATAAAAATGTGTTTGCTTTCACTAAAAATATAAGTACTGTAAACACCATAAAATACTTTTTTCACATTTCACCATTCATTCCTTTGGAAAGATTGCCAGACCGTTACACCAATTTAGAGTCTGAATAGAAGCATGAATGCTTTCTTGTTGTATTTCTTTAAGTGCTCCTACTTTCAAGAGAAAGTAATTCAAATAATCTTTGACCTCCCTCTTTATTACATCTTAAGCCAATGTATATATCTGGAAGAGTTTATACTCCCACTGCAAGGAATAGCTGGATCTTACTAAGAGTTTACAGAATTTAAGTGTGCAGGATAGATATAAGGCAAATTTTTACATAAAATGAGCCTGAAAATGGTAGTTAACCCTGAGCTGTTCTCAATGTGTGGTGTTGCATATTACATTGCTCAACTAAATGCCAACCTTACCTAGGAGGACTACCTTCAGGACTACCTTTCCTCCTGCTTCAGGAGTAGGAAATCCCCTCAGTCATCACAATTTGTAAATTTTATTACATGGGAACACAGGAATAGAAAGTCTTTGAGTCCAGTCTCCTGCTCTCATAAAAAATCATGTGAAGTTCAAGTGCTCACAAAACATCCAATAAAAAATAAAAAAAACCTTTCCTTCCACAAGCTCACGTACAAAAATACTTTCCAGGACCAGCGAGCATTCTTGAGATCTACAATATAAACATCTATGGTAAAAAAATAAAAGGGTAAAACGTACTGCCAACTGCCTTTGCAACAGCAAAATACTTGACTAGGTGCAAACCCCTCATGGTTGGTATTCCAACGTGCAGAAAAACTCTCCTGAACCCACACTCTGCAGTCATGGTAAACATGAGTACATGAGAAGGATACCATCCAGGTGCTCAGCAGATTTTGATGAATGATATGAGAACCGCAGCACCCTGAGCTCAGCACCCTGACACCAGGTGTGCAAGAGCTGATGAATGTAAAGTGACACAAACTGCTACAGTCAAAGCTCACACCTGGAAAGAAACCCTATGGTCTCCATTGTTTTAAACAACCTATGCCATCATTCCCAGGCTCAGCCTGTCCACCTGATGGGCAAGGCAGATGGAAAACATTCTCCTTACAGAAATGAGACCACGGGGAAAACTTCAATCATATCAGCCACTGTTTTCAGCTAACAGACGACCTGGAAACCATTCAAGGCAAGAGCAAAGTGTCTTCTTTCCACACATTCCAACCCGGTTAAATAGCAAGGAGTGGCTTTGCATGGAGAAAATGCAAAGCACTTGGGACAGCTAGGTGGTGAGATCAAGTTCCTAGAACTAGAGTCTTACAGTAGGCAGAGCAGGCCAAACAAGGAAGGGTGGAGCAGACACAGGAATCAGGAGACTAAAGGGACACCGCCCATTGTGTGTCCCAAAGACATGAAAAGGCATTCCAAAGCTCCATATTTCACCTCAAGAGACTGGCATTATGCAGGTAAGGTAATATTCATGTCTAATACATAGAGAAAGTAAAAGTAAAGCATAGGAGAGTTTAGTAACTCATTCAAGGTGAAATAGTGTCAGAGAAAACCAGGAAAAGACCATAAGGCCTCTAGTTATGCATTTTAATCACAGATCACCCTTTCTCTCCTGGAAAAACCAGAAGAGCGAATGAATAATGCTTAAAAATTACAGAACTGAGAGTCTAACTGAATCATCCAAAGCAGAGAGCACCTCTGTGAGATACCAGAGCAGATGCTACAGGAAGACAAGATAATAGAATTATATTACAAAATGCAACTCTGACATCTTTTCTTGTAACGAAGTTTCTTAGCACAGCACATTCTGCTTAACTGGGATGTCCTTGCTATTAGGATCTCTCTAAAGGCAATAGTTTTCACCTAATGATCATAATGAGTGGCAATCACTGCTGCTTAAAATGGCATACAAGTAACAACAATTCAACCAAATTAGGATATATTCTGCTAG
The DNA here is from genome assembly GCA_013397195.1 of Hylia prasina. Taxonomy (NCBI): domain Eukaryota; kingdom Metazoa; phylum Chordata; class Aves; order Passeriformes; family Sylviidae; genus Hylia; species Hylia prasina. The sequence continues at coordinate 93,351 of VYXD01000360.1, forward strand.
CACCAAGCAGTTAAGCGGTGCACAACCAAGTGGAACGCAGGATGGATTTGATTGTTCAGACTATATATTACAAAACAAAGAAGAATCAGAAAATTAAATCCCCCTAAACATAGAAACTGAGCTCCCAAATCACCAACTACAGCTTTACATTTATTTTTATCAGGATAAAGAGGAAACAAAATCTTGAGTCTTGCCAAAATGAATAGCTAAACTTCAAAATCCTCAAAATCACCACAGAAACAACTACAAAAGCAATAAACATAGAGCAAGCCAGTCCACAAGAGAAGAAACAGAGATCCATTTTCTCATGTTTATCCCCAAAGTCTTGCCCCAGTTTCCTAAAGTGGTCTCTGTGGTACTCCTGAAGATGCTGTTTCCCAGCAAGCATCCATGGTCTGGACAGCCAACACATGGGACGACAGCACAGTGAGGGGCAGCTGATGCCACAATGGGGGCACTGATGTGCACCCTGTGCCTTCACCTCCCTGTGATTTTCACTACTTCTCTCTCCCTGTTGGCCACAAAGGGGCATTTTATTAACTTTGCAACAGGAAAATGGCACAACAGCACACTCTGGTCAGTCGCGCTGTTCCACTGTCACAGTGGCCACAGAAGTTTCAGTGAGAGTTGTGATTTTTTTGGCAGGGAGATGTTAGAGCTGACATAGTGCATTAATTTCATGTTGAACACCCATCAGCTTGTGATTACCCTGATCTAAAGTATGCTGCCCTAGAGCTCACGATGTATGGGAAAAAGGTTTTGTCTTACTCTTTGATAGGAGGCATTCAGATAGCAAAAAAAAATAAAAAAGGGAAAAACAATTAAAAATGCCAGTACCATCTTCCCCTTTTGCTACATGCAAGTAAATATAACACATGCAGCCCTCAGTGTAGCGACCCAAGAAAAAGCTGAGAGGTCATCAGGAATCTGATGGAAGAGAAGATCACAAGGAATGTGTTGGCAGTACCAGCAAGTGAGAAAGTTTGGAGAAATGCAGATTTGATGGCAGTTGAATCATGAGAGTGCCTCTTGCAGCAAAACCTAAGACACATACTCCAAGAAAAGATGTGCACTGGTAGAAATGTAACTGGGTATGCACGTAAGTACTAACTTATGCAAAAATGGGTTTGGCGAAAAACAAGCACAAGTTCCCCTTAGACTAAGAGTTCAAAGAAGGTCTAAGCCTTTGAGTCACCAAAAATTACTAAGAATGTATTACTGGGTTTTATTTTACAGAAAAAGACTGTCAGCTGATAACAGCAGAATGAGAGAGGATTCAGTGATTCATAGCTTATAGTACACTTTCCCAGAGCCTGTAATTTCCTTCATTCATTACCTGGCCCCCTGAAATGCCCAGCCCAGACTGAAGCCTTCCCCTTCAGAACCATGATGCGGGCACAGCCCGAGAGCCCCACAGTGCTGATACAGCACCTCTCCTGACCCAGCCCTGTCTCTTCCAGTGTTGACACACAAGCCACCAGAAGCTCTTTGGGCACTATCATGTATGAGCAGTGAGCTTCTTGTAACAATGCTGGTTTGAGCTTCTTGAGAAGAGGGACTGAGTATCACACTGCAAATGACTAATCCCACACAAATACGTAATCTTCTGTTTTTGCAAGACCTACAATCCAAATAGGCTCGTGTTCCAGGTACTGCAGCTATAGTAAAACAACACAAATGCCTGGTCCAAAAGAGCATATTTTCTGTTGCTTCCTCTGTGTGCCACCATCCTTTTGGCACAGGCACCATACATCAGATGTCTTCAAGGGTCAGGCATATCATTTCAAAAACACCCATGTGCTTCCATTTCTGAGCAGTTGCACTAATACTCTACAATACACTTGGCAAGAATACTTTGAAAACCCTAAAAACCACTTCCTCCATTTGCTTCAAAATTTGCAAAGATTAGTATGCTTTTTACAAGACAAGGAGTTGTTTGCCAAAAATCCCTCCTTTCCCTTTGGAACACCATCAGCTTATATAAAACTCTATAAATAATACACAGCAGACCAGACACACAGTGCTGAGACTAAGCACGGGGCATTCCCATGGTAGGTACCAACTCCACCCTTCCCATTTCCCAGGTGGAAGCAGCTGGAAATGGGATTGAGGGGAGTGTGACAAAGCACCTGTGGTCTATGGAGCAATCACTTGCACTTGGGAGCCAGTTATGTCTGCAAAAGCGGATGCAAACCTGATACGTACAACAGGAATAAAGATGGTTTGCAATTCAAACTGGCGAAAACACCTGACCAAACAAGGGTGAGGTGACTGGCTGATGGGAGAATGACACCATTTCCTGCTGAGCTGGGTGCTTGCTCTTTGCTTTTTAAGTCACTTTCCACAAGTGCCAAAACCTTGTACTCTGGCCCAGGCAATGCTACTGTAAAACCACAAAGCTGCTAAAATCATCACCATCCTTCAATGTGAACAACTAAACCACCAGCTCTAAAGGTTTCTGGGAAGGCACTAGGTATGTACTTTAATGAAATAAATATAAAATCAATAAAATTAGTTAAGCCTGCAGTTGGTAAGGCACCGAACCCAAAAACACGACATAGGGGCTGCAAGGAAACCCCTGAGCCTATGAATACATGTGAACAAAATTGCACTGCTGCTGCATGTTGCCATGCCTCAGCAAGAAAATGCAGGCAGCTCTGACAGAACTATCACTGACTTGGGGTCAGGACGTTAGACACCCAAGGAATAAGTTTTGGGCAAACTGGAGTGTGTGGAGCCAACAGAAAAGGGTAAGTATTTACGATTTGCTTTCAACTGCTTGTACAGATGACTATCAGATTAGCCACTCCACCCTCACCAAGAAAATCCATGCTTAATGAAAGTAAAGAATGATAAAATGGTTTAGAAACACAAGCTGCTATTTACTGGCTTTAGGGCAGTATCCCATCGACTATACTCCCTCCCACCCTGCTAAGGATGCACTAAGTGAACAGATTATCACAGCAGGATAAAAATCACCTACCCATGAAGTTTATGGTACAGGATTATGGCAATCTCCTGAACTGCTGTCCTAGGTTAAAAATGTAAGATGTNGGACTGCTACTACCACCCTAACTAACAGGGTGTCAGGTTGTATTCTGACTCTGTCAGTGGTATTTTGTACTATTGAATTTATTTCATTTTACTTTGCTTTACTTCTTTTCTTTTCCTCTTATTAAATTGTACTTCTGACTTGGAATCTCTCACTGGTTTTGCTTTCACACCAGCACAACTGCCTAGAAGCCCTCAGCAGGACATGCCCCACAGCCTCTGTGTGGTTTGGTATATCACTTGGGGTATCCAAAGCAGATGAGATGCCCCCACCTGTAAACATCTGACCTCAGGGACTGATAGCTGTGACCCACATGGGACCAAGGTACCCATTCTCCCTCAGGAAAGGGGAAACCTTCAGCATGTGCTTCAGTGTGGTTTTGCCCTTGTGTTTAAAGCCAAACACTCACCTAAAACTTTCAATGACTGGAAACCCTGGATGCCAGCCAGATGCCAGACCTTTCTAAAAGTAACCTTTACATTCTTCCAAAATTCCACTTGGCTTACTAAATGCACACTGGCTGTTAAAAGCATGTATTTTACCATTCAGACCTTTGATATATAGACACCCACAACAATAAATCACTTCAGACCAGTAAAGCTTAACCTATATACATACATATATGGCAAAATCATTACAGACAACGTAAAAGATTTACAAGAAGAGAGGTTAGACTATGCTGCTAGCACACATTTATGACTGCTTGCCCTATAGATTGCCTGGCTGAACCCATTTCAAATAATTCAGGTTTTATAGAGCTAATCGACACACTTCCCTACCCAGCAATTATACAAACTAACTGTGTTCATGTGCATGTGCTCATTACATGGCTATCGGTTTATCTGAAAAAGACTTGAGTTTATTTTACAGACAGCTAATAGTTCTTTTTAATCCATGCAGAATATGCATTCATACATTTTGGATTTTACATGAAGATACACACAGTTTTATTCCTAAAATATCTGATACATTTTTTAAAAATTATGCCCTCTATTACTTTTCCCAGAGAGAAATGGCTGCACATTTACTCTCAGAGTGGTTAAAGGTCAAACACAGCTTTCATTTATGCATAATCTGAAGATTCAAACCTTTGCATTATTAATCTTCTCCTCTGCTTCACCTAGGAACTGACAGATCAACACAGACCAACAAACACCAAAAACCCTGTAGTACAGGAATATGACCATTTCTATGTCAGAGCCTTCTCCAGAGTACTGAACAGAAAGTAGTTAATGAACAAACATCCTCACTATTTTATATTTGTGGTTCAGTGTGGTTTCCAGCATGACCTTCACATGACTGCATCTTATCCATCCTCTGCTTTGAATAAATGCCATTGTCCATGGGCTCCCATCTTCCCACTGGTGCCCTTGCAGGGACTGAGACAAAACCTCAGCAGTGCCTTGGCCACCCTGTGGAGCTGCCTCATCTCCAAGCACAGCTCCACCAAATACTAAAGAACCAAAACCAGGCTGAGGAACAAACCACAGAGCAGTTCTACCCCCACAGCCGTGGTTTTAAAAACAGCTGAGACAATTCTGATGAAACTAAAATGGAAAAAAAAAAAAAAAAAACAAAAAAAAAAAAAAAAAAAAACCCACCAAACCACACCCACAAAAAAAGCCCCCCCTAAAGAGGAAAAAAAAAAAAAAAAAAAAAAACCCACCAAACCACACCCACAAAAAAAGCCCCCCCTAAAGAGGAAAAAAAAAAAAAAGGAAAAAGAAGTATTTTTAAATCATTTTGGGGGAACCGACTGCCCTAGAAAAAGCTAAATACTGCTGGAACATATCAGAAGCAACTAAAATCAGGGACAAATAACAATACAGCAGGTATTGTTATTCAGCCTGGCGAGCTACATCACATCAGCTGAATTTATCTAGCCTTTTCACTTAAGCAGACTGAAAGAAACCAAGTGGTGTTTGGAAACTTCCAGGCAGGGCTTCAGCATTACGTAACCAACTGGCTAACTTAAGCAGCACTATATGCAATGAAGGATGCAGAAACTGAATGTAAATCTTCAAAACTGATTCAAGTCAAAAGCTTAGACAGGAAAGACCCCAAAATAATAAACCAGTAACAATAAACTCCATTTCTTTCACTCAGGTATAGTACCCAAACAGATGTGTGTTCATGACATTATGCAGGTGGTTACAGCTCCTAAACTAACTGAAGTTGTATCTGTTCCAATAAAATTCTCTGTGGATAGACACAACAAAATGCTCCCTGGTTTAGATTTCTTAATACTAACGATTATATGAAGCACAGGGAATTACAAGAGAATTATGAAGTTCATTTTATTTGGGAATGACATGGATTCAATGAGAACTACTGTTTTGCAGCATAAAAGCACACCATGAAATTTAATTGCAATGTGCAACACTACAAGACCTACAAGCAAATTTTCATTGCCTTGCTGCATGTCAGAAGGAAAAGGAACAAAAATAGACTAAATCTCCAGTCTGAAAATAAAATAAATATGTAATTAATTATTTTAATGCTAGTCTAGTGAAAAGGCAGAATTCTGCAGTTTAAATCATTTGCAGATTTGTGGTCTCCTGCCATGAGAGGACAACATACTACCACTGACCCTAGTCACAGGGACTGCTACACAAGGCCAAGAGTGATCTATGAGCTTCATTAAGAGATTTAAATAGAGTTCATATTTACCTATATAAGCACATACACTGTGAAATTAAAGCAGACATTTGTATCCACCAGACTTCCCAGAGAGTACCCACTGTTGAAAAACTGTCACTTCGTCACTTACTTTGAGCTCATTTGCCCATAAATATATAACAAGGGAAGTAATTCTTGCTGTTAAGAGCTGGAATAGGAGTTAGACTTGGCTGTGCAGAGAGATCCTTGGAAAGCCCCCACCCCTCTTGGTGGGTCTTTGCTGAAGCCAACAGACAACATGCAAACAAGTTACCATGCCCTGCCCTGTTTATCTGTGCTTCCATTCCACCCCAAAAGTTAACAGACAATAGGATCTGACTTTTCTCAAAGCATTTCAAGTGAGGGTTAAGCCACAGTACAGTGCTAAGGATACTGCCACACAGGCATCTGACATAGTACCCAGAGCACCAACCCACCAGCAAGAAAATACCGTACTGAGTAAATCAATGCTATTTATTTCTCTTACTGCTGTGGTTTTTCAAATGACGTTTTAATGCACTCAGAGACAAAAATTTACTAACTAGTCTATGCACAGGCAAAGCTAAACTGATCATTTTAAAGGGAAACGATAATTTTCTCTTGCACTATTATAGATGTTACTCAGATGCAACATGTGAAAGATATGCTGCACATGGGTCATCTTTTCTGATGTGAGGTTTGCATAATGAGAAATTTCTTTTGTCCAAGTTCTTAATGTTAATCAAGTCTCTAAATGACTAACAATGGGTTTAGTGGACACTCAAAATGGCTTGCTGTGTAAGAAAGTTTCTTCTAACCCTGGCAGATGTGGAAGAAACCTCTCTCCTCCCAAGTTCCACCAGTGGAAGGGTATAGTACTTTACTGGTAACATTCCGAAATACATAGGTCATCATGAGCATGGCTGCTGTGGGCAAAGCCTTGAGTATGAGAACTGAAAGATTGCATTTAATCCAGAGGAAATTTGACAAAAAATGGTAAGCATCTTTTCTTTTTCCACATAGATATTGGGCTTTTGTATTTCCATAGCACAGGAAAGCAGTGAAACTTTTTCACTTTATATATCTACAGCTCCTACCTTGGGCAGTTTCATCTTTGTTCAGCACTCAGGTGGTATGCTTTGTCCACTACACTTAGCTATGGAATTTGACACATTTCTATTTGGTTTCTGAAATCAACTGTGTGAACACACCACCGGTACTCACTTATGACCATGGGTTCTCTCCCCACTCTGCTTAGGCAACCACTACTTGAAATTTTGAATTCAGAAAAAACTTTATGGCAAACAGACAGGAAAAAATCTCCAACACAAGTGACTTAAAGCAATGACTGTAACAATCATGGCAAAAGCAATGGCAATATACCAGCTGAAAGCCTTCAAAACCAGTGCTCAAAATTACAGACATTGGGAATACAGGTTTTACCCTACACTGAACCCCATAAAGATTAAAAATTCTACCAGTTCACATTTACGATCCCCAAGTAGCCTTGACTTTGCCTTGATCACAATGGGAACAACTGGAAATTTTGAGACAAGTTTTTCCTCTTCAGAGAGAGCTGGGAAAGAGGAACTGATGTCCTTTGGGTTTGGCAATGGATTGATTATAAAGCTGCCACCTGGAACTTCTACCACCAGAGTTCTTAAGCTAAAAAATGTTTCAGAAGAGATTTGACTCAGAAAGGGCAAGTCCAGCAGCATGGCTTTCCCCAGCACGCTCTGAGATAGGGAAACAAGATGCAGATGTAGCCACCAACTGCCCTGAACTCATTTCTCAGGATCCATAGCCATGATCTTCACAATCTGACTTGTTCATAAAATGAACAATACATTCTGGAGTTGGCACATCATGACAGGAGGTGAAATAAAATATGACTGCTAGAGACAGTGCTTGAAAATCTCAGAAGAAAACAAGCAAAATATTCTTGTGATGACTTCAGAATCATGGGAAATAGGTAGGATGAAGCAATGGCTTTCATGTGCCATAAAAGTATTATTAAAATGTCCTTAGGCACATAATTCAAGAGTCAGGACAGACCAATATGATGTAGAAAAGAGAGATAAGGAGCTCGTGAACTGTGGTTTACTGATAGGACACACAAGATTAATACAAGCAGCAGTAGAGAAGGAAAACAGTAAAACCATAAATGATGGGAAATAATCCTTACACTAAGCCACTCTCTATGCTTTTGGGGAATGAGCTGACAACTGAGTGTGTGATAACATTCATGTGATCTACCATCCTCTTACTTTTCATGAGTTAACAGCAACTTACTGGGGTGTGTGACATACATATAAGGACAGCTCTGTTGAAGCAAACAGTCTGCACTTCATTTTAACTGTGCAGCATGTCTTAATTTAGGTACTTCAAAAGCAGACTGACCAAGAAACCACTCTGAAGCAAGCAAGGAGAGAAATTCAAAATATGTAATACTAACGCAGAGACAGATTACGCATCCTGGGGACAGCCACAATATGTAGATGTTCTTTGGATGAAGGCAACATTCAGGACAACAGCTAAGGAAATGTAAGGAAATCCAAAGACCAGAAATATATTAACAGAGATGTATTGCATCCAGCTCTGGGGTCCTCAACACAAAAAAGACATGAACCTGTAGAAACAGATCCAGAGGAAGGCACAGATGATAAGAGGGCTGGAGCACTTCTCCTAAGACAAAAGAAAGTTGGCGTTGTACAACCTGCAGAAGAGAAGGCTCTGGCGAGACAAGGAGAGTTGATTTAGGTTAAATGTAAGGACAAAATTTGTTTATAATGAGGGAGTTAAAACACTGGCATAGGTTTCCCAGAGAGATGGTGGATGTCCCATCCTTGGAAACGTGTGTCAGACTGGATGGTTCTCAAAGGACTCTGATGGAGTTGAAGATGTCTCTGATCATTGCAGGGGGAATGAACAGAAAGCCTTTAAAGGTCCCTTCCAGCTCATACCATTATGTGATTCTATGAATCTCGACCGGGTGGAAACATGTTTTTGTCACCTTTCAGCAGTTCATCTACTGACCATGAAGCCTTCAGGCCCTGCCAAGCCCCGACTTGTGCAGCCCAACATCTCAGCCACACAGACCCCTGCAAGCACCTAAGCCACCACATTTCCCCCGAACTAAGAGCCCCATTGTGTCCTACCTTGCAGTCCAGGTGCAAGATACTTGACTAGTAACAACTAAATAGTTTGGTTAATACCCTGTTTTGATATTGAATGCAGATTCACTCAGGACCCGCTGGAAAAGCTGCTGCTAAGCTGGGCAGACCCCAGAGTTTTGGATGTGGAAGGTGACTTCCACAGGCCTGCAAGCTGCTTGCAGTTCTGGAACTCTGCTGGTGACAAACACTAGCGAGCTGTCCTGTTCCAGCAGCAGCTCCCCACTGGTGCAGCTGTGCCTGTGCCAACACCTGCTCTTTATTCAATTCCCTCTGATAGTTATTTCTGGCTGCTGACCAAATCTCCACATGCCACAGCCTACAGCCAGGAATCTGAGGGTGGCCAGGGAATAGCAGGGAGGCTGATGACACAGCCACACCACTGCCAGCCCAAGAGAAGGGAAACCAGCACTGCACTGAGCTGGGATGGCTCCTCATGGCTGCAGGAGGGCTTTGCAGCCACTCCAGCCTGTGAGAATGACCTGTCCCCCTGAGGGGACATATGGGACATCAGCAGGTGCCCTGTGGTTTGTGGGCTGTGGCTGCAGGCAGGCACAGAAATGGGCTCGGTTTTCAGCTGTGAGCATCCTCTGGCTTTGGGGTGCCATCAGCAGAAAGCAGCCCTCAAGTTTGTAAAGCACTGATGGTTTTGCTTCAGCACCACGAACTGAGTGCTACTGCAAATGACTCACATAAAATGAGATACATTGCTGTAATAAAGGAAACAATATTTACCAAGATACTAAGAACTCTTATTTTCAATATATATCTTCAAAGCAATTAACTAATATTAGAACATTCATTTTTCTCAGGCCTCCATGACTCCAGTGAGAATGGTTAGACCTCTCAGTTTACACAATTAAGGCGTACTACTTCAAATCTGCTGCCTTGAATGGGAGCAGAGGTGTCAGTACCTGCAACAAAACCAGAGCTCAGAGGTCTTAATCCACAAGCCCGACCTTGCCTGACCTCCAAAAATAACAATGCACACTCCTGTTTATCCCTGTGTAAAACTAGTGATGCCACAGAAGCTTGTTTCAGTGACATTTAGAAAGCACCTTGAGAAGCACTATGCCACGTAAGCAGCTCCCTAAACGGGCTTTATCAACTAACCAGTTCTCAAAAGAAACTCTGAAAATGGAAAATGGGAGCTTCACGGTGGCTCATTTAAACATGGGCAGATGACTTGGCCTCGGAAGCAGAAGAGTACAGGCTCTGCTCCTCGGGGGGATTTCAAAGATTACTTGGCTATCCAGAGGTGAAAATGAAGTGCTCTTAAAATAAAATGCTCCCCTCACCCAGCACTGTGACTTTAATAAATCCAGATGTCTAATATTTCAATTCTTAAAACTGCGCCTTGTAAAAAAAAAAAAAATCAGAAGAAAAATGCAAGGATGAAAGCATACTTTATATTCATTAAAGAGCTCAGCAAACGTACAGACTAACTAGGAGAGTGAAAGGGGGGAAAACCCCAAAACCAAAGTACAGACATTTCAAACCATACAGAGCAAATATTCAAGGGCACTGAAATGTTATGAAGTAGCTTAGTTGAACTGTTTAACAGTCTCAAAGATACTTTAAAACATTTCATTACTGGGAAAACCAAATGTCAAAAAGCCCCAAAATTGGCCTAATTTTTTTTTTTTTTATGAGTAAAACTGGAGTTCTTTCCTTTGCTGCTTTATTTCCACAGCTTTCAGCACACACTCTGCTCTGGTCATGTTGTCAAACTTATCCCTTCAAACAAGAAAAACAGAAATCGCATTCTCCTGCATGTCAGAGCAAAAGTTCTCAAGAAAACCCAGGAATCAGGGAGCTAGAGATTTAGGAAAACCATCAAACAGGCAGAGAACTTTACTGACCACATCAGACATGGTTCTTAACTGGATCCTCACTGGTATCTCAGCCATTCCATCTGAGATTTTTAGTAGCACCTTTTATAGATTTACAGGCAATAAATCTATCAAAGCCTTCTGCTTTTCTTTCATCTTTTTTGGGGGTGGGGGAGGGGAAGATAAAGAAGAATGCCAAAGAAAAGCTTTGTTGTATTGTCTTCTAAGGAAAGAGGAGACTGAAAATAACTCATTGCTACAGAAAGGAATCTGTATTGTCAGAGTTTATAAAAATATGATGTAATACACAGATAATTCATAGAAAAGTCCCAAAACAAAAGAGTTCATTTTTTGCAAGTTGTTTCATGATCTTATCATTATTTCTTAAATGACTCCAACACTTCAAGCTTTAGTGGTACGAAAACAAAAGAGACCCTGCAGGTTTGGGGACAGAGGCAGAAGCTGGGGGACAAGTGCTGGAGCAGGGTCACACCACCCCTCACTGCTGGAGCTGCTTGGTGGGACTGGAGAGCCCCAGTGCTTTGCAGAACCCTTATGTCATGTTTTGCATGCAAACATGCCACAAAGGACTTAATAGAAATTAGTAATTGTATAAACCATTGATTTTAAATAAAATACAATTTGAAAATTTTGGCTTGGGGATGTCACAGCATTTCCTTACTTTCAGCTCTTCCAAAAAACGTAAATGCATCATCCTTTCGTTCTGCAGAGAAGTTTAATAAAAATGCCAAGAGACAGTGATAAATTACTTTAACACGACCATGGATTCAGCAGAATATTCTAAACCAGATGAAGCCCGCAGGAAACAGCTTTCAGACAAGGTAAAACAAATACTGATTTTATCATCAGCACAATAAAGATTAGTGATGGTGGGATGTTTTTATTTGTCAACACCTGTTTTTTTGGCTTTTTAAAATCCTACCATAAGAATGATATACCAGTTCAAGTTCTCCATCACTACAGTGAAAAATGAGAAGTAACAGCAACAGAGTCACTGAGAGGACCACTGAGCAAAACACCTCGGAAATCTGGTCCCCTCTTTCTTTTTTGGGTATAGCTAGATCTCACCAGCAGCTAATCACTTACTTACAAAATCCCAGTGGGACGTAGCAGATGCCAAGAGAACCATCCAAACAAGAGGCAGAACACACTTATCTCTGCAAAGCCTTTGTTTAACCACCCCAGCTGAAAACACATGCTTTTACAAGTAATTTAACCTAAAATTCATCTGGGGTTTGTCAGTCTTTGCTGGAAACAACATTTTGCAACCATACCCAGCCTCAGTGATGGGTACTCACAAAAAGCTGGCACGGTTTAACGTAGTTTGCTGGTAATTTTGTCAAAAATGCTTTTCTCTGTCATTTTATGTAACCTTTGCCTCAAATTCTGTAAACTTTTATTTAGTGAACTCAAAGAACTGATGCTAACAAACAACATGAAAGAAAAATAGCCATGAAAATCTGAAAGAGGAAGGGAGTGAACTGTTTGACCTGAAAGCGCATGTGCTGACCAGATTTGCACTGTAAGGGTAATGACTGAGGAAAGCACCAAATTGTAAAATTCACTCATCATAAACTTCAGAGATTTCAAGAAAGCATATGACAGACTCCATCACTATTCACTCTGGAACATCTTGAAGTGTTAGGCTTGCCAACAAAAATAATGACATCATCAAACCTTTATACCAAGCCGCGGCTTGAAAACTTGGAGATTTAAGTACAGGGTTCAACACAAAGGCTGGTGTCAGATCAGCAAGAAATCACACACTTCTATAGCTAGGCACTACAACTGACTGTATTTGGAAAACAAACACAAATGTAACAATATGAGGTTTAACAACAGTCCTGCTTAAAATCTGGCCACCGCAGCTGTCCCGAAGTCCTCCAAGTTTGCCCTACCCAACATGCAATACTGATGAAGGCCAACAGCTGGGTCCAGCACTGGAGGATGGTGAAGTTTGCAGGTTGCTGCAGAGGGAAAAGTGTAATTAGAACACAATCTCCATCTTAGGAATGATCCAGTTTATACAGTAATTGTGTGTGATTCACAGTCAACTGGGATAATTTCACCAACTAAGAAGAGGGCATTTCTGCTTAGCATCTTAAATGGGATTCACTAATGTAAAAAAATTATCTACACCTCAAGCTCTTGAAGACTACAAGCCTTCAATTCAAAATGTCATTCCTGCCTTGATATACAGACAAGAAAGCTTTAAATCCGTGAATGGTACAGACAGATCAATGCTGTTAGAAGCAAATGTATCAGAAAAAACTGGGTATTGCATAAAATGAATTGATAAAGAGGTACAAGGATTTACCCCAAAGGCTGTCTCTTATCTGTAGCGTTACCCAGAAGACAGGCTGGAAGCATTTGGCAAGTGCCGAGGGGGTTAAGCAGGAGGAGGGGGAACCTGAAAAAAGTGGAAATTACACTGGAAGGCGTTTTGAAGTAGCGTTACACAGGTGTCGTTTTGAAGTAGCTTCTTCTCATCTTCAGCTACACAAGCAGACAAAAAGCTGCATCCTGAGATCCTGGCCACAGCAATACAGAAATACCAAAATGCTGCAATTTTGCTCATGTAATGTAATCTACCCTTGGGGCTTTATGCTGGTCAGACTTTACCAGGTGACAGCCACACCAGCAGGACTTCGCAACAGCAGCACAGATCCAGCCTGCTCTATGCCCATCCCCAGCAACCACGGTCGGCTACCACACCATCATGTGTGAAAATACAACCCATGGAAACAATACTCATAAAAAACTGCCCACAATCAAGTATGTGGGGGAATGGCAATAAATGTCTCCCTGTGTAGCTGATCTTCACCCAAATAGAAAGGTTTTATAGAACTGCAGAAGAGATGAGGCATTTACCAAATAGAAAGGAGATGCGATGTGAAGGTGACTGGGTTTGAAAGACAGGTATCTGCTAAGGAGGGGGCAGGACCTCCTTAGGAAATGTAGAATTCAAATCCCCTCCCTCCAAATTATTATAATTTAGGAAATTAAAGGGGCTTTCAGGCAGAGTTATAGGGATAGGGACAACAGTTCTTTACTAGGATTTATAACAACGCAAACAAACAACAACAACTACAGCACTGATAATAAAACAGAACAGGAAAACCTCGAGGGGCTTTGTTTTACAAACCCTGGGGGGTGAGTCTGATCTCTCGAAAGCACCAGGCTGGAAACGGTGCAATATTCCCGGGCTGCTGGATGCGATCAGAAGCTCCGTTGATGTAGCTGGAGCGGCAGGGATGTCCCGGCAGGGGAGGAGACACAGGGCAGCAGAAAACCTCAAAGCAGTGCCGAAGGAACGGCGGCGGCAGGACAGGGTCGGCCCAACAGGGCAGGAGGAGATGAACTCAAGAGTTCCCGGGGCACAGGAGCCTTCTCAGGGCCGGACCCGGTGAAGACAGCCAAACTCCTCCTGCAGCAGGAAGCAGCCAGACCTGCCTTCTCCGGTGCCAGGAGCAAGAGAGAGCAACTGCCCCCCACCCCGTCCTTTCCCTGTCTTGGTCAAGCACCCAAAAGCCCCCGGTAATTAGTTCCCTAGCAACCCACCAGGAAAAAATTCCACAAGCAAAAAGAAAACAAATCCGACCCCCAACAGAAGGGATTCCTTCTTTTCTGTTCTTACAATGTTTCTATGAATACCGTGCACACACATACTATCTGTCTTTATTGCAAGGTTGTAAAATATAAAGGCTTACTTTTAAAAAAAGATGGATTTTTAAAAAGCAGTGTGCATCCCCCTAAACAGCAAAAGAAGTCTATACCTTATAATATACTGCATCTACTAACAATCCACTAGTGTTTAAGTGACCAGTGTGAGCATGACCTGGACTAAAATTAAATTTCACAGCCCAATATTACATGGCTGACAAAAATTGTATATATTTTAACATATGCACTAAATACAAACCAAAGAATCCTAAAAACTTGGAAAATGCCACACACGCAGGAAAATGATTGTACTCATCAATATATAGGTAACAAACTACTCAATACTTCCGGGTTGGTAATTCACAAAAGTTACAGGAAATTCCACACACAGCTCAATCAGAAACCATAACATAGAAACAAGTTAGTTATTGTATGCCCAAACTACACCAAAGGAAAATTAAAGTCTCGAAGTCATGCATTTCAGAATTAAGAATTGCCAGATTAAATTCACTACTGCAATCATAATTTTGTTCTCTCGTGCATGCAACCTGCCACACATGGTTTTATTCCACTGCTAGGTTTTGGTTTTGTTGTTTTTGGGATTTTTCCACAAAACTCAGAGAGACCTGCAAAAACTAGTGTAAAGTTGGAAGAAAAGCAGAAATAACAGGATGTTACAGTGATTAGTCCCTCATTCTAGAGAAAAACAATAACAAAGAAAGAAAAAGTAACCAAAACACCTGCTGTGTTTCTTTGTCCTCCTGTCACCGAGATAGATGGCTTCACATCTATGTGTTTGCATTGTACACTTAGGCACCCTTTCTCTGGCTGGACAGCTACAGAGTGATACCTTCTCCTGGGACAAAAAATAAAAAACCGTAACAGATTTTCCATCTGTAATGGGTAATATTCCAGGAAACCTGGAAATACAGGACAAATGTGCTTTTGTGAAATACTGCTTTTTAATGCCAGCGTTTTGTCCTGTTCTACTGTAGGACAGTCAAACACACAGTAAAACCCAAAAAAGAAAGCATCTGAAACTACATCTCAGACTTCATTTGCTCAGCTTTAAAATGATATCCCCTCATTAGAGAACCATCTCATTAAACAGCCCATTTGGGTCATTGTGCAGGTTCTCTGCTCTAACAGGCAGCACAAAACCGCAGAGAATTCAGAGACTGCTGATGTCCAAGAGCTTTTTCTTTGCTGCACTGAGCAAAGATTTGTCTGCCGTCTCTAAGGACCCTGACACCAAGAGGCTGGGAGCCTTCGGTTTGTTCTCTCCATCATTAAATCGCCAAGGGGAAGCACTGTCTTTCACTATCAGCATCATTAGTACTTCTTGGTGACTATGAATTCAGTTCCTTGAATCATCTCTCATAACTACTGCTAAGATCCTCTGAAGAAGCTTGCTGACTCCTTCTGATTCCAGGTAAAAATGTTTGTATTACTAAGTTATTTAAGAGGACCTTTACATAGCACAGAGAGCACATGTTTCAAGGGTGAGGTTCACCAACAGAACAGGATGATGGCGTAGCCATCATTTTTTTAACACCTGAAGAACCATTGTGTGTCCATACATCCTAAATCTCATGTTTATTTGAGGTCAGAAGCAGGGATGACTGAATCTAGACTGACATTTGTGTTCTCAATGGCAATTCTTCAATCATTTAATGATCCTCTCTGACCTTCCCACATGATCACTTACATGAACTTCACTTTGCTAAAACAGCTACTGAATAAATCAAGAAAACCTGAGAAGGTGCAAGACAAGAAAACAAAATGCCCTAATGGCACTTCCCTCCCTGAATGCCACTAACACAGAAAACAGGACCCTACCTGTAGTTCCAACGGCAACAGACATTAAAGTGCCCTTCTGATCACCTTCCACATATTTCTGTGTGTAGTTCCAAGCTCAGGAACTCTCAGCTAATATTGACAACAGACCAAGTGAACATTTAGGGCTTCACAACCTTCAAAAGATAAATGCTTCCAGACCAAAAGGAGGTTTCAAGACTGCTTAAACCAAAATAGACCTTTATGGATGTATTTAGGGCATGCACATAGTGAACAAACAGCCTCAAATGTCAGACAAACTGTTGATGTAAGTTCTGAAATAAAGAGGAGATCCTGGAGTTCAGTTTCCCAGTGAAATAGCAGCTGGATGCTGCCACAACGCTGGCACACGTGCTTCAGGACATCAAAAAAACCCCAAACCTGACACCAACAACTTTGAAAGCAGGAACAAAACAACACCTTGTGTAAGCAGATAAGGAAGCACAACTTAAAAACTCCAGACTAAGATTCAAAGCGTCTTAATAAAGCAGCACGCACACATGTAAAAGCACAATGTTCTAAACCTTAGAAAACACCCCTTTCAAAACTCTGTTTTCTAGAACATGTACTTTGACCCTCATGTCTTGTGCCACCCTACTTTGTTTTGCTGTTTTCATTTCATTCAGAGAGAACAAAAGGAACATGAGTGGCTCAGACTTGGAGAGAACTATCCACATCGGTGGTCTTCTTTCACCTCAACCGTGAGCAAGAGCAAATATTCCACATATTCTCCATCCCTCCCTTCCTCCAAGACCATGTCCTCTCCTGGCTCCAGATGTGTCCTCAGTAATCCAGCCAGCATTTCTCCATCTGCTCATGGTGGCTTCCTGGATGGGGATGGCAACAGTCTCCCAGCCATGCAAACAGCCAGGCTGTGGAACAATCATGCTCTGGGGAGCAGGGCAGGCCAGCCAGGCCATCAACAGCTCAGGGGGCTGGCATTTTTGTGAAGATGCTGTGAAAGTACCAGGGCAGCTGGCATAGGGAAGGGTCTTCTGTCCATGGCTTGAACCTCTTAGCAGGTAGCCACCATGTTGGCTGTGACCACCTGCATTCAGGAGTCCAAGGTGATTTTCTCCTGACTGGACCTGGTACAAATCATGGGGAACAGCTGGCACATGGTACCATGCCTCATGAGCTATCCCGAAGTGCAATATATTGCAAGTCAGGTCAAATCCTCCAAGTTGAGTGGTATTTTTCTCAGCCCACAGAATACTGAGAAGGCCATTCACTAGCTGCAGCCTTCACCCATTAGCTTTGTAATCTGCAAAGGCAAAATACTGCTGAGCGCTCACATTAGCAGGAAGTCTTAATGAGAGTAAATGCTGGGAGCATGCCTCAAGAAAACAAATTTCCTAGCTTAATTTGGACAAGGTGAACCTGACAAGAAGATATTGCAGCTATACTTAGTCTGTCATACATACCAGCTTAGGGCAGGTGGAGGCTGCTGGCTTCAAACCTGGGGCTGCTACTTTTACAAGGAGTCTACTCAGTAGACATCACTAGTTTTCCAGCAGATTAGGTTTACTCATCCCACTGAAGGAGATCAGGGAAAGACAAGATATACTACAAAGCACAATCCGACTCCTGACACACTCCTAGAGTAGGTATGCAACAGGGGCATCTTCCTAGCACAGAGCTTATAGAAATGGGCTTTTCCTAACACTTATAAAATTTCAGTCAACTAGAGAACAATTTTACATTTTGTTATAAATGAAAGCCAATCAAACCAAATTTAATAATTTGCAAAGATAGATTTTATTAGGTGACCTAGATCCGGTCACCGATAGCCCCAACAAGAGCGACAGTGTCGAGCCCGGGGTCGGCACTGGGTGAACTCAGTGTCTCTCTCTGGCAGCAAGTCCCCCTGAGTTCACAAAGTGGTCTCAGTCCAGTCCGTTTTTATACTCTTTTTCTTGCCCAGGGCAGAGATTCTTCTCTCCCTTTCAGATTAAACATATTCATGTTGGTTTCCTTTCTTTACGCTGGGGTGGACAAAGACCCTTCCTGTGGGAGGATGCATAGTGATGAGTCCTTCAACAATCCTGGCTATCCTTGATTGTGGTTCTTTGTCTTTTGTGTCCTGCTGGACAAAGCTGTTTTGGGAAGTGAACAGATGCCTGATTGGATTTACAGAAACCTGGTTTCAGGATGTATTTGCCCAGGTGTGGTGAGAAGGGGCCATCTCTGGTTCCCGCCATGGTCCTTCTTATGTTAATGGTTGTGCAGTTTCGATGTAGCCAAGTGTAACATTGTGGACCCTTATCTGCTACTGGATATCTTGTTCTTGTAGTCATATGTTAATGAGGTCTTGTTTCCTGGCAGCCAAGCGGGATGTTGCAATTCCTGCTTGCCTCCGAGGATCCCAATACTCAAACATAACTTTACAACATATACATTTTATAATTGCACGAATTAACAAATTCTGTCTATAACACATTTCAACCTCTCTTTTTTCCTCTTGTACATCCAAAGGAAAATAATTAATCTAACAACAGACATAATTTGCCTTTATGTCTGCAGTTAAAACTTCCACTGGCACAGGTATCTCAGCTGGAGGTAACACAAAGTTTAAGGATATGGTAATTTTAACAGAAAAATGCAGCTGATGCAAGACTAAAATTGTGGCGCAGGCTTTTAAGGAATATGGTCCTGAATTCCTAAACACTACCTGTCACACATATTTCCATCATCCTTTCTTCTTCAGGTACAGAAAAGTAACTTGAATTATCAGGAAACCTGTTTTCCATGCAAACACAAAGCAGGTTCACTCATTTAACAAAGAATGGCTTTTGGAGTATTCTGCCTATCAAGAGACATGGACTCTTACTGTCAACTTGAATAAACCCTAAACTTCCAAAATTAACCTCACAAAGAGCACAGAGTCTTCCACTTTAAAACACATGCATATGTCTATCTTTGCTTAACTGAACTGTTATTCATACATATAGATGTTTGCAGAGCTGGGGCCTCTACCTCTTTGTATTCAAGTTGCTTGACAAGTAAAATGCAAATGAAGTGATGTGCTGCAAATGCAAATCATGTATTAATGATAAAAGGTTACCATTCAGCACCAGAATATAAAGAGAAAATATTGAGGCCTATACTGAAAGAAAGGAGTTTGAAAATTAGAGAATTTTTGAAATCTTTTATATTTTCTACTTATTTCTGCCTCTTAAACATTCTTCTCTTTGTTATCCCTCGAAATGGAGCACCTTGCCTTGTCTGGCAACTCCAGACTGCAGACGGATGCTGAGACACTATTCTTCTGCCTATCACGATGTGCTTTTCTGTATATTATATTAAAAAAATTCCCACAGAAGGTACTGAACCTGGGTGATGCCAAAGAGGTGAGAAAAGCAGGGAAGACTGCTGTGCTCAAAAGCTCTGTTGTGTTTGGCCATGTATTTTTCTCATTTGTTTAGTCTGAAATTCCTCCTTCAGCAACTCTGTATTTGTTACTTTTTCAGAAGGCATCAAGAACATCTGGACTCCATATGGCTCACACCTACTCTTTGCCAAATGAAGCTATATTTTGTTCTCTAAACCCTTTATTTCTCCCAGCATTGCCACCGATGGGGTTTTAAATATCTTCACAACGGATTACAACGTAACCTCAGAATCACTTAGCTTGTTGACACAAATTCCACGTACTGCATTAACTGTGTCTGGGTTTGTCAGCATGTTTTGCCTTACCTTCTTCACTTTTTCCAAGATTATGATAATACAAAGGAACATATACTGAGAAGGCAGTTCAGCAGTTCCGCCGCCTGCACTCAAGAAAGTTGCCTCACCAAGATAAGGGAGGGAGACACTTCATCCTGATGGCCCTGGCAGAAGAAATTGTACTTCTAGATAGAGTTAAATTTTTTCTTTGATATTCCCTCTTCCAGTTCTTCATGAAGCTACCTTGAGTTTTCTTTCAAGAGGTTAATGGTTTTCTGAAACTTGAATACTGGGGAGCATATCATAACCTTGTAAAAGTATTTCCATCACCCTTGGCTAAAAAAACCAAGAAATATAGCTCTTTTTTGTCCCCTCCCAGCTAGACATTTCTGCATCACAGCAACTTACAGACCTTTCTCAAAATCCACTGCTGCTGGGACTGCAGCTACTGCAGTTGGGGCTGAACTCAGGTTTCTGCCAGTCAAACACACTGGTTTGTACCACCTGGAACCTTGACATGGGGTTCTTTTGCTGTTCCTTGCCCTTCAGGAGGGTTGCAGTGACACAGAAACGCCCCGCTGATTATTTGGATGCTGTTCCAAATCCAAATAGGATTTGAAATATTGTCTCCGTTCTAGAATAATTGGATATCTGTATCTTTTTCCTGCTGTACACCAAGTTGATTCAAAGGTGTTAATCTTAGCAAAAATAATTGGCAATCTGTATTTTTTCCTGCTGTCCACAGGTTTGAATCAGAAGTGTTAATCTCAGCAAGGAATCCACTCAGGTTCTTCATACTGAAGGAAATACTGAGCCCTGGATCCCAACTACTGCAATACATCTGTCAGTGTTAGAGATGTCATGCTTTTCCCTGAGCTATTACATTTTGCTTTGTCATTAACAAATGTCACCTCAGTGTTCAGGCATTAGCCTGAAATGGGAAAGACTGCTCCAGTTCTACCAACTTCTCAAGTGGCCTGAGACAAAGCAGCTGTGAGAATGTCCAACCTCCAATCTTCTCCCACCCCACTTCTGCCCACAAGATACTGGGCTTGCAAGGAAAGGAGACAGTCTTTCTGAATGCAAAAAATGTCGCTACCATAATGCAACCAGCAGCAGCAGAACCTTCTGGATAATATAATAAAATCAGTAATAGTCACACTACCCTCGAGGCCCAGTTGGTATACAGGCTATTTTCGGTGTTATGAGTGAGACACTGGAACAGGTTGCCCATAGGAAATGTGGATGCCCCATGCCTGAATGTGTTCAAGGCCAAGTTGGATCGGAGCAACTTGGTCCAGTGGAAGGTGTTCCTGCCCATGGCACATGTGTTGGAACTAGATACTCTTTAAGGTCCCTTCCAGTCCAAAGCATTCTGTGATTCCCCAGTTATGGGTCAAAACCCCAGCTATTTAAACCAGCATTCCAAACATGTACAGTTCAAGTAAAACCCACCTGTGCTCCAGGTGTGAATTTGCTAAGCCAAATGTTAGTCCTCACAAATATCTGTGTCACTAAAGACATATTTAAATTCTGCAGTAATTCTGGCATGAATTTACTGATGCACAGATTACACCTTCCTTTTCTTCCAGGCCAAGCATCCTCAGTGCTTCAACCTTCTTGAAGTGCTTCAACCTTCTTGTCTGCAAGCATCTCTTGAAGTGCTTCAAGAGATGCTTGCAGACAAGACTATATATTTATAGCAAGTTGTTTACACAGAGGTGTAGTTGTTCCACTACACGGCACAAGTGTTCGCATCTCCCCGGGCATTGTGCAGCCCTTCACGTGGTCATAGCAATGGCAGTGCAGCCTTCACAATGTCAAGAGAGCTCACTCTGAAGGTGAGCCAGGAGGGTAATGCATGCTGTCATTGTCACATCAACATTCCTAGATATCACCAGAGCAAAAGCTGGGACCGTTTCAGCAGTTTTTTTCTTCCCAACTCTGTCACAGACCAAATGAGGGACTCATGTTGCATGGCCAGATGCACAGGCAAGTGGGGCTGTGCTCCCCCTCCACTGCAGATGACTCTTCTTGCTCTCCTCCCATGCAGTGAGCAGCCCAACAAGCTCCTGCAGGGCTGCCCACAGCATTAAACTTCTACAGAATGGAGCCCTTGCACCAAATGTCTGCTGACTCTTTGTCACATATACTGCTTGCCAGATGCTGCACAAGAAACTTCTTTACCTCCACTGCTTTCAGCACCCACAATCTCCTCACCTGTGTTCCTGGGGCTCAGACCCAAGAGGTGCTGAGTAATCAGGCTGCCATCCAGGGAGACACTTAAGGTGCCTCCTTGAACGCCCCATTGCTGTTTGCACTGTATGAGTTTGAAGTCTTTGCCAGGTCAAGGCTGTAGCTCTGACACCTGGTGCACCTCTTTATGACCAGCCACGTGCACACAGATGACATGCACTTACTTCTCTCTCACTCACAGGCACACACCCATCCCCATCCATCCAAAGCACAAAGGAAAACACAGAGCTGTCCGTACACAAACATCCCTGAGAGGAGGCACTACATATGGCAGATGCTACTGCATCACTTAATGCATCATTTAAAGCCTTTTGGGGACTGTACTGCCGTGATGAGTAATTTGGCCAGAATATTGTCCAGAGACCATACTGTGTGGATTAGGGCACTCTGAAGGTCACTAGCTGGGTTAAAAGCAAGAAAACTGCAAAAATCAGAGCTTACCATCAGCATTTTCATCAGCAATGAATATGAGAGGAGAAATAGGCTGTGCAAAAACATTTTTCTTTCACTGCTGAGCTTCCCTGTGTATAAAACATGATGCGGATCTGTTGGAAAGCAGAGGCTAGCAGAACGCTGCCTGTTTACATCCACACTCAACCCCAGCTTCAATTGCTTTGCCACTTGACCTGGGTACAAATTCAAACCCAAGGAGATGAGCAATCACAAACTACACCTCCACCACAAACACCTTTTCCTGCCCCACAGCAACGCAAATGCCACATCTGTAAATGAGATGAGACAATCTTAATTTGCCCTTATCAAAAGGAGTCTCAGGTCAACAGGTATCGCAACTGCTCAAGTGCCACCTTGATTTACACAGCTCTAAACTCTGGCCACTTATGAACCCAGGCAGAAAGGCAAGTTCATGAATTATGAACAAATAAAGTGTGCCAAAACACATCAATCATCATCAGTCAAGGACAAGCAAAGCCTAATGTTGACATTTACACAAAACTTATAAAAACAATCAATGAGATTCCATGTCTGACTGCAAAAGGAGATGTCTGGTTTATGTTACTTAATACAAAACTTATCACTGAATGAGAAATGCTGAAAGACTTTAAAATAAAACTGATGGAGAGTCAGAGCCCTAGTCAAAAATCAGATAAATGGTTTCTGACCACTAGAGAAAACTGATGATTCACCAACTAATTCTTTTTTTCAAAGCCTGCACAGTCCTCCCAAGGAAATGCAAAGAAAAAGCTGTAAACACAAATGTAGGTAACAAATGTTTTAAATACTTACAACAAGGCTGTACAAATTACACAAGTAGCCAGAAGTTGCAAGCTGTCATATCTAAAAGTAGCAGGACTAGCAATATTTAATGAGCTTAATGAGTTTTGATGAAAAACTTGCTTATTGGCATGTCTTCTTTAAATTACCATTGTCAGCTACTTGGCACTATTTAGCCTCATTTTAGGACTACTGAGGGTTGCATGAAGACAGCTTGCAAATGATCTAGCCTCATGTGTTTTGTGCTACAAACTGCAGAGCTTCCAGCACTCTCTCAGGCAGGAACAAGCATTTCCTGAGAGTGTGTTTTGGGCAGAGTACATTGAAAGAAGAGGAAACTTCTGTGGTTTTCTTTCTCAACTGACACACAAAAAGGACTTCCTTATGTTTGAAATGAAAAGGGAAGACACACTTTCCAGACAGCCAAGCGGCCTTTGCTGTAAACACAAGATGAATGTGGCTCTTGTTCTAGAGGCTGTACTGTTATGGTAACAGCTCTTCTTGACGGTTTTTTAAAAGAAGCTGCCATTTATTTGCTGGAATAGTTTTACGAAGCACCTTAGATCTGTCACTACAGCACGGGGCAATGCAAAAGTAAATGCGAACCAGTTCTGCAAGCAACCACCTTGGTGAGGTGCATGGTTCCACCAGCCAGCAGAGCATCCCCAAACCACCCCAACCCTCAGCAGGGTCCTGTGCTGCTGTCAGAGCCACCCAACTGTGTGGATGTAAAGCTGCATGAGCACACAGATGAGATAAGACAGCATCTGCAATATTTGCTCTTCAGCCATCAGCCCTCTTCTGTTCTGCTACATACATAAAGAATTGGGCACTGAGTCAGCCAAGCACCGAAGTACGCACTTACATTCCAGATAGTAAACACTGATAATAGTCACAAAGAAAGATTTGCTGTTATTGTCAAGGGGAGGCACAGTACTTTATTGGATAGATGTTTTGATCTCTTTTTACTTGAATCTAATCCTATGTCTGAGCCAGACCATAAGATCCTAAACATGGAGAGGAAAAACATCCTTCTGTGACCTGAAGATATACCACACACAAAAACAGGCATATGAGAGAAGGGTTAACTATTTATGTAACATTGGATACAACTTCAGGTTTCACTTCACACTTGTGTGAGATTAAAAGCAACTCCAAAATAAATAAAACCTAAGCTGTCAGATACTCTCCCCGGGAAAAACTAAAAAAAGGTGGAGTGGGGGGAAGGCGAGGGATGTGCACATGCTGGCCAGAGCTGAACAACAGACTGATGTTTCTGAGGTTGGGATGAGGCTCTGTGAACCTCGCAGTTTCCCAGTTCCACTTTGTGGCAGCTGTGGGACCAGTCAGGCCCCACTCACCAACCTCCTGCCCTGGCTCTAGGCTCTGCCGGGTGTCTCCTCTTGGGGGCTGCATGGCAAATTCAGGATGCCAACGGCACCTCCCAGACTTCTCATTTCCCTGGCATGTCTGACCTGGCCATGTCACACGTGAAAACAGCCAGTGCACTTTGTCACAATGCTGACTGCCAAAAGAAGAGCTCTAGGTCAAGATCTTTCATCTGAAGGGGCAGGAAAACTTTGGTTTAGCAGTTAAACCACAGCTGTCCATGGTTGTTGCAAGATGGAGGTGTAAAGAAGCAAGTTCTGTGGGACACAGAAAGCAGCTCTTCACTACACCCAGCTCCAGACAGCAAGTAATTAATGCATTTCAAGGTTGATACACTGCAATTGATTTTCCTCTCACTCACCAAAGTAAACTGGGAATAATTACATCGCAGTTGATGTAAACATTAGTATAAAACTGGTTTAAGTCAGAAAAGCACTGGGTTGAATGTATTACTATACTGAAAAGCTGACTTCAGAAGAACAGTCCTTATTTCCTTGTAACTGTCTACCATCAATAAAATTTCCATGATTATCTTCATTCTAAGGCCATTGCTCAGATTCAGATTGTAATAGAAAGCACTTCCAAGTCAAAATTCAAAGGCCATAAAAATCCACAAGCTTCTTTCTCATGTGCCACAAATTCTACTTCTGCAGAACACACAGGCTGAAGACATATCCAGCACACTGAGTGATCTTCAAACATGAACACCATCATCCTCTCCACCTCTGTGCTTCTCCCTCAATAGAAATGGAAGTGCTTCTCCTATTTTCTCTAAGGATAGCCACAGAAATTCTTCTGTGCATGAAAGAGAATTTTTTTCTGATTAAGGTATAGCCTCACCAACACTGACGTCCCATAAAGGAAGAGCGGATATTCCCTGATAACTATACAGAAAGTACAGGTTTTATGCCACACCCCAAAAAATTGGTGGCTTAAATTTTATATAGAAAAGGTAAGTCCCCAACCAGGATCCAGTGCTTGCTTGCCTTTTGCTGTGTGCTCATGAAGGGTGATGCCCCACACCACATTCTGATAAGCTCAGAGATACCCCAGGGTCCTGCAGCAAGGGGTGTGGAAAAGGACTGCCACAGTGACTTGTCCTGCAGGACTGACAAAGCCTGGGTTAAACAGCCAGTCCCCACCTCTAAAGCAGCGGAGGAATTTTCTAAACCACCCCAGAATAAAATGAGAAAAACTTCTTGATGCACTTTTAGAAGGAGATGGCAGATTTTCCGGACTGCTGCTGAGCGGAGCTGGGGCATCTCTGCTGTCTGATGCCCAAAGCAAGGGGCTGTCTGCTCTGTGCAAACAACATCCTGCCTCTCACAGTCTGGATTTATCCTTATGGAAATTTACACAGAAATGCTGCTGTCAAAAGTTTAAGACCACAGTTGCCATGAGAGAGAGATTTCTTCTCCAGAGGTTTCTGAAGCTACTTGCTATTTTCTCCAAGCATAGAGACAATAGATCATCAGGATACTTCTTCTTGTTATGGTAACTTTATCATTCATGTTTAAGTAAACCTATTCAATGAGTCCTGAAGTAGACAGAACACAAAGCTTGACCTCTCTCTTTGGGTCAAGTTTCTCTCAGTTTAAACCAATGTACGAAAAAGCATAACAATGCTATCAAATGCAGATCCAGAGCTTAGCAAAACATTTGATTCTCACACCAATTATTATCCTCAGTAAGCCGACATCTGTGAGATCATTCCTGGGTCTTTTAATTTAGCATGTCTTCTAATTAAAGAAAGATTAACTGTACTTCCAATAATTGCTCCTCCTACCTCTGCCAGGCTCAAGCTTCTGTCTTCCTCCAAAGCTCTGAGGGAGGGGAGCAACCTGAAAACACATCCACCACAGTCTCTCTGCCATCTGCAGGGCAGAGCCTAAGCTCCACCACAGCTGTGGTTTCCCGGGACAGCACCTTACTCTGAGGAAGCGACTCTCCCTGTGGCAGGACAAAGGCTGGATAAAATCATCTCCAGATTCAGGCTTGAACCCTGCTGCTTCCCACAGAGCTGCTGATAGGAAATTCACTTCCTCCTTCCAAAGCTATGATCAAGTGCCTGAACTTAAATGGGACAAATCCTGGTGTTTGTGCTGGAACAGGCAGTCTTGTATCACCTCAGAACTATCTGCTCAAGCCCAACCCCACCCTTATCCAAATGGATATGCCATCCAACTCTTCTCACCACCCAGGGTGCTTTCCTGTGCCTCCCTGGAGGCTTCCCCAGCATTCCCTAAGCCTGCAGTTCACTTTCCGGGCAAATATTTCAGACACCATCTTCCCATTAAAAATGCTGGGGGTTACATACCTGTGACCTGAACTGATCAGAAAAATCCACCCCAAACCCCTCCTTCATGCTCCCAAACCCAGCCATGCTGGCAGACTGTCAGAAAACCACATGCACAAAAACACAGACCCGCAGCTGCTCAAGGATAATAACAAGGCCTTCATATGCAAAAAGCAGAGCTAGGAAAGATACATCTAGATCTCACTTATCTCCACAAGGGAAAGCGCCTGGTGGTAAATGAGTTTCAGGAGTGGTAAAGTCCAGCCATCCCTTGACCCTGGCATAAATCCCACCCCTGCTAACTTCTCACAGTAATGGATTTTCTGTCCCCTTCCCAGCACACCAACCCTTGAAGACTGTGGTAAGAACTAACAGAGACCAGCCGTGAGAGGGGTCTGCCAAAATTTCCACTTGCAGAAACATCCTATAAAAGACCAATCCCTTTGATACACACTTTGGGTGACACACACAAACTTTCCAGACCAGTCGCTCCTACAAAGTGCAAATATTCAAGATTTATCTGCCTGCCAGTGTGATCTGTCATAGATGGCATGCACAAAGAGGGAAGTGCTACTACACCTGAAGGATGAGGGTTCACTGTCCATCTATCTGCCTGCAACACAGATGACAGACAGACAGGCAGCACAGGCACTTGCATATGCAACAGCCTCAGTACCTGCAGATGACACCCACTCTCCTGCTCCTGATGGATGATCAGGCTTTTCCCCATACTGCCAAAGGGCCAGGAACACATCTGCTGGGCTCAGCCTCCCATCCCACTTGGTTCTCTGGGAAAGCTACTACCTTGCCAAGACGCGCAAAGAACTGGGAAGAATCCGGCAAGGGGTGTTGGGAGACCTTCTAATTACAAAGAAGGAGCTGGAGCCTGCATGCTGGGAGCAGCTGTGTACCCAGACAGGCCTTCACACTGAGGCAGTGTCAGTGCAGCAGCTCCAGCAGTTCACAGTGTGGGATTTTAGCAGGCTTGCTCCACCACACCTGCTGCATCTAACCTGCAGGACCATGTGCACACTGGGCTCAGCCTGTGGCAGTGCTTGGCCACACTGTCTTGGACCCAAGGTGTGAGCTCGTCCTAAACTACCACCCCATCAGCAGAGGCTCACCAGGCAAAACCTAATTCCACCACTGCCAAACTCTGTAGAGCTTCTGATGTGCAGTTTTCTGAGGCAAGCAATAATAAGCTAAAATCTAAACATATTCAGAACTTTTTCCACATATGGCTTACTATGAAAACAGACAGCCCAGGTATAGTAGTTGTCCCAGAAGAAGGGATGTGAACAGGTCACTCTACCCTGCGCCATATCAAGTTGGAGATCAGTACTGATCACTAACTCCACCAACAGCAATAGTCCTTATTCCCATGATAGTGCATCAAAATGAGCAATACATCCATTCCACTCAAGAGAATTTGTTATCGGACAATTTTTCAATTTCTTCATAAAAGACTCTTGCTCACTCTTATTTAAAATCGAAGAGCTACTTCATCAAACACTGCTTCTCTACAAATTTTACAAAAAGCAAAGAGTTCATGTCAGATCTCCTGCAGACTTTGAGTTTCATACTCTCACTGGTCATGGGTCTCATATTTGCAACACCATGAAATAGCACCTTCTCCCCACCACCCACCACTTTCTTTCCCTTCCCATTTTATCTGAAGCTCAGATGCAGTGACTTCACTGTCACATACCTCCTGGGCCAGGCAAACACTCCGTCACAGCAGCAACAAAACCTGGGCTGTGACTCACCCCTGCCCCATGTGGAACAGGACTTCATTCCGGCTCTTTTTCCTTCTCCATCCATCATTTTAAAAAGCCTCTGCATATAATACACGAGGCTCAGTACAACCCTGCTGCTGGCAGGGCCAGTCCTGAATCACGGATTACCTTGGCTCACAGACAATGGTCTGCGAAGACAAGTTTCTCCATGACCCTTTAAAATCTGTCTTTCTGGGTGGTTCCCTGAAAGCTCAAGTATGAGCCTTTCTTATGTGGAAAACAGGGCTGCTTCTATGTCGACAGCCCCTAACTAGGGCATTTTAATTAAGAGCTGAAGCATATTCCAACTTGTGCAGTAACAGCTTGTAAAATAAACTCGTATAACATCTGCTCACATACCTATCCTGGTGCAACAGTGGACAGGGACAAGGAGGTTCTGCACCACTGCAGGTCCCCACCAAGCCCTTCTCCTGCATCACCCTTCCAAAATGTAGGGGCATAGGGAGCAGAGCTGGGAGTGGGTCGGCCCTGTCCCCAAAGCTGTTTCATCCCAGGGACTGTCCTGTGCTGCCACAGCCCACTCGAGTAGAGACCCCAGGAACTCACCCCTCTTCCTTCACCTCTTGCACAGCTCTCCAGTTCCTGCTTTGCACATGGTGATGGCTTGGGAGAGTGACATCCCCACAAAAGACTCCTGCACAGAGCCACCTTGCTCCTGGCAGAAAGAGGGAGTTGGGATGCTCCCAGGACCACCAGCAACACCACACCATTCCCATGACCCGACATACCCAGGTACCTGAAAGGGATGTGTTTGTAACAATCATCTCAGCATCCCACTCTGCAGGGACTAATGAACTTCTTAAAAAAAAAATAAAAAATCATACAGTCTGGAAAAAAAAGTATCAAGGAATACAACTTCTTCTCTCTTGCTTTTTTTAACAAGCAAACAAACCAACCCTGAAAATACTGGGCAATGACAGTATCACATTTAACATTTAAGAAAACTGAGACTGTTTAAAGGGAAGGTTTTACCCTACAGGCATAGAATTTGGAAGGGTGTGCAAGCCAGCCTCAATTTACATCCAAGTGTTGCTGCAAACAGCATCACCTGCACCCAGGGCATCATCTGCACCAGTGCTGGCCAATACTGAGGTTAGTACCCTATTCATTTTTTGGAAAGAAGGGGAGAGCAGCAAGGGGAAAAAAAGAAAGGTTCATCTTACTGGCAGAGAGCTTGGGACCTTCATCACACACATATTAAAGTCAGTGAATTCATATTTACAGGACAATTTTCATCTCACTCTGCTCAAAGCAGAATGACTCCTCCTCTCTATCTCTTAGCAACTCCTACTCCCCAAGACCTAAATCAACCTGATTTTTCTTTTTCTTTTATTTTTTTAACTTTTTCTTTTCCCTGGTCTTGGAAGTTTGAATGAAGAGACAAAAGGAGAGAGATGACAGAAGAACTAAATATGGAAACATGCAACCTCGCTAATCAACATGAAGAGCTCTCAGACATGAAGAAGTTCTGACAAGGGGACTTGCACAGACTCCAGTATATTGCTTCAGACATCCTGTGTATTTGTGTCTCTGCCCGAGAGGTCTCAGGGGGTCCACACTAGACATAACCACCAAGGTGCCATTCCTGGCCATGCCTCCCTCATTCCCTTATCTCCCACAGCTGGAGTTCCCTGACAGCACATTCCCCCTGGCACTGCAGCACCAAGACAAAACGTGGCAGACTCAATCACTGACTATTTCTCCACATGGCTTTTTTTTAAAAAAAAACAACAACCCTGTTTGAACTTTCAGTCCAGGAGAAAAGCACAGATTATAAAGCTTTAAAGTAGAAATCTTAATCCCTTAATTGTGGTAATGTCCCTCTGCTCTGCTTTACCTGCTTTTACCCATAGCTAGACCAAAACACAACCACACAAAGATCCAAAATCCTAAGCCAGCACAAGGGCAAAGGCCACTCCAATTGCTTCGGTGAAGCTGAGCTAAACATAACCTTTTATTCTGTGTTATAACATTGCTTTGTCATTCACCAGTGGCCAGGAACGATGCTGCTGCTTCCCTCAGAAACTTGTCCCAGACTGGAAATTGTGAAATTGCAAAATCCTTTCTGTTCTAAACTGCCTGAATACAGCCAAGTTTCACAGTGAGGTTCAATCCATTAGCTGATGAAAAGCTATAGATCATGCTGTCTTGGACACATTCAGGCCATTATGAATAAGACCTGCCAGAAAAGCTTCTGGCACAACTGGTATCTTTGAAATTGCTAGGGCTCCAGTTAATAAAACTTTGTGTTCAATTCTTCTTCAATCCTGCAATACCAACAGGCAAAGAAATTTATAGTATTCTTTGAAATTACACATTTAGAAGTGAGTTACAGGTTAGAAACTTTAATTCCCAAATGACAACAAAAATAGCATCCCAAAAGAATACCCAAGCCATTCTTGCATGCCAGAGACAGTCTGCTTATGAGAACTGTAAAAAAGAATTTTAAAAAATCACTGATTAATTCTAGTGCCGACTTTCAGATTTGCTTCTGACAAAGGAAAACTTTCAAGTTTCTCTACAGACGATTTTCTTCATATCCATCTATTTCTCCCCATCACACCTAAAAAACATCAAACACCCCTCTAAACAATGCATCTAACTATTATTGACTGCTCTTGAAAGCCATCAGCTTCCCAGAGCAGGATTTTAATTTATTTTTTTTTTTTAAATCAGGATAAATAACAGAGTTTTTCAAGGTTTGCAAATAAATGCTGCCTGGCAATCAGCAGCATCTGGTTTTGAGTGTCACTATGTGTGTGGATCTTCCAACTTACCCCCACCCTATATGCAAGGACAGCCAGGCCCTGGGACTTCCACTGTGCTTAAAATTCAGCTGTACCCCCAAGGATGGGGTGGCAACCTGCACTTGTCTGGGAGGCCGCATCTCCCCAGTGCTAGCACCAAAATACCACTACCTGTAGCCAAATTAGGCAAGCAAATTCAGAGAATGCAAATGGCTTTTGAACACTCCCAAGCTTACTGTGTTGTTGCTTATGACATCAGTTCTGTCTTGACAGGGAGACAAGAAGACCACTGTGCCTTCTCTGCCCAGGTAAATTCCCCCTCATTTCTGCCAAGGGAGAACTCATTCCTTATAAAAGCACTCTATAAATGCTGCTGTCTTTTGTGTCAAGGCAAGCCCCCTATTACAGGAGATTTACAAGACTTTCTAAAGGCTCAGTGAAACATCTCACTTCTTCTAAAATCCATACGATAAACAAGTCAAGATTTTTCATCTGCACTTTACAAAGACACTTAAGCACTTGCGTCTTAGAACAGCAAACCTAAACCTTGTTAAATTGCTGGCTGCATATTGTTTACCTAAATATTTACCCTTATATGCTCCACATGATCTTTAAAGAGGCTGTACAGGTTCCCAATGTGTTCAGCATTCATGGCCATGAAACAAATCGTTTATGCAAATATTTTTAGCTCAGTTTATATTTGCCAGGTAGCTCCTGTGTCCCAATCCCAAACTCACCAAGGCAAAGAGAAGAGCCTGTAATTATTTATTACTCCATCTTCACCCTGCCATTCTGTATGAATGGTACCCTGTGAGTACTTGCAAATATTCTGTGACCTTGTGAATAATTTTATTGTAGAATATAAAAAAGCAGCTTTTCAGGGTGACAGGGAGTCATTTATAACCTGCATAGTCTGGCAAATAATTTAACTGCAACTACACACACATATCAGTGTTCTTCACATGGCATTATTTGTGAATGTATGCTTATTGTTAAAACATCCTCCACTTTTAAAAGAGAAAAAAATAAAGAGAAAAAAATTGGAATTATGGCTACATTCACTTAAGAAAAAAATTTTTATCCCACAAAATACTCTGGGCTTTACTTCTCCATTTCATGAATAGCTAACAATGAAGTTATCAGATGCTGTCGGTTTTGAACATCAAAGAATTTGAATAATAGTAGTCATCCCAACTGGCATATCACAGTCAAAGTATCTAAAACTGTTTGGGTTTCTTTTACTGATCAAACTCTGAGGATGAAGAGAAGTGCTTCTCCAGGAAAGGAGCTTAGAGCTACAGAATATGAACAGCATTTATTTACTTTAGAAAAGAGAAGGACTTTTGGAGCAATGAGAAGGGTGGTTTTTAAACTCCACTTCCTAAAAAAATTCTGTCTGCACCACAGATTCACAGTTCTGTTGATGACAATGAGCATTTGCAGAGACCTCACAGATAATACACTATAAAGTGCCAAACAAATGTGAGAAATTACTGTGTAAATGAGCTGGAAAGCAAAGCAACCATTCAAGTAAATACTACAGGGAACAGGTCAGGTAACATCTTAGTACCAAAGACTTTGAAGGAAAATACAGAATTTACTGGATCATGGGATGTTTTATTGTTTAGATTGTTTCCCCCCTCACTTGCCCATGATTTTTATGCATGGAAACCATGACGCACTTGCTTAACTGCTGTCATCTGTAACGGGAAAGAAAACACAGCATTTATCTCAAAAGGAAACAAGTGATCAGAATATTCCTAGAAGCCTTGACCTTCAAAAGTAAGAGCTTGATTTCTTTGGGCAGCAAGATTGTGAAATAAGGACATAAGAAATTAATAGAATGGCAACTTGACTGATAGTACCAAGTCTATAAAAGACAGCTTTCAAGACTCAAGAGCTACTTCAGTCAACCAAATAGAACTCATACATATCTAAACACTAGTGTTACAAAAAAACTCCCCATATCTGTGCCACCTGCACTTGGCACAGATCAGCTAATTAAAGGAAACACTTTGACAAGGAGAAGAATAATCGAAGGTCTAGACCTGTGAGAGATGGGTGAAGTGATCAGATTTGCTCTGAGGTCAGCAAACGCATCAAAGGTTGACACAAATAGATACAAACCAATTTGCTCTCCACAACTACAGTGTGCAGAACAGGAACTTAAGGACTCAAACTGCAGCAAGGAAGATCTAATTCAGGCATTAGGGAAGGCTTTTTCCAAGGGTAAAGATAACCCTGGGCAGGTTTGCTGAGGGAGCCTGGGGAATTTCCCATGTTAGACTTTTACAAACTGAATACGCAAATTCTGCCAAACATGGCAAAGATAGTCTAGTGGGTGTACGGAGGTAGACTCCTGAAAGAATTCCTCAAGCTACTCTTATGAGTGGATGACAGATTCCTGGACTCAGAAATGGTGAATGTCACTATCAAGAATAGAAAAGTTCCTCCCATCTGTGGATGAGGACAGGAAGAAGGACAATGCCGACTGAAGGAGCTCGATTTGCCTTCAAAACTCTCATTGGCTGGTATTGTTTAAGCTCAAAATGGCAAACTAATGACTCTGTTATCACATAAACGGTTAACCCATAATATATATGCACTGCTTTTTTAGTGCTAAACACAGATGCATCATTGGTGAAAGAATACAAACAAGGTTTTAACAAATACACCGACAACAACTCATAGATCCTCATGTCTCAGGACCCAAAGCACATCAACCAGCCTCCCACTCAGGACAGTGACAATCCCACTTTACTCAGAGAGGTGAGGCAGACAGAACTTGGCTTTCCATCTCCAGTCAGGTCATTGGGATGGGAGGTACAGACATCCCAAAGTGCTCACGATTTTCCCATTCTCCCAGCACTATTTTAACTGTCATTAGATTCCCAGCTGATACAAACCCACTGACTTCTTAATGACTACCTGAGGTCACAGACCTAAACTGAAGAATGGCAGGGATTCCAGAGGATTGAAAAGTAACTCACTGGAGGAAAGCATGGGTCTGAAATTATCTGACAGAGGTGGCTGCCAGGAGCTCAGGAAGCTCTGGAACTGCATTAGCTTCCAGATCCTTATGTCTGTGTCTTCGTTTTTTCCACTAAAAATGGGTGTTCAGAAGACTAGAAAGCCATCACTGATAAACATGGGAACTGAGGATATTTCTTTCTGACCACGAGATATTATAAGCAATTTTCAGCTACCTCCGTCTGCCCTCTGTTTTGTATTAGAGGACATTTATTTAAAAATAATTTTTTTAAAAAAAAATTGACATGTAGATGTATTTATAAACATCAAGTAACATTTCACCCAAATGTAATCTAAAATCACAAGTACACTTCCAGGTGAAAGGAATGACAGCACAGTTACCTTTGCAGTAGCATCTGCTCCAAGCGCTTGCATTGTTTGCTATCCCCAGGGAACAAGACAATACTGCTTCAGTGCAAATGGAGGCTTGGGAAAGGAGATAACGTCCCAAACCATCATTTCTCAGGCTCTCTGAAGAACTGGTACAGATATGATAAACAAACTACTGAAATTTCTTAATAGCGGTCAAAAAGAAATTTGTTCTTGGAGTCTCATTTCCAAGTTTATGAAATATGTTGGACTAAAAAAAGCAAAAAATCACTCCTTGCATACTAGCAACACCTAAAAAAAGACCTTTTGAAAGCGCACCACCACAAGCAGCCAAGGACACTCACTGCCATATGTGGCTTCCTGCTCATGAGGACTTTTCAGATGATCCAAAGTAGAAGCCCTGTCAGGAGAAGCTTTAAGTACACTGTGCTGAAGAACCAGTAGAACCAGTAGAACTAGTGCATTAGGTTTGTCTAAGAGAGAAGGGCTTGGCAGCATGCAATGCATGCCTTGTGCAATGATGCTCAGCTCAGGGCTTTTTCTGGGAGACATCACTTACACTGGGTACCACTTTCCTATAGGATGCTGAGCACAGGTTTTGGCAGGATCCCGGTTCTTGGGGATCCAACAACCCACCAACAAACTCTCATTCAGCATTCCTGAATGCAACATGACCACCATCCTGCTAGGCAGCAGCTTTCAGATTGCCATTTCACTCCTTGACACCACCTTTCAGCATTAGGCTCTCAAATGAGGACAGATTGCTGCCCAATTTTTAATCCCTGAAGGCTTAGCCTCTGATGTTTTTATTTATAAGCATGCCCATTTAGATCTTCAGATTAGCCATCTGAGGACATCTTCAATATATTTCAATTGCTAGACAGCCCAGAGAGTTGTTATTTTCCTACCTGTTTTAGCTACTGGAGTTATTTGACAACATATTTATCTAAAACCTTCTCCAATCTAGTAAGATTTTAATCTAGTAAAAGGTGTGCTGCATTTAGTATGATACAACCAAAAAATAAGGATTTCTCTAAGATTTCTTCTTCTCACCCAAGGGATCACTCCTGCCCACATGGTAAAAGACATTTTCATGTTAAACCACTGAATATGGATATGCCAATATTACCTTTCAGGACAGGTCCCAAAGCTTCCAAGTTGCTTAAGAAGGAGCAGGTGCTCATTAGAATTTTTTTTCCCCAGGAAAAATACTTTCTCAAACTGAGAATTAGATTTAGTTTACGTCTTTGGGATCTCTCTGTGACTGGTAAGATGGAAGCTTTACAGGCACAACTAGCAACAGGGGAACAACATGGGAAACAACAAACTGTATGGAACAGATTGTCTATTTCTCTCCCCTTTCCCTTCCTTCCTCACCCCAATACACCCCTTACCACCCCCTTAGAAGTGATGGAGTGGTAGATGATGAGGGAGGCATGGTGAATCTCAGAATTTAATATAATGCTCCTGAGACATAAACATCTCAGCAAAATGGCTCAGCTTAGGCATCATTAATTATTTAGAGAAGTGCCAAAAATATTCCAATTAGACGCAGTTCTGTTATCCTCTTGCTGCTGCCTTTGCTGAGGAATTTCCAGAGCTCTGTACGCCATGTACCTGAAATCTTAAAACTTTTCTACAGGAAAATGAATAACAAAAAACCACGTAAGCCTGTCTGAATACTGAAGCTCTGGCCCACCTACAAAGATGCGGCATTTTGTGCCCTGTGGCTTTTCGCTTCCTCTCAGTTGCAACCATACACTGAATCTAAGAAATTTATGCACAAGTTTGTGTTTTCCATCTTTCTTGCTCATCTTCTTAAGGATGCTGCTGTTACATGTGCTGGCTTTAGATATTCACCGAACATTAAAAAGAGAAAATATGCTGACAGCTAATTTAAGTTTTCATTATCCACTCTGATGGAGTGGGTCAGGTCTTCAAGTCTGACTTGCAGTACAGAATGTGGTGACTCCTGAACCTATTCCTACACCCACATAAAGACTGTATGTTAACTATGACAACATTAATACTAAGCCCACTGCTACCCATTGAAAACTAAAGGCAGCATACTGAAGAAAGCCTCTCTGAACTACAGGATAGGATATAATCATCACAGCATTTTTCTGAGTGACAATTCAATTGTTTCTATCCTAGAGATACACAAACTTTGCTCAAGTCAATCTATCTGTTATCAAACATAATACAGCCATTTGGAGTACCAATTAGCAACACAGATTAGGTGAGCATCGTTTAGCTTTTCATGTATTTACATATAATTAATTTTCATGCAAAATATTACTGGATAAAAAGACAGTCTTTATGAATGCCTCCTTTTTATTGTCTTGCAGGGCGCTGCACCTTGCTTTTCACTCATCTAACAGAGATTTACTCAGGCAAGCCTTTGCTTATTTTGAATGGAACTATTCATGTTAAATGTTCATTTGAAGATGTCTCCTACCAAACTATAGACCCAAAGCAGGTCAACTAACGTACAGGCTAGAATCAGATTACACCAATTTTTCATGGGATTTTCTCAGCGATTTTCTTGGCTACCCTCTCAAAATAGAAAATATCACCAACATAGACAAGCCTAACAAAACATAATAATGCCACAGGTCTTACATTAAGAAGCTGCAAAGCTACAAACAGGCCCAAAGAGAAAAATTAATTTATTAAATCAACAGCATAAGCTACTTGGAGAAGATCTGTTGAGTACCACACTTGCACTGAACATTATGAAATTGCACCTCAAGTTTAACAGGGTTTCTCTGCGATGTCACACACTAAACCACTACCAGCAAGAGACTGGCAAGAGACTACCAGTAAGACCCATAGCACACCTTACTGCTAATTCTGCAGTCTGAAGAATATTACCCATCCTCAAAAATTTTAACTGTAGTAAGGTAATGCCAGGTACTTCAACAGCAGCTAAATTCTCAAAAAGCACAGCCTAACATCACCGTTCTCTAAAGCTCTTCCCTTCAGACATCATCTATTTATACACATGTGGGGATCAACTGTAGAAAATAAATTACCAGGTTCTGCTTGCCACAGCGGCGGGCAAAAAAAAGATGACTGAAAGCACACTGATTTAAAAACCTGTGTATTCCTGTCTTAACACAGGAACTTGAAGGAGTAAAACACACAGCCATCAGCACATCCATCCTGCTGGTTCCCACATTCCACAACTGGGGCACTCCAGCTCCTGCCGCACAGGGTGCCCAGGCAGCATGGGTCTGTTTCCAGCCTGCAGATAGGACCTTCCTGAGATGACAGCATCGTTCCTGACCAGTTCTCCCTTCATTTGTCCTGGGGTATCAACGTCCTCTTGAGAGAAAATGCCTTTACAAGCTCCTCCAGCCAGTTTAATGCCTTTGGGACCAGTTCTTTGGCTGCAGACCACAGCAGCTCCCCTTTGCACCTCAACCCTGCCATGTGTGCCAGAAAAGCTTCCCCCACAAACTCTTTATTAACAACAACCAACGACTCACTGAATTAAAGCACCCTTACTCCTGGTAGTTACAAATTTAGCACACAACTGCTAAGTTTTTGGCTGAGCTTCAGCCTGCCCTTGATTTTCAACCAATCTTGCAGAGAAGCATCCCAACCCGAAGGGGAAAGGGTGCTTCACCCCACATCACCCTTGTGGGTGAGTGGAGGGAAAGGCAATAGGAGGAGGTGCCACACAACCCCCAGTGCAAAGGTTGGCCAGGCTGCTGGGGAAAGGAAAGGAAAAAAAGCACTCCCTCCCCTCATTCACCAGCTGGGTCCCCAAGGCTGCCTGCAGCCATGAAAATCACTGCTCTGCCCCCACAGCCTCAGCCCTGGAAGTGACATGGTTACAACTGCCCCAAAGACCTTCAGCCTCACAGATCAAGTCACTACCCTCCGGCAGGGTCTCCAGCTCCCATGCCATGGTGCTCAGCTGCTCTTCTCCAGGCAAACATTTCCATTTCCTCATCACACCCAAATCTCCCCTGCAGTCACTTCCCCAGTACATGTGCTTAGAGCTACACATTTTCTCACATCCTCTAAATAAAGAGTGGGATTTTCACATCCACGGTCACTCTCCTATATGTATGTTTATCCAACTATTTACACTGGCAAGCAATCATCCTTGTAACCATTACAAACTAATCACTGGCAAGACCAAACCAGCGTGTTGTCCTGCAAAAGGCCATGGACCACTAGTCCTCCTGCAATAACTGGCTTTTTGCACATTCTCATTTAAGCTGACGTTTCTCCCCAGCAGTTTCATTATCAGGGCTGTCAGCCAGAAAGTTCGACCCCTCCTTGGGAAAAGTTTGCCTTCTTGATTGGCTCATTTCTTTGCCCCTTGGCAGGTCTGGTCCTGTTTGCATTCAGCCTCCCCCAGGTCATGTAAAACTAAGAGGGGAGCAGGAAGGTGGGGGGGAACTCTACAAGAGGTGCAGGGTTTCTATACTAACAAGTCCCACATTAATGCTTGATGTCCAGTGGGTGTGGGCAGCACTGCTGCAGGGCAGGCTTTGGGCAAAAGCAGGTGCATGGGGCTGAGAGGCATCTGTGCTCCTCACTAATGGTCTTCAGGCAGGACATTCCAGCACCTGCAAGCAAGGTGACCCATTAATGACTGGCAGGATGCAGTAATGAATACAGGACAAAGAAAACCACATATGCCCAGCAAGGCAGGCTATTGAGCCTGCATTTCAAAGGGAAACCTCAGAAATTAGATATTAGCTAGATTAATAGTATTGGGACCAGTATGTAAATGTCTTTTTATACATTTATAGACATTTTCCTCACTGCTACCATTGGCTGTACACATGCCTGAATTTCCCTGACTAAATGGCAGAAACTGCCACTGATACGGCTGTTGGAAGCCTAAGAGGAACTGAATGTGTGCTGGGTTTTAAATAACGCCCAGTTTGTGCTATCTATTAAATTACCAGGGTGCTTTTTGACAGACCCGTTTTGCCAGTCTTGCTCTGTGTTTCAACATGCTCCAATCAATTGAGAAATCAAGAAAGTTAACTCTGAGATCGAGGAATTACTTAGGCAAATGTAAAAGTGGGAAATGACCTGAAAATCAACCAGAAAAGGGACCCAAAACTCTCCTTAAATCATCTTTTGATAATATGCGGCTAAGAAGCTTATTTGTACCTTAGAAGGTTGAATTTTCTCATCCCTTTTGAGAAGAAAAGCATAAGCAGCAAAACAAAGAGTCTCAAAACCAGGTATGAAATGTCACCAGGAAAACATGGCACAGTTATGCACAGATAAGCAAAAAGAAAATACCAGTGATAGCAAGTGTGTTTGGCAGGGAAGGCACTGTTCTCAAACTGCAGAGAAAAGCAATCAGAACTATCTAATATCCCCACTACTTTCAAAGGAGTAGTTTGATTTTTTTTTCTTCTTTTGAAATGGGGGCAAGTTTTTCCAATGCTCAAAACAAATTTTGTGATGCTTGTAACACTTTCCCTCTGAGAACAGAGGGCAGGTTGCTCTCCATCAGCATGTACCCAATGGGTTTCTACTGCTGCATGCAGCACCCGCAACGTATCTTGCTCTCACCTAGGGAAGAGGTGAGAGAGTTCCTTCCCCAGATAATCTGAGGCTCACTGGGGAAGCCCATGTATTATTCTCTGAAAGCTTTTAACATCCATTAAATTATTACTTAATGTCAATGTTTAATATTCTGCACAAGAACAGATCTGTTTTGTTGCCCTTTAGAATAAACGTTTGCAGTAAAATCTCTCCAAGCTCAGGTCGCCCCCTGTGAAGAGGAAGAGCCAGCCAGCTGGGCAGGGATCAGCCCTCCCCACTGCTTTCCACCATCAGCTTTAATTTTACTGTTTTAACTCATCCCACAGTGCCTGCAGTCATAAAGAACATCCTTGACATGACATAGCAATAGTGAGACTGGCTGGGATACTCTGGGTTTAACTTTTCTTCAGAGAGGAAGGGGGACGCCTCTTAAATACGAACGAAAGGCTGGGGAATCCCATCTTTCAGCCTGAATTACCAGCTGGAGTGAGTCATCTCCCCAGTTTCACATCCGCCATCACAGCCCTGAGGTCAGCAATGTCATGGGTTTTACAAACAATGATGCGAAACACCTCACAGTTGGAGTTCCCTGGGGGACTGAGCCTGTTCCTGCTATACACAGTAAGGCAGCAGCAGCTATGGCAGCCTCTGGAAAGGAAGAACAGCCCAGTCCTCAGCAGTTTCTGCTCCCCACAGGTATGGTTACAAGAGACATGTCCAAGCAGTTCAGTACAAAGGTTCCCCTACTTCTTTTTTAACTCCTCATGCTGCCAAACTGAAGATTTTCAGCTACGTGGTGGTTCTTAGGATCTTTGCTCCTTTTCTTATTTTGTGGAGAACACAGAGATATAGCATCCTTGCCTTAAGAACTCCTTTCAAAGAAGCAGCAGAAAAAATGCCTCTGTCTCCCAAGGGAAGGACTTAACTGAGCATCTCACCACAAGTATCCTACAAGGTGATGCTGACAATGGTATCTGCAGTTAATGCAGCTGCAACAGCTTATATATATCAGCATAGGTACCCAGCTGGAAACAGTCAAGAGGCATCAATACCAAACTCCCCAATGCTGGCACTAAAATTTATGGCTGTACTACCTCCCAATTACCAGCATGTACATGTTGTCTGAGATGGGAGTATTTGCCATCACCTCCGAGTCAACAACTCTTGCTCCTGCAAAAGTAGTACAAAAGAGTGGGACCTATGCAGCAAATTTTCACTATCTATTCCACCCTTGATAGTGTCTATAAATTACTTGGAGAAACCAGCTGTAAAATTGCTAAATTGCTGATGACATGAAACTGAAAGGAGTAGTAAATACAAAGCAAGTACAATAGAGATATCCAGAGGGATTCAGATCACTTATGAAACTAGGCCAATACACTGAAAATTAAATTTATTGCAGAGCAAACATAAACTATTGCTCAGTTACTGGAAAAGTGCAGAAGCAAAATAACTGCACTTCTGAACTAAACCACAAGGGAACAGGACCGTGAAATAGCGGCAGACACCTATCAAAAATCTCTCATGAAGGAAGAAAGCTAATCCAGCAGAACCACTGCTGTGTTAGGACCTGTGGTAACTGGGAAGCCCTGGCAAGGGGTTGAGAAATTTGCTGAGCACACTCTGCTCGGAGACTGTGGGGCAGCTATGAGAGCAGGCTGCACAAGGAGGCTGCAAATAGAAAACATCCCTTCTTAGCAGGCAGAACTACTGTTTGATTGTGAGCCCAGCCGAGGGCAAAGCGAGCTGCTCAGGAATGGGAAGAGAAGCTCCCAGACCCGCTGGCCATGACTGCAACAGGCAGTGGGGAACCCCAGGCACTTGAGCCCTCTGAACTGAGGCTCTGAACTAAATGCTCTGAACTGAGAACTGAGAAATGCACTGAGGCCAGGAAATGCATGAAGGGGCTGTGGATATAAATTATGGCTTTCCCAGATTATCCAAGCAAGGACTCATTTGTCTCAAAGAGGCACACAACATCTGTGTGTGACTTCATACATCTGTTAAACCCAGGAGAGTTCAGGGATAATGGGAGCACCATTCTCACGTCGCAGCTGGGGCAGTTCCACCACAGCCGTGACACCACTCAGGCAATGCTGTGACAGGGACATCAGGAGCTGAGGAAGCAAGGCAATGACAGCCACCTGCCCTAGGCACCAGGAATCCAGCAGTAAGGGCTGCCCCTGCAGGGATGGCCACTGCCCAGCAGGATGGAGGAAAGGGAGAAGCTAACAGCCAAATCTGGTCTATTCCCAGAATGACATTTTTGCAATGCTTTGCACTTCCTGTCCTTTGTACAAATCCTTGGGAGGACAGGGAGGAGATGTGCCTGCCACCAGGCAGCTTCTCTGCCAGATTCCAACTCCTTACTCCCACAAATATCTCACCTGGACCAGGCAATTTATTTCCTCTTACTCTCACTCTTGCAAATATCTGAGTTATTTTGGATGTAATTCCTTCTCATTCCTAAATAAATAAAATAACACAAAAGCATCACTTTGGTTGACCTTCTTGGGAAACTTCAGCACAGAGATTTATGATTTGGCAACCTGCAATCCCATTATAAAGTCCCAAAGTGCAAGAAGTCAGTCAAAGGACTTTGCAAAGTTTGCTACCTGCATTGCATACTCCATTTTAAAATTAGAGAGGCAGAGACAGGATCCCCACTATAAAATATGTAAGAACCATCTAGTGGATAAAGAGAAGTTTGTGCTTCACTTTAACCCAGCAGGTCACTGGGTTGATACTTTTGCCTCCAGCAGTGAGCAATACCTGATGCTTACAGCAAAAGTGGACAGTCTCAGGCTCCTGGTCTGCCAGGTCCTGAGCAATCCTGTAAAAGTGTTGCCAGCCTTCATAGGGCACCCAAGGATGTTCAAGCTTCCTTGGCCATTTGCAGGACCAAGGCACCCAGGCCCCTGTGCGATATCACAAACTATCTCTCCTCATCCCCAGACAAGCAGCTATGTCCCAAAGGATAAAACTTTAGTTCTAGTCTCATATGGAAAACAGAGTATCTGACATAAATTACATACTCTCTACAAATGCATATATAAATAAATAAATAAGTAGTTTTGATGCTTGGCTTGACAGCAACTAGTAAACATGAAAGGAGAGAGGAAACTTAAGGAAAATATTATTTTTTAACTGGAAAACACAGAATGGTCTCAAAAAAGTAAAACCATTATGATAAAGAACAATATTGAAAAGGTAATTTAAAATGTTATTAGACATAGTTTCAGGAGAATAGAAAATGAAAAAATAACAGCATTGATAAGCCAAATCTCCCACTTAATGTGAAACGTTATTGTTTATAAATCAGTACCAAATTTCATCATACATTATTTCCTCCAGAGAAGCTCATGTTTTTATTTTTCTGTTTTCTCATAAATATAATATAGTTAGCTGACTGCATTAGCTTGACCATTGCCTCTCCATCCACACAGAAATTTCTCCAAATGTTCTTTCCTACTGTGCCCCTCAACAGCAGTCTGCTATCCCAGGACAGGGAGTCCCACGCCTCCTGGCTCCCCTGGGGTCCCTTCTGAACCCATGACCACCCTCACTCTTGTCTGAGGGAGAGAACAAGGTTTCCAAAACGTCTAGGCTCTCCAAAATGAATGGGAATTGGCAATGAAACACAGGGTCAGAAGTAGCCAGCAGGCTTGTTGCCTCTCGTCTGCCTGCAGCACGAGGGACAGAAGGGGGCTGGATGGAGCCTGGGGACACAGGGACAAATAGGGGACACGGGAAGCTTGTCAAGGAGAGATTTAGGATTGCTGTGCTTGGGTAACACAGGCATGCACAAATTCATTGTGAAAGCT
The DNA here is from genome assembly GCA_013397195.1 of Hylia prasina. NCBI lineage: Eukaryota > Metazoa > Chordata > Aves > Passeriformes > Sylviidae > Hylia > Hylia prasina. The sequence continues at coordinate 137,658 of VYXD01000360.1, forward strand.
TCTTTTAACAACTAATCACAAATTACTCATTTTCCATCTGAGGCTGTGCTGTTTTGGGGTTTTTTTTTTTCCCTCTGCCTGATTTTAGCTCATAATTCCACCATGCACCAAGGCTGCTTCTCTAGGATCCTGCTGAATCACAGTGCTAAATTGGGAAGTCTCCCAAAATGTGTTTTCCCTTACAGTGCCTATTGCAGGATTTCTACCAGCAGCACCCAGTGGTGAATAACAACCCAGTAAGAAAATAAAGAAACTGATGGGTCTGGTTTTTCTTTCCCTTCTCCTCCCATCTTGATGAGATTTCAAAACAGACATCAGTTCATGAATAAAGAAAGGTTGTTTTGTTTTTGTTTCCAAGGCAATGAAGTATTGTACATTTTTACTGCCAAGGAAAATAGATACAGAGGAAAGGGAGTGAAAGTGGCATGGGTGCTCTAATTTCCACTTTCCTGAGCTTCATCATCTCCAGACTATGCTTCACAAAAGGAAGGACTGGATCTTCCTGGGTGTCAAAACACATGGTTTTATGCTATACTGTAGTCAATGGGACAAAGGCACATACTTAAGTTTCAACAGCCTCTGAAAGATCTTCACTCAGTCCAGGGCTTCCTTTTGATGGGAAAAATTCAAAACCGAAGAACTACCATAGGACCATGAGCCACAGCAGCAGATGGGGATTTAAAAGCTTTGCAGAGGAGGAATAAATAATTGAGTCTTGATTCTTTGCAGCTTACAATGAAGCTGAAGAGAAAGGCAAGATGGATGGTAATTGCCACAGGTATGAAGTCTGGGTGCAGTTGTGAGCACACCGGGTCAATAGTGATAAACACACCAATCTATATGGTTTCTGACATGAGGTGCTCTCCTCTTATGTTTGCTGAAGCTGAATTACTGCCATCTCTCACCCATTTGTTCTCTTCCCAGAAGGAGCAGCGTGCAAAGGAACACCCTTGTCTAAACAGGGCTGGTTTGTTCAAACATGCATGGCTACACATTCCTAAAGACACATTCCTCAGGATAACCCAAACTGACCCTACAGCACTGGACAAGATCACAACTCTTCCACAACCAAACTGGGCTTCTAGCGCGGCAGGTACCAACAAAATAAAGTCTACCCCAACAAGCAAATGCATATTTAGAATAATGGCCAACACCTTTTCAAGTCAGATGTCTACTCAAAAACTATCCTTCCCAAAGGCCTGATCTTACCAAAGCTTAGTACACCTAGTTTCAAGTGAAGTCAACATCTGGTCCCAGGCCCATATGAAACCTCTTTAGCTCATTCAGATCATGGCATGTATGTGGAGCTACACTTACAGAAAAAGAAGAAATGCTCAACCAAGTTTAAATAGAAGCATTAATTTCTCTCTATCACTAGCATTTTCCTTACCATCAACCAAGTTATCATCTCAGAATCTATTTATATTCATGGCACCCAAGGATTCATTCCAGAGACGTCAGGAATAACTTCTACCTCTTGCAAACAACTCACACTCCTCTGCTGGCTATCAGGTCATTACAGCTTGAAGGGCTTCAAATACACAGTTCTTGACTTGGAACTGATGCCTCAAGCTCCAGCTGCCACTGGAAACATCTCCTTCAGTGCTCTGGGCTCATTTGACCATTTAAAAACTCACTTTGAAATTATCTCAACTTATGAGAACACAAGAGTTACATTTCTGGGCGAATGTCACCTGGGCCATGACCCAGGAAAGCAGGTACTGAGGTCCTGCTGCCACTGGCAGGACTCCAGCATCCACCTCAAATCCAGCAGGTGCTCAAGTGTTTCCCAAATACCAGGATCTGGGTTCAAAATAATTTCTAGCCCTGGGCCACCCATGATGGTACCCGCTGGCTGTGCCCCACAATGGGCAATCCCTGCCTCCAGAAGCCTGCAGCATCTACAGTGGAGGAGGCCCTGTGGCCCCCTCCTGAAGCAATCTTCATCTTTTCCCCATTCATTCCACCTGTTTTTCCCCCCTGATGCTTCATTCATCACTATTTATATCCCAACTGACTGGAAATAATTGATCCCTGCTCGCTCTGGAACGGTTCTTTATGTACTTGTAGATACTGTGTCTCCTCAGTCGAATTTCTGCACAGAGCTCATCCTCAGCCTTTTTTATTACAGGTTTTCTGCTTCCAAATATTTTTATAGTTCCTTTTGTTGATCCCCTCTGACTATTTTCTAGAATATCCATTTAGATTAACAATGGTACGCAAAAGTTAATACAGGAGAGGAAGCAGCACTGGAAGCAAAGCATAATAAATTACCCTGCTTTGCATCTGGCATGCCTGCTACTCACTAGAGACCAGTGACTTTGAATGCCAGTTCCATGGGAACTGGGAGAGGTTTGGCTTTCCAAAAGCACAATTTGTTACTTCCCAGAAGCACAGGGTGTTTTTTACTCAAAAAAAAAGTACCCAGTATCAAGGATCACTTCTGAAATAAAGGCTATTTTAAAATAACCCCATCTGGTTATTTTAAGCAGACTTCTCACAGCTGGAGATGGAGGTTCAAGCCTCAGTCCTCTCTCTGAGGACCAAGACATGGGTTTTGTACAGCAGGTTATTAGTCTTGAAATAATAAATGTATTTCATGTCTTTGATGACCAGCTACTGCTGCTTCTCACTTAATAAGGATTTGGGAGAAAAAGGGAGTCAGTGACAAATGCAGCCATATACATCTAGGAGACCAAGCTATGCTTTGGTATTTCAAGTAAGAGTTTAAACAGCACATGAATCCTTCTGTCAGCTGTCTCCACCTGCACGAATTTAGCACTGACATACGGGGGGAAAATGGGTCCATGGATACCCACATCTTTGGGTAATGTGGTAAAAGAAAGCTTCTGCACAGGTCTGGTCCTGAGCGCACCGAAGACAGCCAAGTCTCGACAGCCTCTCCAGGGTGAGACCAATGCAAAATCCACTCAGCAGTTACAGCATGGGCAGAAAAGTCCTGCCATATCCCACCATGTATTTTCTCTGTGACCTGGAGGACCCACTTGAATTAATTAGGTGACACTCCAGTACATCTTGGATCAGTTACTCTTTGGGAAAAGCTTATGTTTTAGAGGGAACTGTGGCAACAGCATTAGGATGCTAAGGTTAATTATTTAAATAAAAGACTGTTTAAACTTCATTTATAACAAAATGTGAAATGCATTCACATTAAACATGTTCTCCAACACTTTTCCCAATGTGCTGTGCTTGCCTGGCTAAAGCTTCTCTGACATGCATAAACCAGTACATGGGGTCAGGGGCTCAGATCAGCCAACCACAAAGTTTTTTATTTCATCTGCCAGCCACCCTCTTCCCTCCTAGTGTGTGACTGGCTGAAAAAGCCCAGTGTATATATTTTCAAACCATAATTCTTTTTATTTGCTGTCAGTTTTCTGAGCCTCTGGAGCACACATGCTTCATATTTTTGAGATCTTTTGCACAGCCATAGCATGTTAAAAACTGATGTTGGTGTTGGGGGTGGATTTTTAGAAAAAGAAGAAAATTAAATGAGCAGAGGAATTCTTCTGAAATCTCCAGGCAGTAGCTGGGACTTTAGAGGGAATAAGAAAACAGCCCCCAAAACACTAGCAATAAAATCACAGGGGCTGGCAATAGTGTCACTGTTCAAGACAGTCACAAGCATCACCTCAGTGAACTGGTGGTCTACAGTCATCATCCCCAAACACCACTGAAAAATATGTACATTATATATCAACAGCAGCATGTTTTCAGTGCTTCTTCTTCTGCCAAAAAAGGAAGCAGGTTTAAAATCCACAGTCAAAGACAGACTTCGTGGTCACATTTTCAATCACACCAGTTCTGTCCCCAACACCATTCAAGCTGATGTGAAACAGAACAATGTCAATTTCTTCCATCTGTTTAGCTATTTCTTCTTACTCTGAATTTCCAAGTTCTTCCTTGAGAGGCCAGGAATAGCTGGTTAAACAAAAACACCCTGTGGTTGGTTGGTTTGGGATTAAAAAAACGCTGATTTTTTTTTTTTTTAGTCTAGCATTCCTGCTTGCAATCTGCACTAACCATAACTTTAGTTACATGATGGTATCACCTTTCTTTGGGTAGCTGAACAACTTGCATTTTCTTGTTTAAACCCAAGTTACCAGCTGATATCCTAGAAATAAAAAAAATACTTAAATCCTTCCTGCACAATGCTTTTAAACCGCCACAGTACTAAGTTACATAGTAATAAGCAGTTCCCATGGTCCCAACTACCCAGTGCTTTCCACTGAAAAATTCTGCTTTTTGTTTTGGTTTGGTTTTTCAGGCTAGTATTTAACTAATAGCTCCTTAGTTTATCCTTGCTTTTGAGAAAAGTTGTTTTAAGTAACCAGATTAATAGTACTGCAACTTTAATTTTAATTTCCATGGGAAAATTGTTTACATGCTTCCATTGTTGAAAACTGATGGAAGATATGAACCGTCGTCTCTTTCAGAGCTGTTGAATATGCAGAACATCAACAGAACTGGTCTATTTGATTATGTATCAATTTATGTTTATGCCAAACTTAATGTGAATCTATCTTTACCTTAAAGGCAATAATCTGTTCCTTGCATACACACTTCATTCTGTTATTGAATGCCTTGCCTAACGAATAATTGCAATAATTAATTTTTATAAAAACGTTGAGGAAAACTCTCAGGCTATTTTTAAACCAGACGATTTTACCACAGAAAAATGCTGCAAAGAGAACTGTTCAGCTTTACAAGTTGCTATTAAATGCCTTGTAAAGCAATGGAACAGCTAACTCCCTGCCCACCCTTTCGGGCAATCTAATTCTGTAACCTCCACATCCTTCATGCAAAAGAAAGCAATGTATTCCTACAGGAGGAAAAGGAGAGAATTCTATACAGGCTTCCCCATACTTCAAAAGTCTCTATCCATTCAACATCCATGAAAAACTTATTATTTATGATTTCTCCTTCAAGGAAGGACACCTCCGGAAATATAATATCTAACATGCTGATTTAGAGGAGAAACAACCAATAGACTACTCAGGACCACTAAAGCAGCTTTACACACAAAACTCACATTGTTTTCATTCGATTACAACTCAAGGAAATTCCTGTGTTGGGGGAGAATTCAACAACCACACAAGTACTACTGACAGCCAGATGTGCCAAAGCTAATTCTTTGAAATCTCAGATCCTCTAGAAGTAGCAGCATGAAAAAATAAAGTATGGGAAGTCCTTTCCTAGGAGAAGAGAAAAAACAATTAATTGACAGACAGATGCAAAGCTGAATCTAGTTGTTTTTCATAATATACTGTTTTAAATTTTTTCAGATTGTAAACAAAATATGCATGTACTAGAAAATGTAAATTGAATCAAAGTGACATTTTAAAGATATCAAAAGCCAATTATTAGAATTTTTTTTTTAAAGTTAGAATCATAAATGAAAATTTCTATGCGTTAACAAATGCTCTAGCCCAAACTTTTAAGATGTGCTTTTTAATTTTTTGGGCTGACAAATTCTCCTATTCTCTCTCCTCATCGGGCCATGTTTTTTCTTCTACCTTCTTGCTTAAAACTCCCCTCACAGAGCTAATGTCCAAGTGGCAGCCAACATCCTGCCACATGGATTTATAAGGGTGACTCTAGGACATAAATGAGCAAAAAGCCATTCAAGGCCTGCACCATCATTCTCTGGTCCTTTTTGCATTCCCTTGCCTGCCTCCTCATCCCCCTTTTCTGTGCTCCAGATTTCTCCTTTGATAAGTTTTCACTGTATCACCAGCCACCTATAATTCCATCATCGTACTTCGAAAGTTGACACCCAGACGGGAACTCAAGTTATCACTCAGCTTTCTGTGTCTCAACAGAGCCCAAGGACAAAGGGAGAAATGAACATGAGCCCAGCAGGCAGACTCATTGGATTAGCTTCAAGAACTGCCCACCTGCAGATTTTTCCATGCAATTCCTGATGGACTGGCTGGTGCCTGAGTTCTGCATCTTCCTACCAATACCTCCCTCCTTCAAAGGGTTGTTTTGCAGTTGAGAGTAACACCTCCTATGATGAAAAGCACTAAATGCTTGATGAAGGTCAATGTCACTGTGCCCATGGTGAGCAAGCTATTTGCATGACTTTTCTCCAAAGCACCAGAAACACAGTGACTTCTGGAGGTCTTGCAGGTGTTATAGCTGACTGAGACACTGTATGTTAAATTTCAGCACTCCTGAACAGACACTATCTTTTCTGGGCTCTAAAAACTAGACTGAGCACACGTTTGGCACACATACCATTCATTCCTGAACCCATTCTTGGTGCCTGCAACCCATTAGAAGGTCATCACAGGCAGAGAAGCAACTTCTGTGACCGGAGCTGTGTTTGCATCTGCAAGGCCAGTAATAGGTGTGGAAAGCGGGGCATATGCTTATTTTGAGGTGGCACAAACTCTTCTGTACATGCTACAAACATTAGTGGGACTGCAGTTTTGCCACAGCTGGCTCAAGTCATCCTCCCCTCTGCACATGCAGAGCAAATGGCAGCTGTCACCCTGCAACACCACCAGCACACACATGCATTCCTCCTCAAAGCACTGCCCAAACACTCATCCATTAATCCTGTCAGCACTTCTGAGAAGCAGACACCTCTGTTATCCCCAAGTTACTGACTGGGAAGCTGAGGGATGGAACTTGAGACTTGAATATTCAAGGAGACTGAAAGGCACCAAGGGCAGCATTCAGCTACCCCAAATTCCCAGGTACGTGGTGTATGTGGACACAGGGATACAAGGACCACAATTCCGAATGAGCAGCCCCCAGCCTCAGCCTTGTGCTCAGGACCAAACAGCTGTGCCCTCTCCACACCATCAAGCTGCAAAAATAACCCAAACCTTGGCCTCTGCTGAACAGACACAACAAGGCACCAAGATCAAACAACCAGGTGAGCAGACACCTGTCTGAACTCATACCAGTAAATACAGGTTGCACATCTTCAGAATTTTAACCAAAGCAAAAATATGAAAGCTCTTCCCATGGCCTAAACAATTCACCTACGCTGGCCAAAACAGTTGAATTGCATATTTATTTGCAGAGCAGGAACACAGGCTCTTTTTCTGGCTCTTTTAATTTAACACACTTGACTGGACAGCCCTTGAGCAAAGTGACCTAAATTTGAAGTTGGTATTGCCTCGAGCCAGGTGTTGGACTAGGTGCTCTCCAGCAGTCTGTTCAAGCCCCAGTGCCTCCCTGGCTCTCTCCACCATGGCACTGGAGCACTTCTGGCACTGGTGATTTGCAAGGCTCAGAGTGCAGTGCTACAAACCACGCAATGTCCATAGCCCACACTTCCCTTCTGGCACCTTTCTGGTCTTGAACCCCCTTTAACCCACTAGAGGGAACTACTCATATAGTGACTCTGCATGGGGGGGAACCACAACTGATGGCAGTCCAGTCCTTCAACCAGGTGAAAAGCTAGTAAAATGATGTATTTTGGAGAACAACAGGACATGGCCACAAACACAGGAAGCTGGAATAGCTTCAGGCAACACGGCTCACAAGCAGGCAGCAAACTGAAGAGCATTCAGCTAGAAGGAAGGCAAACAGAGCCAGTGCTGAGAAGGGGGAACACACACAAGACAGAAGAGAGAGAAGGGAAAGGAATCAAGGAAGCTGTGGAGAAGAGTGAGGATTTTCCCTGGTCACTCAACAGAATAAGCCAGACTGGCAACTGGTACAAACTTGTCTCCATCTGCAGAGCTGGCCATGCTGAGGATGGGTGAAACTCAACTATGGGTGATGTGGCTCTAGGAAAGTTGTTGGGCACCTGCTGTTTTGCCAGCACACATGCCCAGATGCTGACTGTGGAACATCCAGTGCCGTTTTCTCCCCTTTCTTATTTAACAATTCCTACAAGTATTTAATTGCCTGCATTCAGAAGCCTTTGATGAGCAAAATACATGAGTTTTTACAGCAAAGAAAAGAAAAAAGAAATTACATGGATGATCTTTTGTGATCTAACCTTTCCTTAGGCTGTGCTCCTCACTGCCTGCACATATCAATCAAGTGCACTCCAATCTCAGAGATCCACTGCAACAAGCTTCCTCTAGTCCTGAACTAGTTTAGTATTTCCAGTCTCTGTGACATGCAGAGTACTTGTCTTCTCACATGGCACATAACACAGCAGGCAGCCGCTCCTTAAACCACTGTACCTTAATACAGCTGATGTGGAACAACTACTATCCTGTAAAATGTTATAATGAAAGAACTACCAGAGCCTTTTAGTACAATTCCAGAAATGATAGAGCTCGTTCTTCCTTCATACACTAATTGCACTGAAATTGCATCCAATGAGTCCATGCATATTTAATCAGGTCTGGGGCTGCTGAACATGCTGCTATTGCATGGGGTGCTATCAGCCAGAGCCATAAATTATTAACTTTGCCAACTAAACTTCTGCTGAATAATTTTAGGTTGGCGGTGCATTGTTTGACTGAAGCAAAGCTTTACATTTTGTGTATCATTAATATTCTTCCTGTGTTTCTCATGGCACCAAAATGCTGGGAAGGGTCACTGCTCAGCTTGAGACAAGGCCCTCAGGGAAGATGTAGTGCCTCAGACAGACTGCATTATATGCCACCTCTGAATATTTTCCTAAGCAAAGCACCTCCTCTCGGGTCATGTCTAATCTCATCACTAATTATACCTCTTTGTTAAGGCCAAAGAACATATCTGGTCGTCATCTTTATTAGGCAAAGATTAATAAATAGACATGATCCTGCTTTTCAGCCTTCAAAGTAACACGTAAAGCACAGCTAAGTGCTAGGAAAAAAACACAGGGAACAGATCCAATAAAAGAATCTTTGCCTTCAGAAGGTTTTGCTCATTAAATAAAATGAGGCTGTCAAGAGCTCTGCTCTGGATACTCTCCACAAGCTCACAACCCACAGCTTGTGGCAGGAATGAGGCCAAGCACACCAGCTTTGTCCCTATTTTGGCATCACCTCCACTGTTCCCTTCCTGAGCAGCCCCACCAATGCCCCCCACTTGCTTCCACACCTCCCACTGCCACCCCACCAAAGAGCACCCAAGTTCTTGCAGGCAGCCAGCAGGTGTTCCCAGGTGGTGCCAGCACTGGCTGTTGGCAGGGGTGCACACCAGGGCAGCCTCATGCTGTTGCTGCTGAGGAGTGGGGCTGCCTGGGGCAGCGAGCATGTCCCGCCTGAGCTGTGCTCCGCGGCAATAGCAATGGATCTCTGCTGACCTGTGCAAGAGCTACTATAATAGATATCAAATAAGATATACAACAAGCAGCCTTGTGTGGGTAGAAGGGGTGCTACCCACAACTTGCTGTTGCTGAGAAGCAAAATTGCCAAGCTCTTATTTCCAGCTCTCACACAACTTTTATTAGGAGTAGTGGGGTTAAAGCCATCAACTCCAATAAATCAAGATTTATTCCATGTCGCTAGCCCACAACTACATGCATTTCGAGATTCTCCAAATAAGTACATTGTAGACTTATAAACTATCTTTATCCAACTTTAATTATTATTAATGCTAATTACTCCCTAACCTGAAGTGCTCCCCATGGAAGATGCAAAACATAGCCTTAGCTGTCAGTTTGCACAACAGCTGGTGGAGCTGAGAGAGGCAGGCATCTGCTAAGCGGGGCTTTTTCCTGACAGGGAGGCAGCTTACAGCTCACATTACAAATCAGTGAACCCCCAAGAAAAAAATGTAAATTTTGAACCAGGGAACAAAGCACAGATTGTATGCGGACCAGTATTTGCTATTCATCCAGCAATATCCACCAGCTCACAGTTGCTATACCTCCCTCTATATAGACAGTCTTTCCCAAAAAGTGAAGGGCATCCATGCTATCAGCTCTGTTAAGTATCACACAAAAGCCTCATCCAATGCACTGTTCAGTGAAATGAACTCGGTGGAAGTCCCATGGAAGTTGGCACCCTGGACCATAATCCCCCATGTGCATTCCCATCACTAGATTTATACATAATTTGTGTCCCAATTCAAGGAAACCATCAAAAGGAACCACCCTAGCTCAGCTGATGCAAATCTCCTGGCCCAGGCAGCCCAGCAATACTTACATGAAGATTTAACTAGTTTGAAGTCACACTTTTAGTCAACTAGATGTAACCTGGGGTAAGAACCAGCTCCCATCTGGGCACCCAAACAATCCCACTGACCTTGGTGGAAATCTCACACAGAAGCCAACCAGCCCAACCCTGGCAATGGGTAAGTCCCATGTATGGGATTGCTTCCAGCCAAGCTATTGCTACCCCAGTGCACCCCATCTGCAGGTAATAGCATAGGCTCGCTATGCAAGAAGAACATAAACTCACATTTCTGGCACCTGGTAGCCAAAGAAAGGGATCCTACTGATTAGAGCTGTTGTGCAGGCTCATGCCATGATCTCTCTTTCTCTCAATGGCAGCCATTCATTGGTTCTCCCCCAAGTCAAAGAAGAAAACTAATCTTATTTGTCACTCACAAGAACAAAGTGTCAAAGGATGCCGGTAGAGCAATTTGGGTGTGGAGTGGTGGAAGTGCTCCCAGCAGCAGCAGCCTGAGAGCCAAGTACCCTGAGCACAGGAAGAGGGCTCTTTCCCTTCTGGCCCTCTCTGCAGCAATTTGGGATGGGTCTTGGGATTGAAGGAGGAGGATAAGTGGGTGGGAAGAAAAGCTACTGAAGGAAGGGACATGATGCTGCAAACTCCTGCAGGGTATCACCAACCAACTCCACTGTTGTCCTGAAACTTGTATAGATGAAGACCTCCAGTTTCAGCTGCAGTGTTTCTCCAGCTGTTTCCTGCATCTGAGACATCACCCTGTTTTGAGTTGCAATGGCACCTCAACAGCCCCTCTGAAATAAACGGATCTCCCTGTGACAGGATCCAGTGACAGCCCTGCATCCTTACAGGCAGCCACTGCTCACAGCCTCCCCTCCATGCGCAGCACAGGAGTAGCACATCCCCAGTATCTGTGTGTTGTGACACAAGATCACGAATGCACAAGTACTGCTGCACCAGAGGCTGGATTGTGCACTGAACACAGATTGGGCAATTTGCACCACTAGGTAGTATCGTATTTTGCACAACTATGTTCACAAATGCCACAAATCAGCATTTTCAGTTAAGGAAGGCTGAAGGCCGAAGCACAGGCAGGAGCTGCCAGAGGAGGTGAGCAGTGGGAAGGTGTTTAACTGGAAGTGCAGGGACACCAGACAGGGATCTTGGTGAAGAAGCCAAGAGGAGCCATGATGGCAGAAAAGACAGTAGCTGAAGACCCACACCATACTGATACTGAAATACAGCATACTTTCAAATCACCCTGGATGGAAGAAGAGGAGGGTTTGAGACAGCTGCAAGTAAGAAGTGCAGAAACTGCGTTGAAGCCATCAAAGTACTGTTGGTGTAATTTTCAAATACAACTATGCAATTGAAGCACCTCCCATCTGAGGCATGTAGTGAGAAGCCAGCCCAAGCCCACTCATGTGGTTCATGAGGTCACCAGAAGAAGCAGGACAATTACATCCTTCTGTTGGAGCTACTTATTACTGAAGCACACCACATCATGTTTTCGCTTGGCTCACCAATACTGGCATTTTAAAAGCCCTATGAACACACTGCTACTTCAACAACTGTTCAGGAAAAATAACAACAAACAAACCAGGAGAGAGAGAAGGATCATTTTGCCCACCTTATAAGCTTGTCTCCAAAACACCCATTTATGACACAGACCCCAGTTTCTGTACTCTTCCACTGATTTTCTTGAAGTGTCATCGGGTGTAAGTACATCACAGCATTACAGTTTCATAGCTGTACTTCTCCTTTCAGTTTTTCACCAGAGGGATCTGCTGCTTCAGTAGCCAAAGGCTAAGCCTGATGAATGCAATGATTTTAGTCCTGAATTAAAGATACTGGACAGATAGGACATTAATTACCATGGTGAGCACCAAGACAGACAGACTCTCATGGTCCCATACAGGAGCAGAAGTCAGGATACACTCAAAAGTCTTTGGAATAGGAAAAAAAAAAACCAAAACACTACAAGGCAAGGACAAACACTGGGACACAGGGGCTTAAAGGGATAGAGGACAACTGCAACAAGTTCCTGCCCAGCACAGCAGGCACATCTCCTCTATGACTACCCCACTTTCCCAGATGTCCTGGCACCATTAATGTGAGGCTCTGCAAGTGGAACCAAAGACAATGGTTCATGCAGCATGAAGCTATCACTAAGGTTAAGTTTACAGACACCCTGAGTTGTGCAGGAGTGTTGATCTGCTGGAGGGCAGGAAGGCTCCACAGAGGGCAAGCTGGATAGGTGGGGCACAATCATGCTCAGAAGAACATGTGAACACATCGTACAAGATGCACCAGAGTAATATGACATGTCTCTTAAGCTGCTGCTGCATTGTGAAATAGGTATTTATCTCCACTAAGCACAGTACAATGGTATTTGTATCCCCCCAAAAAGTGGGAGGATGGGGGAGCAGAGAGGTGGCTGTATTTATAACAGTTTAGAAAGGGGACAGAGGGAAGTTAGATGGGCAGTAACAACATATACAAATTTCTTTTTATAAAATGAATGAAATATATGCTTTGCTCATGGCCACAAAAAGCACTGCACTCAGCATATTTATGGCCTGTGTGTTAGTTTTCCACATTAAGATGACTGCCAGTGCCTTCCAGCGCTCTGGAAACTTAAACTCTCACTGGAACTCAGCTTCTGCTGATTTATGTTTGCATCATCTAACCTCTGTGAACCTACCCTGGTATAAATGACTAAACTGTTCTGAAATAGGATTATATCACTTCTAGCACGAGCACTGTATGTAAATATTTGACTTACGTTTCCAGAGCAGTCTAGCCAGAAAAAAATAAACCCACGTTTAGCCAGTTGGAAGTGGAAACAACATGTGCTTTTTTTCCTTTTTAATTATGTAAAGAATTTACTGTCACTGCTAAATTGGCATAAATACATGTGTTGCTATACACATTTTAATGCCAGCACGTGTACTTACTGTATTTTTATGTAAGAACATTAGGATGCTTATGACTACCTATACTTGCATCTTCAGAACCCTTGCAATGCTCCCACACATTTCATACAAAAACCAACTTCTGCCAAATAGGAAAAAAAAAAAAGGAAACTCACTTCACAACAATTTCATCTTCCAGTGCAAAAAAAAATTGTTTGCAATCAAATTCCAAGCGTATCAACCTGTTGAATGCAAATCTGTATAAAATCCATTTTTTGGAAATCAGAGTTGTTGGAACCTTAGGCAAAAATCCCAACTCTGGCAAAAAGAAGACAAAACGCAACAGAAAGTATTATCTGGCTCCTGCAGCAATTCTTGATCTATTGGTTGTCCTCGGGTCTGCAAAGAGAAGGAGTTTGCCAATGGCCACAGAATGCTCCTCAGAGATTAGACCTCTGGGCTTCATCTGATTCATTGTCTGACTTCTGCCAAGCCACATCCTTTCCATGTGTCCATCAAAAACCACTTCACTGGCCCAGAGGCCTTTCCTGCAGAGCTGCAGCACGGCATACATTCTCAGCTTTCCATACCTGGGTCCATCTCTCTTGACCTCTAATTGACTTTTCCAGCTGGGCATGGCTGCGTTCATGTCCAGAACCATCACATTCCACACTGGGATGGAGACATCTGCTGGTTGCGTACCTTCCACTCCTGCACTATATTGGTAAGCTTGCTGGGACACTTACGTATTAAGCAGAGAGCACACTATATATGGGAGCATCTACCAATGCATTCAAGCCTTCCAACCCATAAGGAGCAATCTGATCCTATCCCACAGTATCAACAGCCAGTAACTGTAACTTCTGTCACAACAGCTGACAGACTAAAACACAAGTAACAGCACACCAGGCAACCAGATCCCCCAGCAGGTGCCTTCCCCTACCAGTTGTTGCAGGAAGGGCAGGAATGTTTCTTTGGTCCCAGAACACTGCCAGTGAGAGAATACTTCCCATCACCCTCAAGAATGAAGCAAGCAGCATGGCACTGATGTCAAGCTAAAATGGTTCACTTCAGGGTGGAGTATTAGGTCCCATCCCTCCCCACACGCAAGTAACCCTGCAGCATCCTGAAGTGTGGGGCCCAAGCCAGCTCCAAATTAAGTCAACAAGAGCTTTTCCACTGACATACCTGGGAGCTGGCTCAGACCACAAGTGACCACAAATGCCATCCTAGAGGCTGTTAGACTAGGTGGACATTTGGTAGGTCAGCGATGACCATCCACGATCAAGCATTAACTCAACAGACAGAGAACACCCCCTTCCATACATATCCAAAACATGCTTTGTCTGTTTTGACAACTGCGGTTCAGCTTCAGGAACTGGTAACAAGGAGGTAAACACAGTACAGCATATTAAGTAAAAATTAAACAATCTTTTCTTCAGATCTGCTCTTGGTAAATTTTTGCCTGTGAAGTGGAAGGAGGCTAATTTTCACTTCATGTGGGAATTAAAAAGGCATTGTGTACTAACACTTTTATTCTATTTTCTTGCTAAAGCTGCCATTTCTCATAAACTGTATTAAACTGTAGGCTCTAAATCTGAGAAGATGGTGCTGCTCAGTGCTGTGAAAACAATAAGACTGTGCTTGCGACTGACCAGCATCCCCTGCCCTGCTGGAGCTAGGTAAATTATAACCTTCACTACTTTCAGAGGAACAGTCCCAGCTGCAGAGAAATTATTCTTTCAAATGACAATATAAAATGATACAGTCCAGCTGCCCAATTTCATTCCCAGAGAGATTTTCTCTGGGGATGCAATCTGGTTCAAAGTAGAGGGAGTTATCTGAAAACTGCATCAGAATACAGAAGATAGAGCTGTCAGCAGTGGTTTCAGCCTCTTCAAAATACGTGAAAACTCTCACACATAATTACTGAAAGGGAAGGGAGTCACCTCAAATGTTTTTCTATGTCCCTGAAAGGCTCCCTGAATGAATAAATATTCTTTCATTATGTTTCAGCTGTCACCACTGCAGTAGGCTCCAAGGATAGAATTTAAACTCAGGAGGAAGGAGGGGAGTACCCTGCAAGGGTAATACAATGTAATTTCCAGGGGACACTTTGAGCCCAGAGGAACTCAAGGTGGGGGCTTTCCGCCACCAGATGTCCGGCAAGATGTACTCCCCAAGCCTGCTCTCTATGGCTCAAAGTATTAAGAGTTCTCTGTGACTGCATTAGGCCTTGGTATCCCAGGAAAATCTTCAAGTTGGTTTACAAAAACCTTCAGTCTAACTGAGATGGCAGTCCTATGCTTTGCTTGAAGATAAGATCAAGAAGCTTTTAGAAAGATGGTAACAGAAATATTCATGGCAATCGTGGAAAATGTTGGAAAGCAATATAGCATGGAGACTGGCCAAAGGAGCCAGTCCAAAGCACCAGGTCAACCTAAAAAAGTCTCAGGGTACAGGACAAAAGCTGCCCAGCAAGAAAGTCCATCTTGCAGCAGAAGAAAAACCCACAGCTGATTTGAAGAACTTCGGGTGCTGTTGATGGGGGCTTTTGTTTGTTTTTGGGGGGATTGGGGGTGTTAAAAGAAGCTAAACAAAAAGATAGTCTCACAGTAGCAGGGTGCCTCACACAGTTAAAGGTTACCTTGTGGTACTACCAGGAAGAAAGCAGTAGTCCCTCTTGTTCCTGTGCACCAACAAATTCCCTGGTGTCACTGCCAATAGGCTGGCTAGTGCTCACAGAGGGCAATTCTGGCAAAATGGGCTGATAACAGAAAAGGACACAAGCCAACTAGCTGATGACATCTCACTCTCTTGTTTACACATTCATCAAACTGTTTTTTGAGTCAAAAACACCCTTATAGTCAGTGGGTTTACTGGAATAATTGGATAACTGCAAACCAACAAAGCAACAGTGTTACAGGTATTTACTAATGTCTTCAATGATATTTCATACATAACATTTTGCAATATCATAGATGAATGTGGAAGACAAATCCCACACTATCAACCTATATTTACAGGAGCCTTTTAGAGGCACCACTGACTTTTAGTTTCTAGTATAACACATAAACCAAGGGTCTGGGCTCCTGTATAGGGTGAATAAAACCACAGTAACCCAGATTCAATTCAGAAGCCTACTGTCACCCTGGTTTTGAGGATTTTTCTAAGCCTTCTGAATTGTCTTTCATATTGGAGTCGGAATTTCTACTTTCCCACACTTGTACTATAAACAACAGCTTTGTTTTCCTAACTGTCCTTCGTTGTGTACATATTTTTAGGCAGGAGGAGAAAGTTAATTGACAGTTGTCTTGATCAATGTCATTTAGGAGGTGAGATTTCATCCTCCAATCCACAGGCACCTTTAGAAATGCATAAAATTGAGTTCTGTAAATAAACTTCCCTTTTTTCTGCTTGCTCACCACTGTGCCTTGTGAGGTTCTTTCATGTCATGGTGCGGCAGCCTACTAACTCAGTTAACCCATGCTGGAGTTACCCTGTTGGAAATGATTACTTGGGCTTGTGACAACTCTTTTCCAAGAAGAACTCACTCATCACTTCATCTTCACCGGCTCTCAACACCCAGGAACAGGAGTTGTGACCTTCACTGGATCCAAGCACACAGGTACAGCTGGAGGGGCCATAAGGCACACATTCTCAGCAAACGCACCTGATGTATAAGATCAATTGAAAAGAGAAGAGCAAGTCTTTGCTGGCACCCTGGCCATAACCCTCGAAAGTCCTACCTTGTGGGCTTAGCGCTTGTCTCTCCATGACATGGGTGAGTAGATAAGAGGACCTTTTAACCTTTTTTTTGCCTTGCGAGCATAGCAGGGGAAAAAAAGACCAAAACAGCAAAGCTTCCCTTGTTCAGTCATGTAATGCAGGCAGCAAGAATTAACCCATCCATGACAGCAGTGGAAACAGGTTCAGAAGAATCTGTTGAAGCTGGGAGCGTACCCAAGCACCAAAGCAATGGATCAGCATGGTGACCCCTCAGCCAAGAAACAAGATACTGAAAATCACAACCTCTTCTGCTTTCCCAGGTGCTTCGAAACACAGCAGATAATTAAGAAAAATACCAAAGTGATTTTAGTTTTCAGCTGTTTCCACAACAGAAGAACCTACAATAAGTTTAAGTGTGACTTCCAGCCAAAGCTTATTCCCACTGGTACAATCAACATCAAGAAAGAAATCCAGGTCCTTTCTCATGAGTCAAGTACAAACCATCTTATTTTGCCCCAGCGCACAGGATTGCTAAGCAGGTCCACTTAAGAATGCATTACTTACTCTTGGTCATATTCTCTTGTAGTCCTGGAAGGCAAATAACATTTGCTTTCTGCAGCACATCAAACTGAATACTTACATTTGATTAGCTAGTTATGGGAGGTATCCTCAGGCTTTCTCTGCTCCTCCGCATTTTAATAATCTCTTTTTAATTTCTGTCTGATAGTTATTTTCACCCTAAGTGTATTAGTATACACACCTATGCTAATTCCAGCACTGCAAGGAGCTGCCCATTCTTCTTCACTGTCCTGGTCTTCCCACACTTTCCATCTCACAGTTGCTGCTACCATGTGAAAAGCCAGTTTGCTATCTTCAGAAAACTGGGCATTATACACCTTACTCTTGCTTCACCCAGGCTGCTTGTTAATGCACAGAAAACTCCACAGAGACACTGTCAATATTCCTTCACACAGTACAGCCACGTCTCAAGATTTTTCCCAGCTTGAGCATATATCTGCTCAAATTATGTAACCAATCCATTAGTCCCATACAAAAAGCAATTTTTTAATCTTAATTTTCTGCAGAATGAAAAATATAATACTAACCTTGAAATGAAATTATTATTTCTACTTCAATCTTTTATGTGAGGTTTTTTCATATTTTGCTTTAAGCCCCTGCTAGTACATGCAATTACCTGAAGCATTCTTATGTTAGACCAGAAGAAAGTAAACTGCATTTATCCCTTGCACAGTCAATTCTGCACACCAACAACAAACACCCTAAACCTGCTTCTTTTAATATGCAAAACCCTGACCTCAGATGTATATGCAAGATTGCTGCTGGCTTTAACAAAGACAGGAGCATATTTAAAGGCAAAATTTGTAATAGAGTCGGGTTTTCCTCAATATTTCATATAACCACTCCACCAGATTCCTAAGAGCCTTTTTACCCAGGCTTCTGTAATGAGCTCTTGTGAGCTACACCTTCCAATAAACCCCTTTCCCTCCTGATTCCGAATTTCAGAAACCTTAATTTAACTCTGCACATAAGCAGCAGCTCCAGAGACCATTTCAACTCCCATGTATTTTTGTGCTGCCACTTCATAGCATGTTGCTTTTTCACAGCCTTTGCTCATCCATTTACTGCAGCACACCGAAACAATCCCAGCCAGATGTTCAGCTCCCCAAGGGTCAGGCACATAGGAAGCTTTAGGACACATACCAAAACCACGGGTAAAGCAGGGATTTGGGGCAGCAGCACACGACACTGCTCTTAGAAAACAATGGAAAACCTTGGCTCAGGTGACGTAGCCATCTCACAGGTCCAGCCCACCGAGAGGGGTAACCACTCTAGGACCTTGATACCAACCAGCAGACATGTAGTATAGTCCCTAATGCGTGCAAGTAACTTCTCAGAGTTTTGGGAAATAAACCAAACAAACTAAACCACTCAGATATCTCTGTCCAAAAAGAACCTCCTCCAAAAGCAGCGGTATTGGATTTCTGCTCCTTCATGAACCAAATCCACATTCAGTCTTATCAAGTCCAATTCTACACCTATGCCAAATACCCCATTCAAACAACAGAGCTGAGCACAAACCAAGGCTAATTAACACAACATGGAGCTTCCTCTCGAAGGCAGTAAGCCCAGGGTGGATGGAGGCAGACCATTGCTGTAGGATGGCAGCACCCCCAGCAGGGTCCTCCTCCCTGCCAGCACCCACAGGGTGACGAGGCTATGGTTGCACAGGGAAGACAGTAGTGCACCCTCACATCCCCTTGCTTGGGTCTGTGCCAGAAAATCCTGGAGTTCACCAACTCCCTGCTTTCTGCCTCCTCCCTTGTTGGCTGCTGCCACCCAGGGCCTGGGCAAGGCTCCAGGCAGTTCTCCCAGGCAGCAGTTTCAGCCCTAGTCCTCTCCCAAGCTCACAGTGAGCACAGTCTCCCAGAGCATCCACTGATGCTCTACTCCCCCAGAAACATTCCCCTCCTTCTAAGGCACAGGAATAACAGAGCTTCACCGCTCACGGAGAGATGGGCAAGAAGGCAAGACAGGTTTCCCCCAGCAGCAGGGACCAAGGGGAAGCCCTTTGACATGTCCCAGGCGTAGGTGGCCACACACAGATCCAGGTCCCAGGCACAGTAGCAGTGCTCATTTTAGGTGGGATTTGGGGTTTTGCAGATGCCTGCTGCTGAGAACACATTTCTATGGTGCTGAGGGTGAGACGGTGAGGAAAAGCCCTTCATCACGCAGCACACCTCTGCACTAATTCCCTGTTTTCTGGGTGGAAGAAAACAAGGGATAAACTGGGCTGCATGACATTTTAAGTTATGACAGTGGCATCACAGAGAAAGAAGGGTGGGTTGTTTTTTTATTCCTCCAGCTCCCTGCTGTAGTTTCCATTAGGCACAGAAAAATTCAGCTAGCACAACTATTTCCAATTCAAATGATCCTGCTGTGCCCTCACCAGAACAACTCCCCAAGGAGAAGTTCCACTATTGCTGTTGCTGAAGATTGATAACAAGAGTGTAAACAATGTATTATCCCACTTTTAGGTGTTCAGCCAGATACCTACTGAAATTAAAAAGCAACCAATATTCAAAACTCCACCATCTTTTCCCAAAATGCTTGTGATCTCTGCATCTGATTTTGCACATACCTCTTGAGATGAAGGTTATTTGAAAGACAGACATTCCAGGAATGGTTGCAAGTGCACAACTTACCTACAGGGCTCCTTGCAGAGGTTAGAAAGAGCAGCTGACAACACAATGCAATGCTTCTGTCCAGCTCTCACACAGCAAAGCTCACAGGCAAGTTAAGAAAAGATTTAAAAAGTGATACTGGATCACATATTTTATTTCATTGTACAGACCAAACCCAAGAGACTGGGACACACACCTCTCCACATGGGTGAAGTGGACAAGATGACAAAAAAAAAAAGTCAGTAATCAACTACTTTTTTTTTTCCCCCAGGAGGTTGAAGCCTCCAACAACAACCTCAGCAATTGCATTTCAACTCCAACAGCGGCCACACGTAGAAAATGGTGTTGGAGCTCCCTGCACTGAAACCAGATGGTCATTTTCAGTGCAGCCCCAACACAAATGTGCTTGGTTTTGTCCCCAAAAAACATGGACAGAAAATAAATTTTCAGCGCCAAACACCTCTTCTGGCTTCAGGGTGATGACAAATGCAAGCCATGCAAAGCATAAGCTTTGAAAATAGTAATTTTAACTCGGAAATAAATGAGCATGCCAGGGACTATTTGAAACCATACAAAAGGTATCAAGCAGCTGGATTTCAGGAAGGATCTCACCTGGCATTCAGCAACCTGCTGTACTGAACACTGGCCTTCCAAGGATAGTTCTTAGTCCTCAAATCTCATCTCACCCTCCACTAATGACATCTTGTGCCAGCCTCTGGCATGTCACTTAGTTTACTTTCTTGAGTTTATCCATATATAAATTGGGAATAATCACTTTTAATTTCCTTGCAGAGCTGCTATTAGGGTTAATTAGCTAATGTTTGTACACTGCTTTGAAAAATGCAGGAGTACTCTCTCTCCTCTCTCACTTTATATATAAATATATGATGTCCTATTATCATAACAATCTGTGCCAGTGGGAAATTTTAATTGCTGAGCTAGCTCTTGGGAAAGACCTGCCATTCTGTAATATATAGGTCAGAGGACTTCTGTGAAGGTAATAACATGTGAAGGTAACGATAACACATTTCAATGGGAAATGCAATGAGACATGAGGTAATGCTAAATCTGGTTCTAGAAGGAAAGTGTTTACTAAAAATCTAAAAGAAAAATCTTTAGTGACCCTCATGGGTGAACCAAGTACTGAAGGAAAGGACTTACAATCTCTCTTCAGGAAAACAGATTTATCTTCAGCTAAAAAAACTGAGAAAACAGTGACCTGCATTTCAAAGTGGAGAGGATGGGATATCCTGAAGGCTAACCTGAAGAAATACATGTGAAAGCAACTCCATTGCTAGAGAGAAACAACTGGGTCAAAATAAATGGCTTCCCTGGCTCTTGGCATGAAGCAAGCTCATTCCTCAAATGAGAAATAAATGAGAAAGGAAAGGAAAGAAATTAAAAGTCTGAATGTATGCTGGAGGTAAAACATTATAAGGTATAATGTTAAGGGAACAAACAGTAGGGGTTTTTCTTTTGCTTTTAGCTTGAAAGAGTAATGGGAAACAGGTATATGTTTTTATAAATATAACCAAAGAAAATATAGGGGAGAGAATGGGTCTATTGTTCAACAAGGCAGCAGGATCACATAACAAGAATCCAGATGGATGAAGCACTCAATAGTTATTTCCCTATGTGTTCTGTACGAAGGGCATAAATGTATTTAACAGGAGATAAAATTTATCATTTAGAGAAGCCTGGAAAAAATAATTTTTAAAATGGAAGAAATTTGTGAGTATATCCATTTAATCAGTGTGCCAAATTTCTTGTATAGCAAACATCTACTGAAGTCAATGGACTTCAGGGATAAATCCAGCCTACCTTTACAACTCAGTAAGACCAAATGACATGCACAGAAGGGATCTAAAGAGACCAAATATACACCAAGACCATAAAATTGCTGTTAAGCAGTCTTGGAGCTCATATGGAACCAGCAAAATATGAGCAATCTGGAGATAAACAGTTTGTAGAAAAGAGGTATGACACAGGGATGGGCTAAGACACAGAGTTAGAAAATTCCAATCAACTGCTTTATTAGAAGAAATAAAATTCACAACATAAACCAGCACAATGAGTAAAAGAAAAGTGTAATAAAGAAAGATTCTTCCCAGAAAAACCTGAATGTCTTCCAAATATGAACAAGTCTTGGAGGGAATGAGTCTCAGATTAATTAAGCAATCTTTACTACTTATTCTTATGGGATTAGAAACATACATGGATGAATAGATGGATTTCAACAATATCCCTACAAAAACAGAAGGAATGGGGAAGTCTCTGCTCAACTACACCAGTGTAAACCTGGACAACATTCCCAAGCTGCCATGGATTTAGCTCAGTGGAGCTGGAAGCCAAGGCTGACAAGTACATCTCCCAAAAGCAAAATTTTGTGTCAAAGGCTGCAGGTTTGGGGGGATAGGGTGGATGGGAGTAGGAAGACAGGCACAACTGGGGAGATGCCACCACGAGGATCAGCAAGTTCAGGAAGCACAGGGGCTTTGGGGAGATCTGTTTATAGTTCAGGGAGAGAAGAGGAAGTGAAGACAATTCATGCATAATTGAAAAATAGCAATATTTAGCAACAAGGCAAATTGCTTTTTATTTGACATTGTCTGCACTGCCTGAAGAGGTACTTTGTAAATAAACCATCCCTAACAACACACCAGCAAGCAAGACCTCCCTGCACCATCATTATTATTATCCCTGCCCATGGCAGGGCAGTCAAAACAGATGTTCTTTAAGGTCCCTTCCAACCCATACCATCCTACAATTCTATAATTAAGAACTGTTCACTTCAGGAAACTCCCCATCATGCCCAGCGTATCCCTCTGTTTCACAAGTGGGACTTGACACACACAGGAGGGGACTGGTCCTCCACACCGCCCTGCCCTTGGCTTTGAAGGGACACACTGACAGCAAGACCAACACCTGGCATTTCCCAGATCTAATGCATGACCTGCTCAACAGTTCTGGCAAGCTCCAGGGGATTTCAAAGCCAGGCCAGGGCTGCCCCAGCAGCTGCTGATCAAAGGGCCCACAACACACACATTTCTGTTCCTTGTAGAAGTAACTACAAGTGCCTGTGTACTTTGTGTTTTTAAACGGTAGCTTACCTTGTCGAGGCAGGATTGGGAAAACAGCTTTATTCAGGCTCACCCATTCTTTACAGAGTTCATGGCCCGCATGAAAATACCTCCATCCCTCGCTCCAGTGCTTGGAGGTGACAGGCATTCCCACAGTGCCACCTGAGGGGGGGGGATTTGCAGCATGTCTACCCTTAACGTGACTTCTCGGGAAGTCCCAGGCCTTCCCAAGAGGCTATTCACAACTGTTGTATCAGCAGCTCAGGGGATCAGCCTGGTGCCAAGTGGCTGAATCAGGGATTATCAAAGACTGGGCTGTTCTCCATGTCTCTTTTTAGCTGCCTTTCTCCACTCTCAGTGAAGTCCCTGGAACTCCTGCTTCTCCAAGAGCAACCATGAAGGGTTTTTCTCAGGACACCAGATGATGCACGCCTAGAAACAATGCCAGGTGATGCACTGGGAGACACTGGCCACATGCTAGTAAGAAATCCCTGCACTATGATGCCAAAATCCAGGTCCCTGGGAGGCAGGGAGCCTCAGCACTGGCTGTTCTACCATTCACATTGCCAAAGGAGCTGCAAGAGGAGGATACTCCACCCCATGAGTCTTGACATCTTACATCTTTGCAAATTTTCATGGCTCTGGTTAACACCAGGGTCTCCTGCAGGTCACAGGGCTGGGAAAGGAGAGCATTAAGAGGAAGGGAAAGTGTTTGGAAATATGGTTTGAATAACTGAGCCTGTACCACCATGTATCTTCCAGTGACAGTACACAGACTTTCAGGATGATCACTTGTGCTCTTTTAACCAGTTGCAAGGTGTCATGAGGTTTGAGGTAACTTCATGCACGATGCATATTCAGCAACCATTTATGAAGCACAAAAGTAAAAGTGGAGCCAAAACTCATCCTATTTTCACCCCCTCCACTGGTGCTGTAAAGGTGATCTGCCTTTTTCCTTCCCATCACAAGCCTAGTCAGATGTTAGACATATTAAAAGTTTATGTCTAACCCATAAGACAGATCTAACTTATCAGAAGTTTGTGGCCACAGCTAGGAATGAACTTTTGTGGCTCCCACCGTCCCTGCACACCTCAAGTTTCATCCTATCTGACGGACAAGATAAAAAGAATAACAAGAGAAAGAAAAGGCAACTCAACCATTAGAAGCCAAACTGCAAAAGTTAAAAGTTAAATGCTGTGGACACGTTTTGTGTCACCCCAAAACAGCAGAAGCAAGAGCATCTAAACAAAAAACTATTTTCAGCAGCATTGATACAAATTCAAAAATTGGAAAACCAGACTGTGGAGCGCATCCACTTGGTTTGCAGGCCCATATGGCTACAGCAATTATCTCCACTCAGTTCACCCCTCTACGCATGGGAAAAAGGATGGATTTGGAAAGGATGGAAAAATACTGCTTAGAAAAAGCAACACTTTTCACAATTTCTAAAATCATTTCTATATATATTATCTCAAAAGGATATGAAATAGCATTATCATAGCCTATGCTAAACTGTGCCACATCATAATACACTATCACCACTATACAAGACCTGTATGGGGTAGATCAATCAGCCAGCAGGGTACCAGGGACATCAGGGCATCCTGGGACACCACAGCACAGTGGGGACAGCCCAGTGCCACTGCTTCCAACAGCTTCAGAGGTTTAAAGAAAGAAATTATGTACATGGCTAAATGCTCCCTTTCCTGTTGCTGCTTGCACATTTTTAAAGGGACAATGCCATTTTTATACCACTTTACAGGTCACATTGAAGAATTTACCATTTAAACCCACACTTGCTTTCTATTTTTAACACCTCTTTTAATTCTTTATAAGATTGGACTGCACTGCCTGGCATTCCCAACCTTCCTTTGCAATAGGCCATGATCCACAGCAATACTGGCTGCCTGTAACTCTTCACAGCTATGCTTGTAGGCATTTCACATTGAAGCCAGGAAAGTCTGAAACTTTGGGGGGAATTGCAGGGAGGTAGAGGGAGATGGCTGCTTAGATCTTCTTTGAGAAAAACATCACCTTCTGGCAGGTGTTTACCCTATGGATGATACATAGGGAACACCAGAGACCACCAGCAGTACAGTAACTCCTAATTAGTAACAAATGCAAGTCAGAATGTATGGAATGCACAATGCACAATAATTAGTAACACCCTGCACCATGCATGGTACCTGACACTGTCACTCCAGCAACCTCCTGTTTAGTGAAACAGGCATAAGGTTAGACTTCCCAACAGAACAAGAAGTTTCAGTTTAAGGAATCTATTTGAAGGATGCAATACAGTGACAGTCCAGGATGTTACGCCTCAGGCAAAAACCCCAAATCAGCCCCAATACTTTCCATGGCCTGTGGATTTGAAATGAAACCACACAATCCAAAATCAGAAGCGAAGCAGAAACCTTATAAAGAGGCCGCTCCCTGGGAGAGACTGAGAGTGCTGTTTTGGACTTCATTAGGAAGGTGTACAGCAGTCATGCAGGCAGAAGGCCATGTCACACAGTGCCTTGGAGGAATGACTACAGAAGGGACATGGCCACAGGAGCACTGGGAGAGGCAGGTGCCCCTATCGCTTCCAGTCAAATGCACAGCGGCTCCTGTTACTGCTGAGTACAGCGGGAAGCACTCTGACGTTTTCTGTACCCACTGATAGCTTTTTGACACTGCTCTTGCCTCCACTGTTTACACTTTGAAGCAAGAGAAAGGTGCTGGGAAGGCAATTCTCCTGCAGAAACATCTGCCTTTCAGAAACCAACCTTTTTGTTTTCCTGCAGCACATGCATGGGTAAAAATAAGCAGTCGGCCTCCAAAACTGTTGAAGCTCTCAAACACTGAATGGGTCTGCTGCAACCTTCTTGGGCACCATGCAAAGCTGATCCTTCCTTCAAGGCGCCCTTAAAGCAGTGGGAAGAGAGCCATGCAGCAAATACACTGTGGGGTTTGACTACACTGCTCCCCAGGTACATTATGTTATAGATGGGTAATGCGATGGTTGGCTCCTGCAATTAAGCGATGAATATTATGTGTCTGTTAAGGGAAGTTTTATTGATGTATAGTTATATTATTGTGATTTATTGTTTGGATGTCCTCTGTTCTCCGGACTCCCTAGGGACTCTAGTCCCCTTTCCCCCCTGTATGACAGCCAAGGGATGGCTTTGGTAGTCAGGACATGTAGAGGGAGGGTGTGTACCTGTGCCCCTTACATGAGGCATTTGGGAGGAGGGAAGGCTTGTTGCTTGAGGGCTGCAGCATGACAACATCTGACCTCCAATCAAGTTGCAAGAAAGCAGTCTCCAACAATGAACAGCAAAGAAGAGTTGACTGACAGACTTTGGGATGGGCCAGGGTTGCCTGATGCAACCGCAGGGGTATAAAAGGTGGAACAGCCATTTTGTAGGTGGGTGGTGGGTCACCAACGCCCAGTACGCTGTCCTTTTTCCTTATTCAGTTCTTTTTTGTATTTGTGAAGGTTTAGTAAACCTTCTAAAATTTTAAAGTGAGCAGGTGTTTCTCACAATTATATTACATATGGGTGGAAGGATTTTATCCTTGCATTCTCTGTTTCAATCTCAAATTCAACCTAGCCCTGACTTATGAAGGGGGAAAGGGAGGAGTCAACGTGGTAGAGGGCAGAACCTAATGTTGTATCACCCCCTGTAACTGCAACTGCAGAGACCTGTAGCCAGCCCAGCACCATCCTATCAAGAAACACGGGATTATCTGACTCAAGATGCAGCCACTACTTGAGGAAGAGCAAGACAGAAAGGGAAAATCATTCCCATGGAGTTCAGCTGGTGCAGGGTGACAGAAGGGAATGACTGGAAGAAGTCTCCAGAACTCACTCCACACACAGGAATTCAGCCACTGCTTTTGTCACGGGAACATTACTCATTCCTTCCTACTTTGTTTGTCTTTTGTTACAGATCACAAACCCAACATCTACAACAACTAAAGAAGTTGCAGATATAGAGTTTATGGGCACATCACCGAAACACTGCAAGGACAAAACTATTCCAAATTCACAGTGCACCCTTGCTGCTTGCTGACAAGCGTACTTGCTACAGGCCTGATTCTGTAGCAGTTCACACCCTGCAAGGGGGTTGAGCAACACTGCTTCAGGTACCATCAACTCCTTACAAATAAAGCATGGAGCGGATGCTGAGCCAGGTTTGCAAATGCAGGCAGCACAGTATCATTTGCCAAACCCCTGCAATGAACAACTTTGTATTTTCCTTTGAGGCACATCAACAGCTGGCCCCACTGAAAAAGTAATCTAAGACATCTGCTACCCACATTTTGGGGGGGGGGAGGGGGTGAGTCAATATGAAAGCCACTTACAGCAGTGTTCCTGAGCAACCAAAACTGAAATTCAATTTAGCTGGTCAAACAGATCTCTTAATTTCCACAGTGCTGCTGGCTAGCAGACAGCAAGCAATCAAATACAAATGTAGACATTTAAATTTCAGTCAAATTTGGATCCTTGCAATGCAAACACATGTACTCTTCATCAAGGCACATGCACTTTCCAGAGAGGAATAATGATACATTGCAAGGGAAGAGTCTGCCTGTCTGTGTGGCTTCAGGTATTGATTCTGACAACCAAATGGTAACATCTCAGGAAAGCGAGGTTATTCCCCCCCTTGTCCATGTATTTTTTTCCTGGACAGATGTCTTGGCCTGAAATGTTGTTCAGATTTCAGGTGTCTTTCAAGGTTCAGTGCATGTATGCAAGAACAGAAGGGGCAGTGTCCTGCGTTCCCACAGTATGGTAATTGCTATTCCTGCAGGGATCCACCCTTCTTTGCTCCTTTCCTTAACTCCTGCTTTCTCTCAGGGAATCACTCACATGCGTGCAGGACAACACATGATGCATAAATCTCCCCTGAGTTTCCTCCAAGTTTAGGCATTCACTTCAAATAAGTCAGAAAACCTATTTGGCCTTTTATTACTTTTATTTAAAAACATTAATCCCTCCTTCCTTCTCTGGAGGAGCCAACAGGACTTGTTCAGCCTTCTGGTTCCCTCTGCTGCCATAAAAATGTGCAGAGTTTCCAAATGCGACCAGCTGCTGTACAGAGGCCCAGTTACAGTCTTGGAAAACATCTAGAGTTCAGAGACCTCCTGAGAACCTCCCATGGGACGGTGCCAGCCTCCCAGCACTGCTGAGTGGGAGGACATCATGCTGCCAGCAAAGGTCACCTCTGAGCAGAGAGGCTTCCAAAGACCCTCCTCTTGGCCCCAGGTCTTTGGAAGCAATAGGCTTCAGAACTGTCTACACAGTGCACAGGGTTGAAAGGAGTGGTCTGGCTCTGCAATGGAGATCAAGAAGTCAAAGCACTTGAGCTTTTGGTTTCTACTAGGCTTCCACGATACTGTTTTTGAAAAGAGCAAAGCCAGGCATCCTGTTCACAGAGAGCTAGACACCAACACAGCATCTCTTTACCAGCCCACCGGCATCCCAGACTCACAGCTAAGAAAAAGGGGAGCACAGAGACCCAAACTCCCCAGAATCCCTGCACCATTTCCACCTGGCAGAGCCCAGGGCTGGTGCAGGGCAGTGAGCCAGGTTGGGCACGTCAGGAAATGTACCATTTCCATATGCAGAGGCAGTACCTACCCCTACTTTACATCCCTTCCAGCTCCCCAAGAGCCAGGGAAAAAACTCCCACAGTTAGGCAGCTCTTGCTGCACCAAAATGAGAGGCATCAAACTCCCTCCCTACATAGTTATAGCTGCACTTGCCACTGGTGCTCTCCTGCATGAGCACTGAGGTGACAGCAAGCCTCAACACCCCCAGACTGAAATAGCTGCACAAGTATAAGGTTGGCTGGTACAGGCTCGAGGGAGCTAGTGTTTCCCAACACTACATTTACATATGTAAAACACAGGCAAATTGGCACTAGCTGACAGCTTATCCAGCATCCTGGGGCAGCAGGACTGCCTCAAATGGCTCCCTGTCAGAAAATCACTTGCATTCACCAGGAGAAGGCATTGGGCTGTGGATGCTGAATGTGAGAAAATCAGGCAGCAGCACAGTGTCTGTGTGAAACTAAGTCACATAACTTTCTCACACAGGCCTGAGAAAGTGGTCTGAGACGTTATGAGGAGGAATTCAAACAGTCCTTGGAGAAGGGAAAACAATCCTTGCAAGGTGTAGTTTGTCTCCTGTTGTTTACTGGCAAGAAAACCATCAAGGGGCATCGTTTCTAATTATCCAATGATGGTCTTGTATTGGTTTGCTAACCAATAGAACTTTACCATTTCAGAACAGTCTATAAAGAGGATCTGGAAGAGTAAAGTTGACTCTCTCACTCTGTTAATAAGTTGGAGAGTCTCGTGTCATTATTCCCGCTTCCCCTAATATAATAGCGACATTAGGCAACCTGATGGAAATGGACTGTAGAGTATTTGCTATATCTGGATACCATCCTTAAGTTGTCCTTAAAAATGGGTGGCACACTAAAGCAGTGACATGCTGCGATCATGTCCCCACTGGCCACTCACTTCAAGTGTTATAGACAGCTTCCATGGACAGCTTCAATCAACAGCTTCCATTAACAGCAGTGCTTCAAATACAAAAGCTGGTACCACTGCAAATTGTCTAAGGAGGGAAGCACTGTACAAAAGTTCAAATGTAAGATGTTTTTCTCCAACAAAAACACTTCAAAAACAGAAATGCAGTAAAACATGGTGATTAACACAAGTACATATGTCTAGGTCATCTCTCAATAGCTTGAGCAGATACCAGGTCACAGACTCGTTTGGTGGATGAGTTCATTCTTTTCTTTTTTATTTAAACACAGTTATAGTGACTTCAATGGATCTTTCCCACTCTTCAACCACTCAATCTGCCTGATGATGCATTTACCTAAATGAAGTCGAAGATGCTTTCCCTCACACTAATGATAAGACTAAGAAAGACCATTGTAGCACACCACCAGATATCAGAAGCAGAAATTTCAGGAAGGTTTACAGTAATACTTGAGTCCATGAAACTAAATTGTGCTTTTGTGGAGTTTTAGGCTTGGACCTGCTGCTCAATGTCTACAGACAGGGTAAAGGAAAAATCAGCCAGTATTTCCATCCTTCTCTGTAATTTGAAACCACTGAGACATATCTCAGGGTATAAATCACACAGCTCTATAAATAAAATAAATTACAGTTTTGTACTCTTTGGAAGAAAGCTGACACCAAATTCACATAGCAAATCCATGAAAAAATAAGCCTGGCCCATGGCCCAAGCACATAAGAAACTCCCCCTTGTTCCCAGGGAGGAAGCTTCACCATCACCATTAGTTTGCCATTCCCTAGGGGACTTACATCTACAGGTAGTCTACAGTATACTAAATGTCTGTCTGTACATAGCACCTCCAGGTAGAGCCAAGTGTTTATTAACAGAAAGTGCTACCAGCAAAACTCCTGCAAATCCCCATGAAAGGCTGAACTGCTCTTTCCAGGTAAGTAATTGGGAAATCTTCCCAGTTAGCCTCAGTCCCAAGCTCACATCACACAGATACCTACAACTTTCTCTCTGCTACTTGCAGTGTCCCACTTTTTAAACACTCGTTGTCACTTGTATAATCTGAAGTATGACTTCTCCCTGGCACAGCCTTTTTTAAAGAAAAGCTGCTACATACATATTTAAAAGCAAGTAACCCGCTACCAGAAAAATACTTTGTTTTGTATAAGCCAATTAGCCTCCGTGGTAAAAAGATCAGATAAATACAGTTTTGAAAGTGTGTGGTTAAAAAATTATTAAATGTATCATTTTGGCTCTTTCATAACAAATCAAAAGATGAGACTGAAGAATTATTTCATTTCATATCACTAAATAAATCTTCCAACAGAAAACTGTCACTGAAAATCTCTTCATAAACATTCTATTCAGTTTCAAAGTGGGGGACAAAAGTACATTATAAAGTACTTTGAGAAATGTATTGCCTCTGTTCTCTATCCCTCCTCTCATGCATAGTACAATGCAAAGAAAGTGGGAAAACATCTTGGAAACCACCAATACAAAACCAGCCAGAGCTTAGCCTGCCAAAGACACCAGGATGCTTGGCGATGCCTATAACCCATCCTGTCAGGAGCCAGAGCTGCTGTTCCTGTAAGCTTCTGTCTACTGTACGTGACACAAGTGTGACTGTTCAGGGAGTTTACAAGAAATATGAATGTTCACATGCAGACCCATTTATCAAAATCCTTGCAAAACTGGAAGTTGCATTTCTTACCTTGTTTCTAAGAAAATGAGTTTTACCTGATGGCACATGCCTGACAGTTCCTCCACCATCCCCCAGCAACCTTCCAGCTCAGGGGTAGATTTCCACCCCCTCTGGACAACTATAGCACAAAGGATGGCCACTAACAACTCCAAGTGTTATAAAAACCAGAGATTTAGGAGAGACTACATCATTTTCCCCCATGGCAGGGAAGGCTGGCAGCAAGGTGAACTTTTGTCAGGCACTGGAGAAGTAACACAGGCATGTGTTGAATGACAGAAAGAAAGAAACAGCATTCATCAACCCAACCCAAACATGTAGCCACTCTCCACCCCTGGCTTTTGGCCACGATTGAATAAAATATGGAGACTACTCACTGTCTGAGCAGCCCACCCTGCCTCACGGCTTGCTCTGCTTTCCCCAGGGTCTCCTCCCCACACCATGACTGGATATCACAAAGGGGCCACCAGCTGCTTTTCTCAGTGACAGCAAACCTTTCCCTGAGGGTAGAGCACTCAGCCAAGCACCACCAGCCTCTCAGACAAATCCAGTGATGTCAGAAACATGACAGACCTCAACCTAGACCTCACTACTGTAATCCACAATCCCATGGGGAAACACATGCAAGCAAAGCCTTGAAGTCCACAGCCCCTCCATGGCACTTCTCACCCAGGTCAGTCCCCACAGTTGTCACAAAGCATGGGTGTAAAGAAAGCAGAGCAGCAGCCTCTGGCACACCACTACATGATAAACAGGGAAACCCACTCCCATCATGAGACACTTTTTTTTTATTTTCCTGTGGATAATCCCAAAAGAGTGGGGTCAAAGTCCTTGCATGGAGGAAGCTGTGCTCAAATGCCCCACAGCCACTTTTAACAGAAATTGCTTGCAGCACTTAATTGCAAGAAAGCCACAATTAATTGTGCTACAGTATCAGTAAACACACTGGTCAAATCATTAGATCCCATTATTTTCCATCGAAGAAATTCCATTACTGCATCATTGATGCAACAATCCAGTGTAATGAAGTGGTGCTTCGCATCCTTCTTTCTGCTTTACCCCAAGTCCTGATACCAAATTTAGCGATGGTTGTATTGAGGTTTTTTTTCCCAGTGGGTCAAAAATTCCAGCTAACAACTTAAAAAGCAGTTGCAGAAGTTAAAACACCTGTCCCTAATCAACTGCAAA
Source organism: Hylia prasina (assembly GCA_013397195.1). Classification (NCBI taxonomy): domain Eukaryota; kingdom Metazoa; phylum Chordata; class Aves; order Passeriformes; family Sylviidae; genus Hylia; species Hylia prasina. The sequence goes on from VYXD01000360.1 coordinate 170,053, forward strand.
GGCTTGGGTTTCTATTTGATACAACTCAAAATTACAGCTATTTCTAAACACTCTGCTTTGACAGTGAATATTTTTACCTCATATTTTTACTTGAACAGACTATTTTCAGAAAGGCATTCGAGAGAGATTATGCCACAAAGCAGTAAAGCAGCAAGCAAGCTGCTTATGTAAATACTGAACTTCTCTGAACTTCAGGGAAAAGAAAAGGACCAGTATCCAGAAGGTCACCACTCCTAATGAAGAGAGCACACATGAAACTCAGGGAAGGAAGAGTTGCCCATGTCAAAATGGCAAAAGAAAACCTAGAGAAGTGATCATGAAAGGAGCTCAGAACAGTAGAACATTCAGACCTGAGGCTCTCACTCATTCACAGGACTACTGAAAGTAATAAAGGTTATTCATGTGCTACTGGAGGAAGCAGACTCATCAGCAGCAAATGGGTCTCCAGCACAAAGGGCAGAATACCCATCACATCTTGTGCAAAGCCTGCAAAAGCTGCACAAGCAAAGCTCTGGCTAAAACACAAGCCAGTACTTCCTCCGCAATAATTATTAATATAGGATTCATATAATCTTTAGGAATAGTCTCCATGTGCATAACCCCAGCACATTATTTCCCAGCCACTCCTTTGCAATTATACAGTTCCACAAACCCCCACCATGCTGAGAAAAGGAGAGGGTTCTTCAGAGTAACTTTAAATTTACTCTTTCAGTCTTGCATCTTGGCTCTTTGAAAAAAAATCAGCAGTTGCTCAAGTCCCCACTTTGCCACTCAGTCCCTTGCATGGTGTAATCACAATCGGTGCCTACTTTCTGGACCAAGTAACACCACTGTGGTTGACTATCACTGTACAGAAACAGTCCCCGTGGGGCCCCTCTAAATTTCATTATCTCTTCTGCTGTTTGTTCCGTTCTTTCTCTCTCTGGAAATCAGGCTATGAAACTGAACTAATTACTCCAGGCTCAAAGGATGCTTTATATGGGGTGCTAAATTGTTCTCATTTTTCCTTAGGCCATGGCCAACATTCATGTTTAAATATCAACAACTTTTTCTGTGTATCAGAAACACAGAATGCCAGTTCAATGCCAACAGCACTGCCAACCTCTAAAGGAAGAAAGACCAGAACTCACCACAATGATGCTTCTCAAGTCACAGTCAAGGGGAGAAGTAAATTAACAAGTCCTGATTTTCTTAACACCTCTTCCCTCTAAGTGCTGTCCTTGCCCCCAAAAAAGGATGTCTCCCAGGGACTCACCCAACTCAGACCCTACCAGAGGAGAAAATGTGTAAATCCCAACCCTAAAGACCCCAGTGCCTGCACTCCATCCTCTCACTCCAGACATGAATGTCTTACCAACACTGTCAGAAGTATGCAACATGGACTGCACAAGCAGTCAATGGTACAGGTTTAAATCTGCTCAGCAGCCAGTTTTGTATTCAGTTTTGCAGTTGGGATGTGTTAGCACTGTTTGCATGAGAAGCACATATTAAGCAGGCAGCAGCCTGATTCCAGGTAAACTTCCAGGGAGTCTCAAAACATAGCCCTAGGCTGGGCAAATCAGAGCCATCTAATATCAGGCCGACAAAGTTGACAGGGTCCCATCCAAAGGAAAACCTTGCCTGGCCTCCTCACTCAGTGAAAGCAGTCACCTGCAATAGTGGCTGACACCTGAGCATCCAGCCCCAAACCTCAGAAAACACTTGGTGACTCACAGCTCATGCCTCACACCTCACACAGCCTGTAATTAGAACCCCACTAGCCCTGATAAGGCAGTGTTCTCCCATCCATCTGATAACTCGAGTCCCTCCACAACCTCAAGCTCCATCTCGTGCCTTTTTCTCCCCATGACATCCCTGGTCAGAGGAGGCAGAGTCAGCAGACATCAGCATCCCCATCTGCTCTGGTGGTTTAAGGGCTCTCATCACCACAAGTCTCCTTATAAAACCTGTCAATTATCCCATGCATAGGCAGTTTCTGTGTGTTGAAGAGAGGTGATCCTTCCTGAAGATCAGCTAGAGTAGCTGTACACTTAAGGAGGAATGAGTTTTGGCTAGGGTGTTTTTCTCTTGTTGCATTTAATCTTGCTTTAGAGGCATTCAGCTACCACAGTGTAACTGCTGGTGTGTGTCAGACACAGTGTCACCAACTTATCTTAGCTCCTAGCATTCGGCTGCAAGAACACTGCTACCTAGGTTCAGCACCCTTGCATTACATAGGTGTTTATGTCATTCCTGCATTTACACCTGTAAAATATTTCCAACTACTTGTCTTACCCATCTGTTATCAAACACGCTCTTTAAGATGGAAACAAGGCATCATATGCATTCCCACAGGCAGGTATTTTTCATGAAAAACTCTGCATATTGCTGGTGTCTGTCCCTGCACTCAGTCAGCTTGCAAAACTGTTTCCATTCTCCAGAAACAGAAGGCAATTCTTTTGTGAGCACACTGGTATAATGAAGAACTAGTTAATAGGTAAAGCACAACAGCAAAGCAACAGCAGATCCTAACTACTGAGGAACAGCTATGCTTGGGGTTTTTTCCATGTTAGAGGAACTGCATATTTTGAAACTCTTCCTCCTCCTCCTCCTTTACTGAGAGCATGACAGATAATTAAACAGAACCTCTTGTTTTTAAAATCTAATTTACTTTTGAAAATCTACACTGCTGGACTATTTTTAGAATTTTTCTTATGTGGGCCAGTGGAAATAGGCTAAAGCCAGGTAGCACAAGGCCTCACAGGCTGCACTGTGCACTCTTTAAGCTGAACACCATTAATCAGTGAAACAATGGAAAAAAAATTCCTTTCAAATTAGGAGTAAGTATCTGCAGTAAGGTACTGATAGTCATCTTCAGTTTTGAAAGAGCTCATCTTAAGCAAAATTAAATCTGGGCCTACAGCTTTGACTCAGGAATTTCTTTAATTTTTAATTCTTTAATTTGTTACCAAATGCAAGGGCTTAACTTGGTGTTTGACAGGCTGTCCTTTCCACCAACATCAATGGGAATGTTGCCCAAACAAGGACTACAGGATTTGGTTTACCACTACGTTTGAACAGCTTGTATCACTCACTACCCCACACAAGACATGCACTAGAGAAGGTAAATAACACAAGTAGTACTGGGATACTTTTTCTGACATACTGAGTTTTGTGATCCTTATTTTATAAACATCTAGGGAAATAAAAGCATCAGAGATACCTAGCCCCTAGCAGTTTTCTCTGCTATATGGCAACCCAGAGCAAAATAATCTACTTACTCAGACTTACAGTGAATGATACAATGAAACCAATTTCTGTGATATGCTGGCATGCAAAGAAATTCCCCTGTATTACAGAAAAAAATCCTTCCTAGCATTCTCCACAAAAAAGCATCTCAGTGCGTAACCAAAATTATTCTGATCTCTGAAATCTCTCTCATTTCTGTTGGCAGCAATTCCCATTGAAGGTCTGGGAGTCCAGGCATCTGGCTCACCTCCCCAGTGGCAGCTTGCCTTGCTGCCGGCCACATTCACTGCATAGAGGTGACAGAAAATTGAAGATGCTTCATCTAGGTCGAAGGACCTGCAGTTGGGGGAGTACATATGGCCCACAGCACCACAACCTCTATTTTTTGAAATCCCTGCTCGGTAATATCCCAGAGAAAGGCTTGTAAGACTTACTTAGCTCTTTGCAAGAAGAAGACAACCTTTCCTGACTGTAGCAACTCCATCACAGCCAAACACAACACATAAGCAAAGGCAGTACAGCCCAACAATGTTTATCCAAAACTACCACAGGGCCAGAGAAACTGCAAAACACTGCAGGATGCAAAGTTTCCTTCAATTATTTGACTGCCTCAAAAATGCAAATACATTCAACATACCTCTGTTGCAACCCCAGCCCCGCTCACTTCCCCCACCTGGGAGCAATATTTCACAGCAGTGCAATTTAAAAACAGGGTGGTTTTATGAATTTTAAAGCCTCAGAGTCTTGCAGGTCCACGTGCTACTCCACAGAACTTGAAGACAGAAATCCAGTCCTTGAAGAGGCCTCTTCCCTAATCTTCTTGGGGGTTCCTGTCCACCTGCTCACTCACCAGCCTGTCCCAAGACCTTTATGGCTGTGTGAAGTCCATGTGCTGTTCATGTGAGCAACGTCTATGCACATAAGAGCTCTGTAAAAGCCACCTAAGGCTGTGAATTTGCTGACCCAGAAGTATTACCAGTCCCTTGCAGCTCAGCTGCAACACAACGCCTCTATGTGCTCCTATCTCCTGGCGAGCATCCCGCTGCCTCCCACACATCCTGCAGCACTGATCCCTCCCTGCATTTTCGCTTTCAGCTGCCTTAAACCACCACAGAAAGAGCTTTACCTGTCTCCTGTGCTTCCATGTATCTTTTGGAAGATCCCAGTATCAACATACATTACTGCATGAAGCACCATGGCAGGAAGAGCCCAGTCCCTACGTGTCACACCAGCCAAGTTCCCACCAAGCAGATCAACATCCCACCGAGCACTGACATCAGTCGGCCACACACCACTCCCAGAGGGATTTACACTAGGTCTAACACTGTGCTTTTAAATGGCCTGGAACCAACTGGGGCGAACAAGTCTTTCTTCCCTTATCCACCTCTGTCAGCTTGATTCATCAGGCACACAATCACCTGTCCTGAGCTCTCTTGGTACAGGGTGTCTAATTTCTGTCCTGTTCCTTATTATCAATTCAGTATTGTTTAAACCAAACCAAAGACAATTTCTTCTCCTTACAAGCGATGAGCCAAGAGAATCCCTCTGGGAAACTTCAAGTCACTTGAGCACCTTTTCAGACTCCAAGCTGGTCCACATATTTACCACTGGATACCCTCGTACCATACTATAAAACTCCTACCAAACTAAAAATTGTTTTCACGAACAATTACACCAAAAAAAGGTACTGCTTACCATGAAGTCAGCCTAGGAATCAAGGAAGAGGATAAAATATACCATCAAGATGACCGGCACCTCTTCAGTGGAGCCCAAGAAAATGGTCATGTCCCATAAGCCATGCTGTAGAGCTTTCCCCTTACCTACAAACTGCCAGAGTAAGGAAGTGAAAGTGTGACGATTCAAGAGCATCAGCACATCAGGTTAAATTAACTAAAGTAACTGAGACAAGCCTCAGCAAGGTGTCAGCGTGCCTGTGCCCCATCCATGCTGCTAAACTGATCCACACCAGTGGTGGCTTCTTCGGCTGCTCCCAGGAACATGCCCCTCACTCCTGCTGTCAAAATGAGCAGACAGCTATCTCCTCACTGACTCATTTCACCTGATCAGTGCCTCCTCTCTTCTGTTTTTGCAAGAGAGAAATGCAGCCCTATGGAAAGCAAAAGGAGTGACCAGACATCACATTATATCTCCTCACATCGTTTAACAGCAGGATAACTGTGTGACCTTCTGGGAAAATGGAAGCTTATGCACTGCCGGACAAATGCAGCCACTGATAGAAACTCTTGGCTGTAGGAAACCCCTGAAAGTAAGGGCAGACCCAGAACCAACCACATGGACCATTTGGCTGGCACAGTCCTTCACAATGTCTATGTTTTTTTCAGGCTGTCTAATTGAACACTTCTGACAAAGTAACCAGAGGTTAATAAGCAGGCCATGCAAGCTCTGCGGTAATTTGCACTTTATGTCTTTTGAAATCTTTAAAATACTTACCGGGTACATAACAATTGTAATTATAGATTTATACAGAGATGGTGCAGTACGTTGCTTTTGGCCAGCAAGTAAACAAGGACAAGAGCAAGAAAGGTATTACTTCTTTCTTATGCCTTGCTAAAGCCTCCTATATCCTGGGCAAACAGCCTGTAGACAGAGCAAAGGGACTGGCAGGATGGCACCGCTGACAGAGCTGGACATGGTGGCCCAGCCTGGGAGACTGAGGCAGCAGGAATCTGGAAAACTTGGAGGAGACTGGGAAAGCGAAGAGGCACTGATGTGATCCACCATCCACCAAGCATCCACTTCAGCTCCCACAAGTACACAGAATGCCAACCTGCTCAGGGACACAACTGGTGGCAGTGCTGCTGCTCATCACACTCACTGCAAGAAAACACGGCCTGGTGATGAACTCCCTCGTCCACCCCCTCCTTGCTTTTCCTGTACATTCTTTGCTGGGCCAGCAACAGAAATATTTTGCATGGAAGCTGCTAATTTCAGCAAACCACCTGAAAGGAGCCCCCCCACTCTTTCTGCACTACACATTGGCCAGAGGAAATTACTCCAGGCAGAGGACTTAATTCCCAACACCCATGTGCTACAGGAAACAGCTCTCACCTCCTCTGGCATCATCTCATTGAGGAAGAGTTTCTTCTTTCACACCTGTATTAGGGGAAAGGTGAGGGGAAGACCAAAAAGCTTTTTTCCTAACTTCTGAGATAGGAGAACCCCTAACCAGGACAAGGGAGAAAGGGCTCAGGTTGTAGATGTTCCACTGCACTACTGGGTATTTACTCTGGACAATGTGGGAGGCTTATGGCTGACAACCAACTGCTTGGTATGACACACACTGCAGAAACACCAACACACTAAAAGTGGCGTCCTTTTCATTTTTATTAACTTTGAAGAGAAAGCATTTGCAGTAGCATTAGGAAAAGGCGCAAAGTTGTCCATAATGTTCACCTGCATCTTACGTCATCAGCTCACAGGACAGCTGAAAAACTACAAGAAGCCTGTCAGCACTCAGCAAAAAAGCCAGGAACCCAATATATTGCTAAAGCTATATTGTTATTCCCCTAACATGCTCCTTGTATACACAATCACATTTCTCAATCATCATTCCAAAGCCTCATTTACATCAGAAACTAAGTAATGTACATGCAGCCTGAAAACTCCCTACTGTGGCCAAGGCTGTAAATGCTATTAAGGTACTTTCCAACATGACAAAAGGAATAATCATACTGGCAAACATAAGCTTTATGTGTATCCTGGGTGCTTCCAGTATAACCATTTCTGGATTGGTGGTTTTTTGGGTTTTTTTGTTTTGTTTGGGGGTGGTTTTTTTGGTTTGTTTTTTTTTGTTTTGCTGCTGCTGTGTGGGGTTTTTTTTTATGTTAGACTCATAACTGAAACAAGTTACATGAATCAAAACATCCAGAGGGGAAACAAACCTTCATCACCCAGTCAGTCAAACCTCAGCCTTCTGATGGGTCTCCATTTCACAGTCCCACCATTGCTCCCTTCTCAAGGAAATAGAGGTCTTCAGGAAGCACACACAAGCTGATTTTCCTTCTGTCCCACTCCTGCCAACACCAGGTGTCAAAGCAACCCACCCCACGACAGACAACGAGCACAGTTTTCCCACTGCCATTCCAGCTCCCACCAGTGTCAGTGGCCACAAATCACCAACAGGCAAAATCTTCTGCCCTTTGTTGGATTTATCCCCCTCTACTGCCCCGGAATGAAGAGGGGACAAATTTGCAATTTGCTCAAAGAGGGTGTGGAAGTTTGCTTGGGAGGCTGTCAGGTAAAAGAGTCAAGTAAAAAAACCACATCATTTGGTGCACCACCACTCATGTCAGCCTCTTGGCATGGGACTCAAGTGCCTTGAAATAGATGGGAAAAACAGAACAGCAAAGACCTCTAAATATAACACACTGGCACATATAAGAAACTTCAGCTCTATTCCTTTTTTTTTCTTTTGTAACCAGCAAAATTTACAATGGAAACATCATGGGGAGATGGGAGGGGAAGGATATTCTTGAAATTACAGTTTAAAATAAGGCCAAGAAAATGGCATAAAATTCCATTTTGCACCCAAATATTCCCTTATCATTTTAGCTGAAATAAGTTTTAGATTGATTTTTACACTGCCCCTAAGGCCATAATGGCATCCTGAATGGTTCAATTACACCAAAAAGCAGGGAAGTAACAGATAACAGTACGCTTGCCAGTAAAAGAAGGGTATGGTCTCTGAATGCACACATGTATGTATACTCGTGTATCAAAATTTGAAAGCATTTACTCATTTGGTTAAGCTGTGCTGATATATTGGTACTGCTCATTTGCTTGGAGTTATCCTAGTTCACCTAAATTAGAAGAGGCTGAGGTTAAACTGAGGTTAGCTGACACGTGTCAGCCAAGCCTAACCTAATCCTGGGTTTCTAACTAGTTTGATCTTCTTCTCTAAATAATATTAAGAAGAGGAAGAATCCACAGTGCAGTTGGGTTCCAAACCACTATTTTTAGAAGCTGTACACAAACAGACAAGACAGAGTTGTGCATGCTGACTCCTCCACAGAAAACTCCGTCCCATAATCCCCCAGCTGCCCAGCTGTGTCCTTCCCACCACAATTCCTGCCACAAAAACACGGAGACCCCGGAAGACTGAAACAGGAAAAACCAATTTTCTCTAACTCTGTATTAATTCAAGTGTTGTCTAATAGAACCCCTCCTCTCAGTGAAAAAGGAAATCCATAATACCAAGTAGGTGACTTTGAGCTACTTGAACCTGCCATCCAAACTCTCTAATTAAAACAACATACATGGATTTACTCTAATGATTTGCACTTATCCAAGACGTGGGGAAACTTCCCATTCATCTCAATGCATTTCTCAGATCTGGCCTAAAAGTAAGGGTTTGATGAGCAATAAGGAAACTAAAATAATATTGCTTAAACCACAGAGGTGCCAGCTTTTCCTGCTTTTCATTGAGCACAGAGTATTTTTCTCCCACTGTTCCAAGGGAAATAACACTCTGTGCAACTGTTATAGGATGTAAAACGTGCACTGTGCTGTTCAGACGGAGCTCGTAATTGAAACATTTAAGCATCAGTGAAATCCCAAATGTAAATTTTTTAATTTTCATTCAGTCATGATGTTAAGATTCTGGGGGGGGACTGGAAATTACTACCTCAGAGTGCTTTTAATGTCGATGCTTCTGATACAGTAATCAGAAAGATAAGCTCAGTAAATATGCAGTAGCTGCTGCCATATTCCAACTGCATCACCTGCTTTGCTTTTGTCATCCCTGTCCTGTCCCACACAAGAGGTTATCAAGGGGCTTATCAAGGACAAATGGCCTGCTGCCTGCAACACATGAAGGACTGCCACTACCTTCACCCACAGGCTTTTGACCCTGTAAGAGCAATGAACAGGCTCCTGCTGGAGAGTGGGGCTCCTACTGAGGCAGCTGTCCAAGCTCAGGCCAAACACGCCCAAAAGAAGCCCAGCAGGCTCAAGGGCCCAGAGAAAGAATTGGCTCAAACACCTTTGAAAACACATGACCATCGTTTATAGGAAGAAGAAGGTTATCCTGCAATACTGATCTTATTCAGCAGCTTCCAAGATGACTGAGTATGACATCAGGCTAGAAAACCTCAGGTGAAACCACTAAAAATTCTGCAGAACTTACAGGGAAGCCCTGAAAGGTTGGTTTGTGTCTTGTAGATCCTCCAACCACCTTCTCCAACACTCGTGTTCACAAATTCTGTTATAGCAATCTTGGACTGCATCATGCACAAACTCGTGTTCTTTACATACCTGCATCCCATGATCTTCATGGGTTGCCTGTCTCACAGTCTGGATGAACTTTAAGGTAATGAATTTCGCCTAGAAATTTTTTAAAGGTTTGACATTTGCCTCCCAGAGAGAGGCACATCTCCCCAGAAAAACCTGCCTGCAGATAAGGTACTGCTACAGAATCTGCTTTTGCACTGCTTTCCATTCTCCACCTTCACTCAAATCACACTGGCCATGGTACCTCCAGAAAGGCCCCCATCACTGCTTCTTGTCCACGCCTGATGGACCAAATCCACTGATTTCAGTGCTTGTGCATTCACGTGCAACCCAGCTGGAAATGACACCCCAACTTACTGAACCTCAAGAATACAAGGCATGTCTCTTCTCCTGGAGAGGTGCAAAGAGATGTGAGAAGTCTGCTATCTGCTAAGTTGTGCTATCACAGTGTTTCAAGTACTGAAGACAGAGGAAGGATGAACTTGTGGTTAGGCCACTAAATAGAGATGTAGCTTCCAGCAGTCCAAGCCTTCTGCCACAAACTGCCCCAACAGTTTCAAGCTGGCCAAATAATCTCTCACCATCGGACTCCCCCACCTGTTTTAAGTGCCCGAGAAGGAAACATTTGCAACCAAACATGGAGCACTCAAGACACCAAAATGGTGAGGACTATATAAACAGATACATACCTCACTGGTGAAGAAACACACTGATGTGTTTAATGGTTTATAACACCTGGTTTAGTTGCCTTGAAAGTACTTAAGAGCAGGAAACACATCCTTGGATTAAATCTAAATAAACATTTCCAGCAGTAAAAAATGGCTTTTACCATAAGGAGGCATGGGTCTTGCTTGCACCTGTAACTCTAAATATACTTAACAGGATGCCAAACTATGTGTTATAAGATGCTAAAAGGCAAAACATTACAGACATTTGCATAGAAAGCAAGGAGATATAGGGAGAGAGGCAAAACAAAATGGACAACTTGCTAGGGTCTGATTCGAACATCTTAGAAAAATGCTATTTGCTCAACTCAGGACTGAGCTACCAAGGAGATTTGTAGCAGCTAAAACTACCATAAAATGGAGATGAAACCTCTGTTTTGTGTCTTTAGAAGGGAGATAAATGAAGGGTCAGAATGAAGTTCATTTAAATCCACTGAGTTGATACCGAGGGAGTTACAGAGAACCGCAAAACAAAATGAAAGGCTCAGTAGAAGCCTGCACAGCCAGTACTGCAATGTCAGACACGCAACACAGTGCCATCTGAAACCTACAGGCACTGTAGCAGGACTCAATGAATAAAACAACAGTGGCACTCCTGGGGAAGCCATGCCTGCCTGCACTAGCACTGGAATAACACACCAGGGGGTCCTGCAACACAAGCCCCCGAGAGCAGATGCATTTTGAGGGGTGGTTCAGCGAAGCCTCTGGGGAGGACATCCACTGCTGGAGTAAAACCACCAGACAACTAGAACTAAGCAACATCTGTTTACAGCATGGGGAAGTGTCTGCTCCTTTCTTTCACTCCCACTTGGCATCCTCCTTTGGGTCTCTTATGGGATAGAAGGTGCCTTAAGACAATAGATAATTAGCTGTAATGCATCCTCTGTGGCTATAACAACATAACAAGGCTTATCTGGAGACGTGACCTAGACTTCCAGTTACCCTTGCTCTCCCAGTTCTCTTCCGCTTCCACACCCCCACCCCCCAAATATTTGCATCTCACTTGACAGGTATTTTGAATTTAAGCTTAATAAAAGTGTTTGCATGTGTCTGTGCACGCTTAGGAGAAGGTATGAAAAAATCATCCTATTTTAACTCTGCCTCTCCGAAACACGACTCGTTCCATTTTCCCTTCCCTGACAAACAGAGGGAGCAGAAATAAGGAACATCAACTTTGGAATACCATTCTACCGAAGGATAACTTATTAAAAATATTAGATTCATCACTTAAAAAACAAAGGGAAAAAATCCCCAGGAAGTTGATGCATCACAGTGTTGCATTTGTCTCAAGCTATGGGTAAACATGCAGCAACATGAATGAAATCGGTCCAGAAAGACTGCATTTCAGCGCCAACCACGCAATCGCTGACCTAACCACTGCATATGTAACAAAAGTTTGATCTCGCCTGCAAGCGCTCAGCTGCGCTTCTGCCATTTCCTGTGGAAAACTGAAGCTCTGAACCACTGTCTCTCAGCCAGCCCTCGCCGACACCCAACCCATCGTGCTGCGGCAGGCGGGCGGGCAGCCTCAGCAGAGCCGTGCGGGGGACGCTCGGCAGCTCCCCTCCAGCCCTCCCCGCGCCCCGGGCCGTGCAAGGGGCAGCCGCGCGCCGCTCCTTCCTCCCCGGCCCNTGGCGTTCTTTCCGCAGATCAGGTGCTGGTAGGGCTGCAGCAAGCCCCAGAGCTCGGGGTCGTTGTTAACCGTCTGCTCCAGCGCCTCCAGGGTGAAGCGGAGCGGCTCGCCGCCCTCCTTCTCCTTCTCGGCCGGGGTGGCGGCTGCGGCGGCCGGGGGCCGGCCGGGCGGCGGGAGCGGGGCGGTGGGGCCGGCCAG
>VYXD01000360.1:187154-221536 GCA_013397195.1 Hylia prasina
GCTTGTGTACACATACTTTAATGTCTTTGTACTGCTCTTGGTAGTCCAGCGGGATGTGTTGCAATCTCCGTTGGTCCCTGAGATTTTAACTGTATCCCTGATTTTACAGAATATATTTTATAAATGCATGAATTAACCACTTCATCTATAACAATCTCAATATTTGTGAAAAGCCAACTATATAATATGCATTTATAACACCAATGAGCTCAAAACTCTTCCTGACTTACTTCTTGCAGTCCCCCGTGCCCTCCGTCTGCTGAGAGTGGGGTTTTGTAACAGATAGTTGTGTAACAAGTGTAGACTTGTGCCTGACATGGAAGGGAAAGATTACTTGGGATTTCTCAAAAGATACAAGCCAAGGATGCTCTGAGAAACTGCCAGCCTAAACCAAATCTCACCTCGTATAACGAAGTTGTGGAGCCTGTGGCCATGATACAGTCTGGGAGCCAAGAGCACAAATTATTTCAGAACGAGATCTGACAAATTCCTGGAGGCTAAAGACACTGGTAACTATTAAACACAATGGTGCATGTGCAATCTTCGTCTCAGAAAGTTTCTCAACAGCTGTTTGCCGGAAATGAGGAGGTTATGCCAGGGGACAGAGGACTTTGTAATCACTCAGTTACTCAGTGGGTCTGTCCTTGATGGCAATGCAAGATGAGACGCTTCACTGCAGAGACAGGGCCATAGCCTCCAAGGCAGTTCTTTGGTTTAAACACTTCCACTCCAGCCAGTTACCACCAGTTCACAAGTGCACCTTGGTTCTGCACAGCCAACACCGAAGTATTTGCTGTCTTTACAAGATATTTGGTCTTGTCCTTTATTCTAAGATAGGATCAACTGCAATCTCTGCATGAATCCTGACAGGTTTTAAAACTTTTCTTCAAACCATCCATGACAAAGTCTCTAGAACTTCCCTGGATGCTCTGTTTCCAAGTCCACATAGTCTTACTGCTTGAAACAGCCTTCCTAACACTGACCTAACCTTTACCTTGCCACAAATGGAAAGAATAAAAAGATGCTACCAAACCTTTCAGTGGTCTGGACTAGCATCACTGTCTAGTTTACTCCTAGGCAGTATTAAAAGCATACAGAGCCAAGCGGAATACAAGTTAGCCCCCAGCCAGCAGGTATAGGTTCTTCTCACATTGCACTACACCACTCCAAAAAGCATAACACTGTTTGCATGCTTTATGTGCAGTAAGATTATACATACATGCTATGTTTTGGTCAGAACTGAAAGAACCAGGAATAGCAGGCTTCCCAGAGGACAGACACAAGGAAAGACTGTTCAGCCAGTGGTCCTTTTCATTCCCATCCCAAACCATGACAAACCTGCATAAGGGATATACGTATGAGTATATGGGAAAACAATTTAAAGGTGAAATCTAAAGTGACAAATATGCTTGAGATCAGCAGTGGCTTTCAAGTAAGCCAGCCCTTTAGTCTTCCCTTGGGGGAATGTCCAGCATAAAACTGTTTCAAGTTACTCTACAATTTTAAGTAATTGCTTCTGTCTGTCTGTCACCAGTGAAATCCTCTTCCTATTTGGTAGTTCAGGAATGATAGTTTGTCTCCTCAAGGTGCAGAGTGCTCAGACTTGCTGGCTGTTTGCAGGGCTTCAACCTCACAGTGTCACCATGCTTGCTGCATCCTGATGCTGTGAGGAGGTGACAAGTGGCTCTGGTGCTCACTAGAACAATGGTGTGTCATGCAGTCCCTAGGGGGTTGTAGTCATTTGTCCTTGTTTGCAATTTAAAAGTCAGTTCTGATTTTAGAAGAAAATAAGTATTTTGTAGATTTCAATTACTATTCTTCATGGTACTGTTGTCCATGCAATTTTAGGACGAACAGGTTCTACAATATGGTATTTCCTGCTGGCACATGTGTAAAAGGAAAGGAAAGACATAAGCCAGGCTCTCCGTTGTCCCCACTCATGGAGGCTTCTTTTAAAACAGAGCAGCAGGAAAAAGACTGAGAGGGTTATCTTTAAATCGATTCACACCTCTGCTTCTTGCCAGCACTTCAGGCTTACTTCCATTTCTGCTATTAAAAAAGCATGATTTCTTATTCCCAGCCATCACTATTTGACAACAGAAACTCCCAGATAAAGACTTTCTCAGTTTTCCCATTTAATGTCTTTTTTGTTGTTGTTGTTTGGGGGGTTTTTTTTCTTGCCTTCTTCTTCTTCTTCGGGGTTCCTTTGCAGACAGACAAAAACCTTGCCATTCACATAGCTCTCCTCAGCACCACAAGCTCCCATCTTCACTGTGCACACTGCCATGGCTGAGGTCCTGCTCCCAGCATCTCCCGTGGCCTCAGTACCACATCCACTCATGGGTGGGTGGGCAGCAAAACAAGCTGCCCCAACCATCTCAAGCAGGGAACAGCTTCACCCTCCAGGCCAGTTCCAGGAAAAGGGGCTTTTTCAAACAGGTTCCCTACATCATTCTTTTCTTATATAAGCAGGCAAAGATTTTTTTCCTCTTCCCCCTGCAATAACTGGGGAAGGCATTAGTGAGCTGCAGGCCTACCCTATTGCAAAGCAATAAAAATAAGAAGACTAGTAGACTAGTAATTTTCTGATATAGGCAAATCAAAAAATAAGCCATTTTAAGATCAAGTGGTTTTTTGTTTTGTTTTGGTTTTGGGTTTTTTTGTGTTTTTTTTGTTTGTTTGTTTTGTTTTGTTTTTTGTTTTTACTAAAAATAAGAAAACAAAACCTAGGGATTTTGGCATAAGCTAACATTTAAAGAACTGAGCAGTATAATGTAGTGTCAATCCCTTTCCTTTGTCACTTACTTCTTTTGCTTGATTTCCCTTCCAAAGTTGATCAAATCTCCATTTTTTAAACATTACAGCATTCTGTTCATTCTTTGACTGACCAAAAGTATTGCTGAAACGCTCATAAATAAATTAGAAAAAAAACCCAAAACTCCACCCAGCTCACCTCAAGTCGAGTAAGAACCAGCTCCAGAAAAACTCATATTGCTTTGAATGGTTTTTCTTGCAGAGGTGTCACATCACTGCAGTCTACCAGGTTCAACAGCAATGGTACATGTAGCCACATATAATGCAATTTTTTTTTTTAAGATTATTAGTAATTTTTTAAGATTAACAGTAGAGAACACTAGGCGACGAGAACTAACATTTCTGAATTCTGTCATGAGGTGTGTTTCATCATCACATGGGGCCCTGACATGGTGCAGTGAGGGCCAGCACAGGTCCCCTGGTGAGTCAGATATTAAGGGCAGAGCAAGATGGCAAGGGTAAGGCCAGCTCTCTGCTCTGGGAAATGCACTTGCACAAGGTTATGATTGGTTTAGGATAACTGAGAGCTCACCCCGCAACGGAGGCAACCTCCATAGGGGAACAAACATCTCCTATGAACCCACTGTGGCTTCTGAGTAGCTGTTTTCAGGAACTGGGAAATTATTATAGACTCCAGCTTTCACACATGGTGAAGGTGGGAGCAAATGATAAAATATTTGTGGGAAATCTTTCCCTCTAATCAACCCATAATCCTCACTTTTCTCCACCCTCTCCCCCTCTTTCTCTCCCATTACTGGGAGTAGACAAACTATTTATGGTGCACTCAGAGATTAGGCATGCTTTATCCACTTTATCCAACCAGCTACCTACTGGAGTTTCATGTACTTTAAGAAATATGAGCTACCCAACTGCCACTTCTAGATGTCATTTTAAGTATTTTTTGCATTTGCAGATGCCTAAAGGCTGGGAAACAAGCATTGCAGAAACAGTGAGAAAGGCTGGAAACCATTTCTACTTCACATCACAAGCTCTCAAACTACCTGTATCTCATTTAGAAACCTGTCAAAACACCTCTCCAAGGTGCAAGCAACTTTTTCTCCTTTGAGAGTTCCCTGTTGTACATCTTGAAATACCTCAAGGCTGATGTCAATTGCAAAGGTAAAATAACATTTCCAGTACCTGAAACAGGGGCTGGCAAGGGCTCACATTGGACAGCTGCTTGAAGGAGACAGTGAATAAAGGACAGGAGTCCCAGGCCTGGGAGGAGGGGTAGGTTAAGCACCTGCACAGTTTCATCCTTTAGTTACAAGGACGGTGGAAGGGAAGGGCTAATGACACACTTTCCCTCCCTCCTGTCTCCTGTGGGCAAGGTTTGTGTTGAGGAAAGTGCCCCTAAGTGGCTGCTGAGCATGTGCTGCACAAGCTGAGTGGGGCCCAGTTTGTAAGCACAGATGGTAAAGGCCCCGTTAAAGACTAATCCTGTGATTTACTTCAGCTGAGTTTAAGGCAACGAGATAAGCTCTCCACAGACTCACAATGCCTGAAGTTTGTTACCCCCAAGCACAGAAGCTCTGTGGTGATGGTGACAGCCCATTGCCGATATCTGGACTCCCCTGAATCCCCACACCTCGTGGTGCTCATGGACCTGGAGAAATCACTTCACGTCTCTGAGCTTATACTTTCCAGCAGTAAAATGGAGATAATTATATTGACCTTCTTCATTAAATGCCTCGCAAATGCTAGACAACAGCTGAGTACTATTGTGATTATTATACAAAATAATCCATTATGGCCTCTGGATGCCAGAGAAGAAATGAATGATGGTGGGAGTCCACATAAACACTGCGTGAGATCAATGCAGGCACTATTACAGTGTTGATCTGGTCTCCTAGTGTTTGTTCCCACAAATCCACACGGGGATGAAAAATCCAAACATATCTCTTGGCTGACAACTGACTGAAGCTACGTTACCGGGAGGAAAAAAAATATCTAACCCCATTGCATTAACCAAACTACACAGTTTCTGCTTTGATCATAGAAGGAAAAAAGTTATTTTGGCCAAGTTTTCTTCATATGAATAGAATTGTTTTCAGTTTGTTTTGGGGATTATTTTTGCACATGAGCCATCTGAGTTTCATATGAAGAAGGCACATTTAAATGTTTAATACTCTGTCAAAGTGAGGCATTCATCAGCTTTAAAAATTAAAAATTGCCTGGGAACAAAAGCACTGTCCTGTTTGCTGACAGTGGGAAAGAAAAATCCCAAACTCCATGCAAGCTCAAAAGAACGTCTTCTGTACTCCACTGAGCAAAGAGGCAAACAGGAGAATGAATTCAAGATTTTTCTAGGAAAGCTTCAGAAGAAACCAGCTTAATTCTATGCTGTGCTAAAAGCCAGGCCAAATCCACTTGCTACCTGGTTGTTGAGAAACTGTCTGCTTCTGACCCTCCCTCTACACATGCCAGTCATCACCAATCAATGCCCATTAAAGGTTTAGAGGACCTACCTCTAAATGAGGTACATTCTCACTTAGTGAATTAAAAATGCCCCAGCAGATAGAAGGACCATGTGTCTCAGTGAGGCTTTTGGTTGCAATAACCCATCACCTTAAACACAACAGCATATAGCCAAATCATCCTCTAGAACAGGGTGGGGTAAAAGCCCAGGATTCAGATTTTCCATCATGTGGCCTAAAATCAGAGGTCCAACCCGAGATTTTGTAAAAGCCTCATATATTCCTCTTGGTCTTAGCTGTGGTTTTAAAAAGACAGTTCATCCCAGGAAAAAACATTCACAGTATTGGACAGATAAAACCTGCCGCATTAAGAAATACAATGGTGTTTTGTCTGTACATATCTGAGCATCACTGCCCCAGGAAGGCACCAAGTTCCTGCTCGGGGTGTGTAGAATGCATTTAAACACTGAAATAATTTTCCTGCCATGGCCCAAGTTTATTTGGAAAAGAGATGACATTTATTCAATTGGTAAAATAATCCAGCAGCACATATTGTGCCTCTCTCACAGCTTCTGGAAGAAAGCCCAATATACACATTCTTACTGGTGTAAAAGCTTTTCTGCAATCACTGGCAAAAGTATTTGGAAAGAGTTTCAAAATATTGATATCAGCAAGATGCATATGCCTGATTTCTGTTTGCATGGCTCCAATTGCAGAAAGTCATGTAAAGAAGTGGTAAAAAGTCCTTTAGTTACATGTTAGAAAACAAAGTGATTGCAACAGAATTTAAAAGTGCCTTTGCTAATGGCAACCAGACAGCTAATGTCAATCCTTTCAGTTGTTTGACAATAGCTAATCCAAGTAAGTTAGATCCAAAGGCAAATGAAATAACCAGCGCTTCACACATCCACCCACAGGCACAGAAAATCTTCTGTTCCCTGGAGTATGTCCCTGCCACAGCACAGTAATCCCCAGCCATGATGGGGACACTGGTTGCACCACAAATGGCAGCAGAGAGCTGAAGTGGTGGGAAAAATAATGTGGAGAAAGCAAAAGGGGAAGGGGAGGGCAAGAGCTCCACAGGTGGGTATAGTCAGATGAGGAGAAGGGAGGAGCAGGAGTGAAGGCACAAACCTGCATTGTTGTTAAAACCAACACTGAAAGCCCCAGCACAGTCACTTCTTGGACACCCATAGCTGGAACACAACCTCTTTTTGCAAAGCTGTCTTCTCAATACAGCCAATTTTGTCTCTCCTCTGATTTTCCCAGGTCAGGCTAGACCATGGTTGGAAGCTGAAGAGTGCTCAAGGGAAATGTTCACATTCATGGCTATACTTTGTAAATCTCACTGTTACATCCATGCGACCACACTCCTAATGTAAAAATTATTTCTTCATAATCATTTATTCCCAGGTGTTGCCACAGCAGCAATTTTTTTAAATTTTTTTTTTTTTCTAAATTAAGAGGTACCCCTGTCATATTGGCTTGAAGCATGAGACTATTTAATTGAATATCTGATTTCTGGCAGTGACTGATCTTGGCTTCTTCCAAAGAAGTCTTAAATATGCTCTGTAACACATGCTACTGGGCAGCAATGTGTTGTGGAGGAAGATTTTATTTCAAAGATGACTAGAGCTCAACATGTTTTTGAGTAGATAGGATAAACAGAGTAATTGTGCATTTATTTTTTCTATGCGAGTGTCTCAAACTGATATTTCCAAAATTTAAACACTCTAAGCAGTAACTTGGAGCAGCTAGGAATAGCTAGATTTTTGCAATTTTCTCAGATCAAACATCTTTTGGCTGGCACCTCTACAAATAAACATGCATGGAATCCTAGAGGCAAATCATTTAACAAATCAGAAAAATGGCTGAGCAACCTCCCCTCACCCCTGCAATGCCTCAGAATTATTTCTGGGGGCTTTTTTAGGTGAACTGGAATATTTTTAAGTCTCATCCTTCATCAAGATTTTGCTCCTCCATGATTTTCTATTAAGGTAGAGAGTACTCAGTAGCACTTTCCTCAGTGTCTGCTGTTTGTTCCTCCCCTTATTCTTGATTTCACAGACTCTGGTTTTCATCTTCTGCTGAATTCTACAACACATTTTGTCTGATATACTAATACATACACATCTATCTGTCTCTCATTTTTGCATTATCATTCTTATGAAGAAACCAAGACAAATGCTATATTCAAAGCAGTGCTGATTTTCCAAGCAGTATCAAGTTTCTCTCCCTGTACTGTGATCAAGGGATTTATTAGCTTTTTCCTCTAATACAACCACATGCTCTGTTTCCAACACTGACATACCTGTGTTGTTCCTTGGAGACTGCCACTAATTCCAGCGCAGCCAGATGAGACAGCAGTGAATATTGTTCCTGACAGGGTTATTACTTTGTACTTAGAATGCTGAAACATTTAGAAAAATTATCCCAATTTCAGTGTTTATTCATATGGTATGACATTACTGTTCCAGAAGCAAAACCACATTCAGCCATTAATCCTGTGTGACAGGGCTGCTCTGTTGTCCATGCTGATAGCATCTGTATGAAAGGAAAAACAGAAGATCAAACCACACATAAACTGACTCCAGGGCTGAAATTAAGAATAATCCTTCCAATGAAACAATAAAGGTTTGGAAAGAGTTGACATTTTTTATAATGTACTGCCGATAAGACAAAAATGCGGCAAAAGCTCCTCAGTTCAAAAATACATGGAGGAATGCTGTAAGCTGTAATATACTGCTCATTTAGATCATCCATAAAGGATCCAGCTGCTGAGAGAGGAGGTTCTGGTGAAAAACCTAATTTTTCGGCTTAAACAGTTTTCAGTTCAGAAAATTCTGTCTCCATCTTACTCAGATGCTATAGGCAACCAGAGCAGGGTGAAGAATAGATTTTCAGCTTGATGCTAATTCTAAAAATATTTTTAAATTATGAAAAAAGTAGTTTGTGCATGAAGCAAACATTTTGTATTGTTTCAACATTTTGTCTTTGAGCATTTAAAACTTTCACACTGAACCTGAACAATTTTGATATTAAGTTATGGCAAGTCAGAAGATGTTGAAAAGAATGGTTCAGCTGCTTTGAAGTTTGGGTGCTCGTTTCTCCCCTCATTTTGTGCATATGAACAATTTGACTAAGCTGATAATTCAGTCTCCAAAGTAACTATTTTTTTTCCCAGAGAACCTCTGGCTGTCAAAATGTCATCTCTCTGTGTAGCAAACAGATAGAAAGAGAAAGGTTTTCCACTTGTGTTCCTTTAAGTTGCTACTCGTTGAAAGTGTGAGATGTGACACCTAAACCCTATCACTTCAGAGCTGAAGTACATACAGTGAAAGCAAGTCACAATGACTGCTTTATACTGAGTAATTTCTGATTACTGGTATCCATTTACTGAGCTGATGTGGAAAACCATCATGCTCCAGAAGGTCAGTTCAATACAAAGTTATATAAAGAATAAGTCATAAAAATCCTCCCTTTCAGGAAAGAAGCTTCTTGTGAAGTCCTCAATGAAGAGAACTTATGCCTAGATGGGCAGAACAATTCCTGTAACAAACACCATCCCAGCTCCATCCCATCCTCCTCCTTGCACAGCTCCCGGCACCCTGGGAGAGCCAGAGATGCAGGGCCAGGCTAGTGCAGCCCCTCTCTCCTTGAGGAAGGAAAAAACAGGAAAGTCTCTGACAGGGAGAGCTCCCCAAGACCCATCTAACTGTAGGAATCATGTACATCCTGGCTGGATGTGGGCAGAGGTGAGGCAGGTATACAGATGCTCAGTGTACCCTAAATAAGCACTGTTGCTATGCCTCACCAGTGACATCCACTGCAGCACCTGCCTCCAATGTAGCAGGCCTGAAAGCAGACAAGTGACTCTATTTAAAACTAATGAGGAAAGTACAAAGCTTTGAAGTCAGAAGGCATATAATGAATTCAGCAAAACTTTATATTTCAAAGCCAGTTCTATTTGCAGAAGCCATCTGCCCAGAGAAGAGCTCGAACATGCACCTCTGACAAGAGTCAAAAGAGTTGAGGGAAACAGATCTCACTGAGGATGTTTCAGATCATCCATTCCCACAATATCTGAAATGTCACTTTGTAGTGGAGCAGCTTCCATCTTTATATCAATTACAACATTTTCATCCAGCTCCCACAGCGTTGCTGGCATTTGAAGAGACTGTCCAGTCCAGTAGCTCCCAGCAATTCCTAATTAGATATGCCAATAAGACATCATTGCTTGTTCCTCCTAACAGTAACTGTGAGCTTTCTGAAGCTTTACCTTGAGCTACTGTCTTAGTTATCCCTCCAATGATCATTGAGCTTCCTCTGTCCCCCTGCAGGTACTCAGCTTTTAAGCCACAAATCCGGAGACAGCTCCACCCAGAAACACAAGGAGTAGTGTGATATGCAGCCCTTTCTTTCACAGGGCAGGAGCATAACCTTTGAGCCAAGCCCTTTTGAGCTGTCTTTCCAGGCAGCAAATGCAAACCGATCCTTGGAAAGAACCAGCAACAGAGAGAGTTTTTCCCGGCAGCATCTTCCCAGAGCATCCATCAGCCAAATTGTTCTGCAGCGTGCAAGGGCTTATATTTCTACTGCAGGCAAAAAACTTTGTGTAAAGCTCAAAACAAGTCTGTTTAAGAATTCCCTCTGATGTCTCTGGTCTTTCCTATGACCCATAAGAGCCATTAAAATTCTGTCTGATAACTGGTTTCCTGAGAGCATAAGAGCCAGGCAAGACCATGCCAGACTCAGACTCTACCAGTATTTCTCCTGGCTTAAAACAGACACTAAGATAAGCCTGGAAGTCATCTGTGAAGCCAACCTATGTCTTAGTCTTTGAAGATTATTCTCTTATTCACAAGGAAGTAGAGAAAACCAGAGGTTGTTATGCCCCTGAGAAAGGTTGAAAACCATCACTGGAAGTTTACATCAGCCAGCAGCTGGGGCAGCTGAAAAGACATTGGCCATGGCTACTGGTTCTAGCAGAACTTGGAACTGTGTGAATGCTGACTGTCCACAGGCAACATCTCCCCAAATCTGTCCCCAGATGCACTGCTGGCATTTACAGATCTCGTAGGATCATTGCTGTCTTTGATAGAGAACAGTGACCCTAACAGAGGCAAAAGTTACTGTGGAGAATGGGGAGAGTATAAGCCAGCTGAGAGAGAGAGATATAATATGACTGTGTAAGCCTTATTTTATTAGAAATAATCTTTAAAAAAGTTTCCTCTTATTCCTAAGATCTTTACTTTCTTTTAGTGCTCACTGGATGCAGTCCATTGCAAATGTATACAGTTCCCAGTGCTGTAGTGTTCCAGACCATCAGAATATTTAGTGTATTTCACTTTAAGACATTCCTGTCAAGTAGCTATTTCTTCACCCATGGGTTTGGTTAAGACATTATCAGCCTTTGCTCATCTGCACTCATATTTATGCCTGTGGGTAACTAGGTCCAGAGCCCTGTTGCATCAGACCACAGAGCCATTCTAGGAAAGGGTCTCTAGGATGTGGAGGAAGCAAAGTGCAATATGCATCCTTGATAGCCTTGAAACAGAAGCTTTTAGCCTCTTCAGCTTTTTCAGTCCAAGAGATTGATTGTTTTTTCTGTGCCTGTGGCTGTGGATAATGTGGGGTTAAAGATCCTCCACACTCTGACAGCAATTCAGAGGGGTGCTTCAGAGCCCCTGTACCACACAGATACAACAGTCCAGTGCATATAACAAAGCAGTTAAAATTGGTTTGCAACCACTGGCACACAATCCCACTTGTGATCTTACTGTGACTCCAGGAGAGGAAAAAACTCCACACTTATACACAGCTGCTCTGGCTTCAGCTGTGCTCTGTCTGCATCCAGCTCTTCTTAGGTCAGTGCCTGCACAGCAAGAGGAGCAAGTCTTCCAAACTTTTTCCTAGTCTCAAAATAGCTGCTGTAAAAGAAAAAGCAGATTCTTCATAATCAGTGACAATTATTATAATAAGAATAAAACCAAAAACCCACAATAAACCCATGTATTCACATAAAGAAATTCTAACAGCAGCCTTCCATTAATACTGCCCGAACTAGCGTAGCATCCCAACAGGATTGCAGACCCCATCTGAGTAATGTGGCACATTCTCCAGCTAGTGTCTGTCAGGACAAACCCACACAGGTACAATCACCTCTAAAATGCTGAGGCTCAGGTGCTTCTCACTGCCTCACAATCTCTCTGTCCATCCTGCTGGAGGGCCTCCCAGCAGCTGGTAGAAAACTCGCTGTGTTGCAGGTGATGCCTAGTGATAATTGCCCACAGAAGAGGCTGCTTAGCACAATCCTCAGCCCTTTATCTTAAATTTTTGGACAGTAACTTCTTTGTTCTTGTTCTCAGTTTTGGGGGGGCTAATTTATTATCTGGACACCTTCACTAAGCAGGTTACCTCCTTCTCATTTTGAGGCCAGCTGTTGTCTTCAGAGGCACCAGACAGCCAGATGGACTGAGCGATGTACTCACCTGTTCGACACTGTGCTCTGTCAGCACTGCTTTTGGTGAAGGGTAAGACAAGGACATGGCAAACACCAGTGGCTTTTTTCCACCTTTTCTTTTTAAAATGGCAACCCCACATGTTATGGGTTTATTCCAAACTGAGCATTTTTTATTTTTCCTTCTCAGAAAAAAAATCTGTGGCAGAGCAAGCTGATGCATAAATTGTCATTGCTGGGTTTTGATGTATAGAGGTGGGCACTGGAAATAGGTTCCTTTTGGTCCCCGAATTTTATATGGAAGGATGGGAGAGGGAACAGGAGGATAAAAACCTGAAACAATTTCTGAAGGTGGAAAACAGTGGCAAGCCTAGTTCAATAGTCCCATAGCAGACCATGGCTGTAAGGGGCAGAGGACACTTTTCCAGGGGCAAAGCTGCCTCACCATGGAGGCCAAAATGTTGGATTTGGAATCCAGAATACTTGCTCCCAAAATTTTTAAGCACGTACATCAAGGAGTCAAGCAAGTAAAATCACACCTACCAAATTATTTGTGTTCCAGCAATATAGAACTGAAGTGCTAATAATATGTATGTACCAGCTGTACCTACATATCAGCTTTTTTGAAACTAAGGCAATTTCTTGGCTGTACCAAGAGGAGGAGAAGGTCAACAAAGACACATTTAGTCCAGGCTCTGCACTGATAAGAGGTCTAGTGCAGGCTGTTAATTCTTTCCTGTTTCAGAAGGTCTGATAAAGCAGGAGCTGGACTCTTCTTCACCATAACCTGACATTAAAATGACATTCTTCAGAAAGTGCCTGCAATAAAACAGCATTTTATTACTGAGAAGGTGTGCCCCCAGAAAGGATCAAGGTCATATTTGCTGAATTTAATGACAGAAAATGAGCTTGTGACATAGTACTTGTGCAGAGTTAACTTGGCCAAGAGATAATTAATGGAAGATGTGTAGTTGAGTCTCATGTGCTTTGAAAGTCTTAGGCTTTAATTGGTACTGCTGGCTCTTGTAAAATAAACTGTGCTTCTGATCCAGCTCAGAAATCAAAACATGGCATTAAAAAAAAAAAAAAAAAGGTATTTTACTCTAGGAACTGGTCTCCTGATAAAGTGTTTTTAAAATTCAGAGTATTTTAAATGGGTTTCTGGCTTCCAGAGGTGTTACTCTCCCCAATGTTGTGTTATATACTCTCTGATTTCCCTGCCACAGCTAATACTTTATGTAGCTAGTGACTCTTGATGATGCATTTTGATGCATTTAGCACAACCACACACCAGCATGAACCAGAGCTCACCATATTTCTGGCTGTGGAGCTTGAGTAAACATGGACCTGTGCCCAGACAGAGCTGGCAGTGGCTGGAAAACCAATACTAAAAGTTTAACGAGAACTGGCAAAAAATCTGCTCTACTTGAAAACATGGCACTGGAGCAAAGCTGTCATCTTTCAGCGTACTGAGGGCTTTGGGGCCGTCTAGTTTTGGTGTTGGGAGCAGGCACTACTCTTGCCATTTCCTTGGCTCATTCCCACTAATCTTACTTGTGCACACAGATCAGGCAGAGCTGATAAGGAGAGGAGGGTCTGATTGCAGAGTGTCTCTGCCACTGACTCCCTGTGTGGCCTCATCACACCACAGCTCAATTTCTCCCTATAAAATGACTAACATCACTTCCCTACCTCCTGGGGAAATTGGAAGGATAAAAACAGTGGCAGCCACAAAGCACAAAGTTATTACAGCCATCCGTCCAGCATGACTGTCAGCTTCAGCACGTAGGCTGCCCTCAGACACGGTGCTGAGAGCAGTCACAACAGCTGCCCTGTTGGATGGAGCACATGCCATGCTTCTCTGGTATAGATGGCCCTAGCCTCAGAGGGTTGAACCTCATACTAACTATATTCTGCCTCAGAAATTAAATCTCTTTCATTAGGTTTCTTAGTTTCTTCCAGGAGAAGGCAGCAAAGGAAACCTCTGCCACCTTGGACATGCTGGGGAAAACTGAACATGGGATCACCTTCTGCTCTGTGCCAGCCTCCTCCCCTTACAGGGAGAAGCTGAAAAGCCATACTGAGAGACATAGTGGAAGTCTCTGCTCCTCCCTCCTCCACAAAAGCAACAACTAGGTGTGGAAAGATGCTGTCAAACCCCTACACCACATCAGTTCTTGCCACAAGTGCTCCCTCACTTCTAACCACCCTGAAAGGAAGCACAGTGTAAACAGTCTAGTAAGACCTATTCCAGATGCCTGATGTGGTACATCAGTAGATTAGCATATTAACTCTTAGAAGCCCTCTAATTTTAAGAACTCTATACTTAAATTGAAAGGAGTTTTGCAGAGATCACCAGAGTTCCCCTGATGGTACGGAACCAGGGAAACCTGTTGACAGCAGACTCTATGGATAATTGAGAAAATTATTCAATGCTACTTTTAAAGTACTTTGGATTTCAATATTACATGGGTTGGTAATACTTTTCTCTTAATCTTTTCAAGTATGCATTTGCAATGGTTTGTTTATTGCTAGGTTTTGCCTTGCAATCAGATAAATACAGGCTTTGCTGCAAATGGAGCTCCAACTAAGCAGAGTAAGCAAAGTCAGGCATGGCAAGAAAGACCATGGACAAATACATCTACTCGATGCAATAAGTTGGGGGGGCGGGGGCGGTGTTGGGCGGTGGTTTTGGGTATATTGTATTACCTACAATCTGTCATTAAAGTACTAATTGTTAAAGAAACAGGAGATGAAACAAACAGCTCAAAATTGTACAAGGACCTGAGGCAGATACCAAGATGGCCCATGGGGCAGGGAGAGGAAGAAGCAAGTACACAATAGAGGTCAGCACAGTGGATGGGAGGGATAAACCTCCTGAAATATCCAGGACTGGTACCATGCCCAGTATATTCATCCAGGAGCCTGGCAGGCTTCTCCTAAAAACAAGTTTCCCAAGCGATGCTACATCAGTTGGACCATCCTGCCACCAGGGCTGATTAAGGAGAACAGCCTGCCTGTGACCAGCTGCATCTTCTAGGCAAAGGGGAGGAAGAGGCACATGTTACACCTTTTGCACCACAATTGATTTGTTTCCATGTCTTCCACCATGCCATGTGCATACTCTGACTGAGCTCTGCAGAAACCAGCAGTGACAGTAAATGCACTTTCACAACCAGCTGCTCCCTTTGCTTCACTTGGCCAAACAGACAACATATACAGCTTTTTAATTATCCAGGAGCAGTCACAAACAAATGCTATGAAAATCTGGCCCTGAAACAGTGCTCAGAGCAAAAATTAGCCCCAGAGCAATTGGATGTTTAGGCATGTTTCCCACATTTTCATCTAGACATATTAAGCAGCAAGAAAGCTGGTAGAACCAGAGAGCTGGGAACATCCCTGTGGAGAAAAGATCTGGCTGCTAGGGGTCTATAGTGGCTGATCTTGAGGAGCTTCTCATGCTTCTGGGCAGGCAGCGCTGGAGAAAAAAGGGACACATCTAAGGCAGGCTAGGCTGTCAGGGAGCCACAGCAAGAGTGGCATGACACAGCTTGCAGACACTAGAGTCCCAGCTTGCCCCAGAAACCCTGTTCTCGGCCTGGTGTACATCTGCCCTCGTTCCTGAGCAGCACCACACAAAGTGTCCATGTGGGACAACCACTTCAATTTAGAAACACCCAACACAAACCAGTCAACAATTCAGGAACCCAGAGCTGCTTCTTTTCCTCAAGACAGATTTCTTTTGGAGCCAACTATTCATATTTCCTCCTCAGTCCTGTCAACAATTGTCCAGGCAAAAGCTGTTTGGTTAAAGTAGGTTGTTGCCCCAGTTTTGTCCTGTCCCTTTCACCTTTACATCATAAGAGGTCGATGCATATTCCATTTCACACAAGCCCAGAAGTACGCAAATGATTATGTATGACCAGTTACATATATAATTGTCTTAGATGTAGGCCTATAAATGATTCATTAAGATCTGTATCAGCTCGTTATTTAATGTGTCCTGCTAATTAAAACTTTGTGATAAAGACAACTACAGCTCTCTGTAATTATGCCTCTGGACAATGTGATACACTTCCAACTATTATTTGGAATCCTGGGTGTAAGTTGACTCCTAAAGTAGGGTAGAAAATATAGGTTAACTACTGCTCTAAATTGCCCTTCGTTACTAAGATTATTGTAGAATTTCATTGTACAACTCCATAAGACTCTTCTGTGCAGTGCATATTACAGTCACCGTTAGGTAACAATGCTCTACACTGCATTATCCTTTTGTATACCTGGGAAGCTTGTGGGGGGAAAAAAAAAGAAAGAGAAAAAAAGGACTATTTCAGCTAGAAGGACTGTATCTGGCTTGGCTCATCTGGAAGGCAGTGGACCAAAGAAATGTTTGAGGAAATGCAGTGTTTTACCCTACATGGTCAAATTCAGCATTTTGTGCTCAAGCTAGAGATCCTGCTAGGCTCAGTGTGAGCTTCTCCTGAGTGAGGTCCAGATATCTGTGGTCACCATATGCAGGATACAGCTTTCAGAAGGGAAACACAGTGACTCAGAAAGCCCTGTTTTGTTGGTCAAAAAGGAAACTTCACTAAGTTTATGTCAGCATAACTAAGCAGGTCTAAGTTTGCCTACAGTCTTGATCTCTCAAAATATGTTTGATCTTGAAGGGAGTATATCTATATATGAAACAAGTAAGAACATTAAAATATTTTTGGGGGTGGCTATCAATGTAATAGAACATCAGTAACAAGTGATAAATGCTAAGTAAAAGAAGCTTTTCCTAAGCAGCTTTTGTTAAGAATATGCCTTGCCCCACTACCATAAGACTACAGTAAGTGTCATCCTTCTAATCTCATTGGCAGCCTCATATCAACACTAGGATAAACATTAAGATCAGTCACCTCAGTGGCTCTTCCACTGCAAGTTCTGCTTGGACTTGACATCTCCCTAGACACAATGGGAGATGACTGCCCCTGTGTCGACATTTGTCATATCCCATGAGGATACTCTGCTGGCTCTGTCATCATCAGTCCAGGGCATGTTTCACCCAGGGGAATGACTCAAGTATAACTTGTTGGCTCTTGTTAGCCATAGAAAATTGCCTAAACCCTATAGTCTCCATCCCATGGGAGCAGTGCACTAATCTATTCTCTGGTTAGTTTCTATAAATACTAATTTGTGAAGATAAAACAAAAACTATGGAAGATGTATCTATCAAATGCATTTGGGTTCCCAAAGGTGACCTGGTATAGTCCATACCACTGTGGCCAGTACCATTAACTCACCAGTGAAGAAGCAGCAAGAAGTAAATTCCATGCTGACGCTAGATGCTTTCTTCTCCCTGCTGTCTTTTTCCAGCTTCTCATATCCAGCCTCATTCACATGGTATCACATACTCAAAAGCTACTGAAGGAAAGAGCTGGAATGCAATAGTTAAAGAAAGTCTTTAAATATAACTTTGCTTTGGTTATCAAGGTTTCTACTGACTGACCTTGTGCCTATAATAGCATAGAAGTAGTATGTAAAAACCTTGACCATACTGTATAAAAAAACCCAATGAAGCCCAGTTTTCTACAGATCTGTGTCTCAGGCCCCCTTACAGTGCCTTCTCTATTTACTTTTCTGTTACCCTCATGATACAATGAATGAGATTAGTCCTCAATCACTGTTGTCTCATCTTTGCCATGTATGGATGTCTAAGCTTCAAGGTAAGCTCCTCAGTCATTTCTAATTCCATTGCTGATAGCAGCCTCTGGGGGGAAGCGCTCAGAGTGTAGCTTTCTACACTATGGGAGCATTTAACAGGGGTTGTATCTCCAGTGATCTTCTTTAATTAAACTGATAGAAACTTAACTCTGGTTGAGACTCCTACTGATAGTTTATCAAAAATGATTCAGACTGGTCAGTCTCAAATAAAGAGGTGCAGACCAAGTGGGTGTTTAAGTCTCAAATTTCCCATAAGTCAAAGAAGTTTACAAGAGGATAACTCTGTGTATGCAAGCTCCAGCCTGTGATGGCCGTAACAATGCAAGCACATTGTAATAGCTTGTAGAGAAGGACTCCGGGCTTAAAAAAGAGAGAGATGAAGCTGAAGCTGTTCAAGAATTCCTCAGCAAGCACCAGCCTTGTTCCTGTCTTTGAAAGATGTCTCAGATATCTTCATTCTTCCTTAGGAGCATCTTGCAGAGTGGCCCCACTGACCAGCAGTATTCCCAGCAAGACAAATTAGGTAGTGGGCAACACTTAAAGGGTTCACCTGCACACAACTCAGCACCATTTTCCAAACTATTTGTATGGCCACCTTAGCAAACCACCCAGGACAGACAAGAAGCAGCTTCTATGGGGTGATAAAATCCAGTCAAGTTCACCCTGACCTGAAACCATAAGATCAGTCAGAAACTATAAGTACAGCTTATCCCTGTCAAGCCTCACACTTGAGCAGCATTGTAGACGCCAGCGAGTGAAGGGCGGGCACAGACCAGGCTCAGGCTTAGCTGCAGTCACTGAGGCTTGGCTGTGGCTGTGCACAGATGGAGTACAAACAGGGTGTGCTGGCACCTGGAACAGCAGCAGGAACACCTAGAGCCTGAAAGGAGGAGGAGAGTCTTCCTGATACCCAACAAAGGCCACTCACTAGGGTGGACACTTGTGCAGCCCTGAGAGGGAAGAAGGGAGATTCTAATGTCACTTACTGAGCCAAGGGCTCAGTGAGCAACTCACGGCTGCAAACAGCCTTGGAGCAACTCAAGACTTGCTGACTTTCACCTTGCATATTCTCTGGGTGCAGCAACACTGCTGGAAAAGCCTCAAATTCCCATTTCACTAATTAGCAGAGGCACTCAAACAGGGAAAATGCTGGTTCCTACTTGTGCTGCAGCATTTACCTGAAGCCTTTGGGTCACATCATCCTGGCATTCTCCTCCAAAAGCAGGTGGTTACAGACATTGACTGATGGTAGGAAATGAGTTATCTCCCCTGAAAAGATATGGAAACAGAACAAGATTAGATGTTTTACCCCAAGGGCCATGAGAAGAAATGGGGTCTAATCCAGAATTAGAGTGAGAGTGCTCTAACAATAGGCTAGAAGCTCTAGGTCTGCATGCTGTCTAGCACAATGTGGCCGTAATCTTGCCGAGGCCTCCAGGCAGCACTGCAATATGCATCATCATAATAACGAGTTTCTAATCCCAATCAAGTGCCCAACCCAGTAGGCACCGCCTGACTCACGGAAAGGATTAGCTGACAGATGTAAACAATAGCTGTGGGAGTCACTGTGTCCATTATGCAATCCTTTTATGCTGAGTTTACAGAAGGAGCTGAGAAAATTAGGAGCTTTTGCTGAGAACATAAGTAACTGAGAATTTCAAGTATACATAATGGGAAGTCTCATTCCTCAGCCCTCAGGATAACTCATTGATACAAGTGCACCCCATTTCTACCTCTTGAATCAACCAGATTAACAAGGACAGGGACTCATGCTCATCCCATGAGACAATAAAGACAAGCTACTTACAAGATGATCCTCTGAAGCATACAGATCATGCCTGTCTCTTCCCAGGTCCTATTTTCTTTCATCACAGAAGCACCTCTGTCACAAGTTGGAACATGTGGGAGAAGCAGGGGGTGCATGGGAAAAATCAACAGAAATTAGAGAAATTAACATTTCTTTAGGAGAATGAAAAAAATTGGAGATCGAATAGATATTTTGCTCTTAAAATGCATGCTACTTGTCTGGAATTTAATTCCAGAAAGAGATGAGAGCTGGCATCTAGGAGACAGTCAAAATTGCTTCAGTTACTGTAACGCACAAAGAACTTGTCTGAGGACAGACAGCTCTATTGCAGACCACATTCAGAGACCACACTCTGCAGTTTCACCAAGCTTGGGTTTCATCATTCACCTCAGAGGGGAGCTGCTTAAACCCTCTCCCCAGTTCAAGTTAGAGTGAAGATGTATTAAAAAAGAGTCAGTTAGAGAAGTCAGTTAGGGACAGTCTTCAAGTCTCACTTTTAGATAATTATGAAAGCAACAAAAAAAATTTGTTTTATTAATATTTTTAATGTATGCACCTTTTGTAATTGATGATGCTTTCATGTAATTTGTTTCTAATTTTGGCATCTTTTCCGTAAGAAAAACAAGATATACAATAATAAATCAGACCTAACACTTACCGTTCCAGATTTTTTGGTTGAGGAGACAAAACAAACTTTTAGAAACAAGGGTTGCTGCTAATCTTGTCTGCAGGCATAAAAAAAATCAAGGGGAATTATGTGTCCTAATTTTGTTATCTTTCTAAGGTTTGTGATCTCAAAAATCCTCAGGGGTTTTTTGAGATTCTCCCTCTCTGTCAGTTCCAATAGTGCAACGTGCTCCATGTGCATTCCTCAGATGAACAGCAATTAACAATGAAACAACAATTATGATAAATGATGAACAATAGTAAAACAATGAAAAGAGCAGTAGTTCCTGCCTCTCCATTTGCCTTTCATGCACCATCACAGTTTACTCTTTTTTTTGACCAAGCAGGACAAATACTCCAGCACAACTGAGGATGGAGCACTTCTGCTTTGGCCTTCAGCAGCAGCAGGGCAGGGGCAAAGCAGATTTAAGTGAAAGGATTTCAGTATGATCTGGGGCGTGTCAAAGGGTCCTTTAAGCTTTGCATGCTGGGTGATGCTGAAGGCAACAGCAGCAATGAGCACTTTGTTGTTCACATAGTTGTGGTCATGCCTGTTGGATTTGTGTGCGGGCTGCTGTCCTGTACCAGCATGCTCATCAGCCTCTAATCATGGGGCAGCCCATCAACAACAGAGTTGATATTAAAGTCAAAAACGCACTGCCAAGGTGATAGGGGGAAGGGATGACAGCAGTGCTCTAGCTGGGAAACTACCCCAGCACTCCATAGAATGGACCAGTGTAACTGTAGCTAATGGAATTAGGTATTCAGCTAATGTAAACATTGCTCACTGTTACAACATGCTGAAGTTAATGTTTTGGGAGGAAAGATTCAATTTACTCTTCTCTTTGTGCTCCAATTTTCACTTTTCTCATATGCTTACATGCTCACAATACAAGTTTACATAGCTGTCTGGTAGGTATCAAACTGCAGGTTTTTGTAAGAGGTGTATATAACAAGCCAGAGACTGCTGTTTAAAACATTAGTATTTTTGCAGGAAAAAAAGCAGCTAGAGAAGCATGGGCTCAAGTAGCTGTTGCTGTATCGAGCTGTTGGCCCTACTCAACCCAAGTCAAAGGTCACTCCCAGCCAGTCCAGTACAAAGCCTCACACTGGCATCATGCTAGGCTCAAGTACACAAAGGTTGCTGAGAACACCAAAAGAAAGGACTGGGGCTGCTCATAAAGATCTGGAACTAATTTGCCTAAAATAACATGAGTAATCAAGTGTGCTGTAAGTATCTATCAGACCTGCAGACCATTTTCACATCTGTAACAGCAAGAGAATAATAAAGGAATTTTATCATTAACTGTGAGGTTTAGCAAATATTTCCTTTGCTTCATACTGAACAATGACAATGATTTAGTCACACATGAAAGCAGAGAGGTTGCTCCTTACATGTAGTGCTGCCCTAACACAACAGGTACTTTGACCATACCTCTGTACACTAGAGCATCCTGCAGTTCATGTGTTTTCCAGAGAATGAAGTCAAAGGTTGTAGCTGACTGTGCAGCTTATTATTCCCTTTGCCCTTTTCCTTTCCCTGTATCTAATTTCTAGGTAAGTAATAATGTAGATTATTTTTGCCATTGCTAGAGTATCTTTGTAATGCAGAAAAATGAGATCCATCCACATCTGTTTGGTAAAGTATAAGAAACCTTTAGAAACAAGGCAGGGCCCAGTGATGGGAGAAGGTGAATATTTAGCTCTGATCACTAAGCTACAGAAAGTCAAAAAATGTGAAACAAGGCTTCAAAAAATGGTCCTTGAGCAATGCAGAAGAACAAGACAAATCCCAAGGTTTTGCCAATTCACCACATGAGGAAATTCCTTCCTATCCCAAATGTAGTCAGAGCTTCAGCAGCCTGTCTGGGAGCAAATACCATTAGGGTGGATCCAGCTTGTTTTTATCCAGGCATGACACTGGCACTCAAAAGATGATATTGTGTTTTGATCTTGCCTTTCAACAATTGCACAAGGAATCTCCCACACCAAAAAAATCCAAATAATATTTAACCTTCTAGGGCAAAACCCAGACTTTCCATGTGTGATCTAAATTCTGTTATTTTTTAATTTCCAGGAGTGCCTTTTTTTTCTTCCTGTCACTGCTTAGTTCACATATATTCAGGAGCCTGTGTGGGTCCTGAAGATCTCCTGAAGACATGTCAAATCCTAAATAGCGATCTCAGGTTCAGTGGGGGTGAATGTATTTAAGCTGTGAAAATATGTTTCTGTAAGTGACAGCACAGCTATGCAGAAATCTTGAATATGAAGTAATTTCACATACAAGGAATGTCTTGCAGTTCTCGGTGGAGTCAGGTTGCTCTTTTAATTTCCATTCTTCGGGTGGTAGTAGCTGCTCCCTGGCAGGGGGAGCAGAAAAGTGATGTTACCAGATGGGCCTCCCGGGGAGTCACTGGGCACATTGGCTTTCATGGAGTGCAGCTGGAGCTGAGGATATTCAGAACTACAAAGGATCTGGCCTTTCTAATGCTTTTCACTGCTGCAGGCCAAAATAATAAAAAAAATCAGGGGGTATCTTGTTTATCTATTGATGTTTTCCATATCCAGGCACTTTATGATACTTACAATGGTCATATAAACTGTTCCTAATCTGATTTGGTAAGCTGGTCCAATGATTCCTGCTTCTGATTAAAAGTGTTTCCACACTTGCTGAGTGAAGGTTTAACTCCAGTTAAGCCCTTGCATTGAAGTGATGAACAGCAGACCCAAGTGATAACTTATAGATTCCAAATCTGGTTGTTTAGTGGTACTTGGCAGAAATCAACTTCACTGGCAGCAGCCAAATGCTGCCTACCTCTGTGGATCCATCTCAGAAGACAGATAGCAACTTTCTGGAAGCACTGGTTGTCCCAAAAGTGTGGGAGCAGCAAGCTGGGTCAGAAATTCAGTCTCCATAGTCATGATGTGAAAGACTGGGCTCAGTTCTACTAAAATCAGCAAAAACAAAATAAGCAGCATTCTTTAGTCTTCTTGCAGTTCATCATGTTGTTGCCCTGTTTTTTCACTTTCTTACTAAGCCTTCTGATGTTTACATTTTTGGAGTTAGATTCTCACGCATTTTCTATAAACCACTAAATGTTTTTGTAACGAACTGTTCTTGTTTCTACATTTTCTCCTGGTAGGAGGGACAACTGATTGGCATTTTCTCAGACCTATGAAAGCGATGGTTGACCCTCAACCTTCCAGTGATGGTTCACCTTTCTGAACCCTATAAAAGTGTAAAATCATAATAAACCTTCCTTCTTTCCTTTCACTCGATCCAGCATGCGTCTGTGTCTCTTACTCTTGTTAGAGTGACACATGTAGCCTGGCAGCACTGCTCTGTGTAACAAAACTTCTCCCAAACCAAGGCTGCACTAAGGTACAGCTGAAGGGAGGCAGTTCAAAATAGCATTTTGGGATAAAAAGCTACAGACACTGCAATAATCCAAAATTTATGTATTAGATGTTCAGCATGAAAAAATGCACTGAAAAATAACACAAGCCTGACTGAACACTGAAATAAATCATTACTGCAGTCAAACTACCTTGCCTCTGTTTTAAGGTGGTTCAATATCATGACCATAAAATTAATCTAAAACTGTGGGCAGGTAAGTGGGATCAGAGTTACAGTTGGATTATTTTACAAAAAATTAAGTTTTAAAGATGTAAACATAAATAAATAAATGCAGATCCCTGACATTAGCTAGCAGGTTGAAATAACATTACCCTACAATACATTTGTAATATGCTTTGAGATCCCCCTTCTCCCTTCCCATGTTCGATTCCTGAGCTGGTGTATTTTGTAATTGAAAAACAAAATATCCTCGTGTAAGGTGGGGAAAAATTGGACTCTGATAAAGTC
Source organism: Hylia prasina (assembly GCA_013397195.1). Taxonomy (NCBI): domain Eukaryota; kingdom Metazoa; phylum Chordata; class Aves; order Passeriformes; family Sylviidae; genus Hylia; species Hylia prasina. The sequence continues at coordinate 210,890 of VYXD01000360.1, forward strand.
CTTAGGAAATCAGGAAAAGGGGATGGATGAAAGAGCAAGTCTGCTTTCCTACATATTTTATTCCATTCTTGATCCCATATAGTAGTTCAGAAATACATAAGTATCTGAACCCTCATCATATTAGCTATCTAAACAACAGAATGGATGGAAAGGAGAGAGCAGGATGGAGCCTCTGCCTCTTATTTGAGGAGCAACTCCCATCTATGGAGTTGTCTGGAAGCTGGTAGCAAAGAGTTGTCCATGGAAAAACATATCCCCTGGGAATGGCACTAATGCCATGCCAGCACTAGTGTGGAGAGAAGAAGGAGAGGGAAACATCACTATCTGAACAGCAAGAGCTCAAGTAATTCCAAGTGTTGCCTCTCAAGTTCTCAAATGCATCCTGTACCAGTAGTTCCTTAAAACCAGACACACTGAAAGAACCACAGCTCTCTTGCTCTTTTTGCTGCTCTGCCTTCTTGCCAAACTTCCATGTGTGCTGAGCTTCTACCTGTGCTGATGTCTTTGCTCATCACCATACTGGCAGGAGATGGGAGAAAGAGGGACTCGATGGCAAAAAAACTCATCACAGCTGTACCAACAGGGTCAACATTGGTGATGTTGAATCTGCTTGTTGCATACCCACTTAGCCTCTTATGAGACCTCTGTGTCACATTTAGGACATTGTCCTATTTCAGCTTCCTTTGTTTTCATTGTGCAGAGTGGTGGATTTTAAGATCTGGGAATACTGCATCACTGGAGTTCAGACATAGGAGAAATCCTTTCCAAGCTATGAATTTTTCTGATCTTTTTTCACTCTTCAGAGAGGAATACATACAGAGTTGAATGTTTTTTTAATATGCCAAAACAAAAAGTACATGGGATATTTAATCTGTGCTCTAAGATTCATGAATTCCATTTTATTCCAATGCTATCCTTTGGAGCCAGCCTGCCTTGTTCCTTCCAAGGCTATGAGCAGCACTCAGGTCCAGTATGTAATCCTGGTCTCTTGCACATGTTTCCTGCTTGACATCATTGGATCTAGGAGCTTCAGCCTTCCCAAGGTGCAGAGTTCCTAGATGTTAATTTTCAATTTAGCTATCCAGGAAACAAGCAGGGAGAGTTGCAAGGACTTTTAAAAGCCTCTTCCTGAAAACAAAACCAAGTTGCTTATAAATTACAACAAGGAGGTGTGCAGTCATGGAAAAGCAGAACACCGAGCACATCTGCCTCCCACCAGGTACCCATGCTGCCATTAGGTCTGTGAAATTTGCAGGAAACCCCAGGACTCCAAGTCTCCTACTTCTGCCTCTTACTCCAGAGTCCCTGTTCATTGATGGAAGCCTTTCCTCTCTAAAAGTCAGCCAGTGGCACTTCTGCCCATTCCCTCTCTACTAGGATTTTCCATGTGCCAGTCCTCAACTGGAAACACTGACAGAGCTATTTTGAGTCAACGACTACCTGTTGCTGACAGGGATTTTGTCCAGGTGGGGTGTGCCTTGATGGGGTGGGGAGTGCCTTGATGTGCCTTGCTTCAGTGTCTGAGACTGAGCTGGTTTCCTGGTGCCAAAACCGTCACAGTATTCTCCAGAACAGAAATGAATTCATAGCCTGCCACTGATGCTCTCAAAACCCTCACTGTCTTTCCAACTTAGGTAACGGAAAATGGAGAAGTCCTCAGAATGTGCCTTTTCTACACAGGGTAGGCAGTGTACAAATTGTACCTTACTGGTTTGGGATTTAAAACCCATATTCTTCTTAGTTGAAACCATACCAGTTTTCTACATATAATGTGCGAGAGCAGTTTTTGATCAAAGATGCATTCCCAGTAAATTCCCCCCCATACTTGCTGTGAATACCCAGGGTGGTATGAATCCTGAGAGTGTGTGCACTATAAATATGAAACAGTGGAAAAATCCCTGTGAAGGAAAAGTTAGTAACCTGTTTATATTTAGACCTAGTATTTCATGTAAGCTGCGATATTACAAAGTCAAGTGTGTGTGGTTTTATAGAGACATTTCTTCTTGCCCCTTTGTATATAGCTTGACAGATGCAAGAGAAAGTCTCTGACATGCTGATGAAATTAGCTATCTGGTTACAGAGCTGAAATATTTGGAAAAGAATCAAGTGAGAACAGAATTTATTGCCTTTGTGAAAAGGGTATTTAATTTCTAAACTCTCCACACGTGGCAATGAACAACCTTGTCTCTGCCCTCTGGTGACAGTCTGCAGGCACCATGCAATTATGATTAAAGCCTTGTTTTGTTTTTGTCCCAGATTAGATTAAGGTAGTATTTAAAGATACAATTTTCTAATGTGTTGTCACGCCAGAATAGAAATGCGGTTGTCTGTGCACTTTTACTGAGGAACAAAAAAGAAATCTGAATGCTTTGAGGTAAACATGGCTAGCAACACTCCTAATTTCCAGGAAGAGCAGAAGTAATTTAAATTCTTCTAGATTATTATTAATTCTTAGTGTTCAGTTTGACTGGGAAAACAATTTTTAATGAGTTCACACAGTCACTAAAGACAAGGCATGGAAGAGAAGGCCACTACTCTGTGCTTCTAGTGCTGCTTACAGCAGAGATCCTTTCTGGCCACAGCAAGGTCATCATCTCTGCTCCCAAAATCATGCCACCTTTGAGGCAAAACCAAATAATAATATCTTACACTAGTCTGGATAAAAATCATACTGCTTATTAGCTATATTCCCATATTACAAAGCCAATGGGTCTGAGTGTGAGACAGACCTAAGAAATGCTGTCAGAACAAGGAAAAGATGAGAAGGAGCTATGCATGTGTACTTCCAGGTATCTAACATTCCTAATTTTAAGAAAAAGACCAAAAGCGACAAGAAACAGCTAATTGTCCAAACAGTTTCAGCTATAAGGGTATGAAGGAGAGACAAATCAGTAAGGAGGCTGAGATGACAAGACAAGGAGCACCAGCTTGAAACAGAAAGCACAAAGGAAACATTTTTATCAGTCCTTGTTTAAATCCCTCTTCCTATTTCAAAAAGCAGTAAATGGCTTGGGGATTTCTGTAGCATACCATGTGCCAAGTGAGGCTCAAGGGATTCTGAATTCAGCACTTTCACCCCACCTACTGTGGGGATTTTGTATAGCAGGAAGACTTCTGATTCATTTCATGAGTTGTGGACAATGAGCTCCCTGATTTTTTTCCCATGTGGATACAGAAAGTCGCCCAAGAATTGAAAATAACACCTTGGTGCTGTGAAAACACATGGAAGAATGGCAGTCATGTTTCAGTACATCATTTATCAGAGTGAATGAGAGCTCTGCCAGCAGTCACAATGGTGCCATGTAACAAAGCCATCTCATGCTCATCAAGCAAACAAGAGACCAGAGAAGCCATAGGCTTGCTGTATATGGAACCAGAGGCACCGAAGAGCCTTATATTAGAACAGCTTTGGACAATGTTACAGGTTTGCTCTGGCTTGCATGGTCTGCTGCTTTCAATTTTTTGGGCTTGACTGTGATGCTTCCTACACCCATTATTTTCACCTGCCATATTGTGCCAAAAGGACACCATAGCAAGATATCAAATCTAGTGCATTATGGGCAGCACCTACACAACCGGTTGGACTCACTGCCTGCTGTGTGCAGGCCACACTGCAATGTCGCTTCCCAGACATCATCATGCTCAGGAGTTAACTTCAGCTCTATTGGCAGCAAAGCAGTACCCCAAATGTGGAACTGGCCTGGATGGATACCAGTGCCTTCTGCAGCACAACCCCTCCAGAACCTCGTTATTTCTAATTATAATGCCTGGCAGATGTGCAGTGTTTTGGCAGAGTTCGGCATGGTGTTTTACTCTGCTTCAGATTGACTGAGGGAAGCACGTGCCACCAGCTGAGCAGCTCTCAAGGCCTGTCCATCAGCAAAAGCAATGCTCTCCATTTAGCAAGTCAGCCCCAAGGCTCTTTCTTTCTTCAAGAAAGAGAAACTTTCCACCAGCAAGAGGATGAGCAAGAGCTCCTGTGCCTGCCACTACTGGCTGAGCCACAGCAAGATGGGGGCTCTGTGGGAGGGCAGCTCTAGCAGAGATGTCAGGCTGGGACCAAGGAAATCCCTGCTGTTTTCCCCGCCTCCACTACCAGGCTCACAAGTGACATGATGGGCCCTTCCTTCCCCCCTCCACCTTTTGCCTTATATATCTATGGGAGAAGATCTTCAAGGCAGGCAGTGCTTTTAATATGAGTGCTTCCAAGCAAACCTGTCTGATAGTGCTTCCAAGGAAATCCAATTTCAAATGGAGACCCCATGTACTGTTACAAAGCTACTATGAATGATCCCAACCTACAGTGACGCAGAAAAAGACCTTAACACCCATCTTAAACAGATAAATGGGTTCCAATTCCTGTCCCGCAACCTATAGTCTAGGCAGACCTGAGTGACCTGCATTTGCAGGAGCAGAACATATTTACTTGTTTTTAAAATATAAAGAACAAACATTTTGTTGACTATTTCAACATCAGGTTTCAATTTCTGATTTGGGAAGTGGGTTTGCGCCATTTTTAAATAGAAAATACTTGAGTTGTTCATGAGGTGTTGAGAGTCATATAACATGCAGAAGATCTATCCAATCCCTGTAGAAACTGGGATAAGTGTGGCTCTACAGCTTTTTTTAAAAAGCACTTGAGAGCAAGACTTCATAACAAGCATTGTTGAGAATCTGCAGCTGTCACAAAAGGGAGTGGAAATACATGTACTATCTTAGAAGTGTCTCTCTGACACACTTAAGAAATAGTCACAACAGCCCCTTCAGGGTAATAGCTTTGAAAATCTAAATGGAGAGATGTATTTCATATACAGGCAGAACATTCAGCTTCTCTCTCCTTCCTGGGCTCTGGAAACACTTTCTTTAGACCTGTCTAGGATTTTCCTTCAACTTCTTCAGATTTTATCTGATGAGCTTCTGCTCATGTACAGTCCTATTCATGTGGCTGGCCACCCTGAGCTGTAACTAGGCATTTAATTATTTTTTAACAATCTAGCAAAAGATCTGAGAGAAAAAAAAAAAAAAAAAAGTGACTTGTAAACAAGAACATCCTGAGACTTAACACACTTAAGAATATTAATTTCATGTCTCTAATGGATTTCTCCTAATAATCACAAGCATCCTAGTAATGATTACTCTTCCTCCTTCTCCCGCACCCTCATTTAAAAAGCAGTGAAATTAATAGAGCTCGTGGTTCCAAAGATTTACATTTTCTGTTCCCCAATAATCCTCACCATCCCAGCTATAATCAGTTCCCACCCTCTGCTTCCACTGCCATATGGATGGGCAAGATACTGGATCAGCATCAGGTAGACTAAGCTATGAGCATGGACCCCCTTGGTGGATCCCTGGCTGGGCTCAACCTCTTGATTTAATGAGCCTCTTCATAGATCTGCTGAGAACATATAATTAACTTTGAGATTCCTAAATTTCTCTCAAACTCTGATGGATTTGACCATTGGGATCAAAATTTAATGGTAGTTGCATCAACTAAGTGTCAGTATCCTTTCACTGGGGGCTGGAAATGGTATCCATTCTATGAATGAGGAGCAAAATCCTCCATTCGTCCATGGTGCCCACAATCCCTTCATTGCCCTCTACTACCCTTCCTCACACAGTGGGTTACACTGCTACTTCTACAACTGTTTCTGGGAGGCAAGGAGGACTCGGGGCAAGCTGTGAGCAGTGGGAATCTTCCTTGGAGTGCTATTCCCACTCAGTATGCCCTTCCCTCTCATGCTCTGTGAGTTTCACAGCCCATTTTTGAGTCTCGTGGCTTAACTGGATGTGCTCCAGGTGGCAGATACCTGCACAAACCTCCACTAATTACACTGCATAAATAAATGCTTCATCCAGAGAACATAAAGGAGGAAGGAGTTAAGTCATCATCCTTCCCAGCTATATAAAGAGGGTATTTTACAAACACAGCATCCCTGGCACTGCCCTCAAGCTTCAGGGAAATAAAGCATACACAGGCAAACCTGTGTATGACCTGGAGGCTACACAGCTGTGACAGGAAGCACCAGGCCACACATTGGATTGCTCCAAGCTTTTTAAGTGGAAAGCTGTCCTGCCCAGCTTCAGTTAGAGGACTTTCCTCCATAGGAAGAAAATCTCCCTCTTATCCAGGGTGAGAAGGGTCTGTGAGAAACTGGCCTTGGAGGCAACCCTCCAGGATGACCTCCACAGTCCCTAAGATGTCTGACTGATACCCCTGCACCTCAATACTTAAGAGAAATGCCCTATGGTTGTCAAGAGTTTACTTTACTCTTGAAAAAGCAAACCCAACTGCTCCTGCTAGCGCACAAAGCTTCCAGTATTTGAAAAGCAATTCAGGAGACAGCCCACCCCACAAGGCTAAGTGGCTCCAGTACCAACCTGGTTTGTGTCTGTCCTGAGGGAACGTGGCCTCTTTCTCTGCCTTCTTCTCCAGCCACTGAGCTTCCAAATGTCATACACACAGATAAAAAAATAACAAATTGTCTGAAGAACTATAGAGAAAGAGGCTTTTGCAATAGGAAGAACAGACAGGAAAAATGTGATACAATAAATCAAGTTTTGCCATACAAAAATTCTACGATTTTTTTGAAAGATAAAGAAATAAAACTTTGCTCTCTGGGAGGGAAAAAGAAAGGTGTAGTTTTAGACATTGCAAATCCCTGCCCAGGATTAAGTTAGGTACATAAAAATTCTTGATGTATTTGGGAGAGTGAGCAAAAGCCTTACCTGGGCATAGGTTTGGAGGCTGAAATTATAGTTTGCACAATACAGGTCAGGGCTGAGTGCTCTCACCACTGGTCACTCAAGCAAATGGTTACCAAAATAGACAAATATCTGCAAAGTGTTTCAGTGAATTGGCATCTTGTAGCAATACAGGCTGAAGAGGGCAGATGAACTCTAGGCTACTACAGCTCACTAGTGAACACGGTCCCCTCACCTCACAGTCTGCAAAGGGCTCCCAAGAGCCTCTACCTGTCCAGTCTCGGATTTAGAGCCCAAAAACTGCTGCACAAGCTGCTGCATCTGCCAGCTGCCTCTGCCAGCTGCAGTCAGCAAAATTGTCCAGGCACCTTGGGCTCCCAAGACCTGCAAAGGGGCAAGACCAAGACTGCAGCCCTGTTAATGAGAGCTTCAGTCACCCAGGGATGCTCAGATGTGTGAGAGGCACCTGGACACACATGCTTATTTCTGTACAAATCTGCTTGAATGCAAAACCTGTCTGTTTTCTCCCCACAACAAGCAAAGAAAATTTGAAGTGGTCACATCAGCTACAGGGAAGGATTGGAAAGAAAACCTGAGACAGCAAAACCCGTCCTAGCTGAACAAATCCGTAAGAAAGTCACCTGCCTGGGAAGGGCATGTGCTGCATGTGACACATGTCAGAAACCTGGTTTAGCCAAAGAATAAGGACAGTGATTCTGGCATAAGCTCAGGCATTTGTCCTTTCCAAGGGCACATGTTGGGGAGCAGGGCCTGATTGGTAACATAAGAGAGAGAAAACAGGAGCAAAATGAGAAACCCCCCCAATACTTACAGGTATAGAGACAAAGCATAATTATACATATACGCACTTTAATTATTTCATACCCTTAAAATGGGAAAAGGCTATATTCAAAAAGATAACTTCCTTTAAAAAAATTGAAGCATTATTTATTGGGGGGGGAAGCGGGTTTCTGTATTTCAAGGATGCTCTTTAAAGGTTCCAGGACTGTAAAAGAGCCTTTGACTTTTCTGTCTCTTCCTGTCTTTGCCTTCCACAGCTGGGAGAAAAATCTAAGGGCCTCAAATAAGTTTAAATATGAAAGTAAAAAAATAGCTTTGAAAATAAGCTGTGAAGGAACTCTCTGTATTTGAACTCCACAGAGAAAATTAAAATCAAGGGAAAATGTAGAGCTGAAACTGTAATGCATCAAATTTTTACATGTATTTATATATATATATATTTCAATCAGAGGACTCAATGTCTTACAGCTTTCAATGGGACTTTTGTTTGTATAAAGATGGAAGAACAGAGTTCTGTTTCACCATGGCTCTGTGCTTTGTTTGCTATCTCCAGTCCCCAAATTTTTACTCCATACCGTGGTAGGACACCCGTCTCTCAGAGCAGCTGAGCTCATGTAGGATGGGAGCGTTCTCCTTTGTGTGGCACCACCAGTGCTGAAATCCCAGCTCTGCTGAAATCAGTGGCAAAACTGCTCTGACAGAGGTTGCTTCCCACTGCCAGGCACACACGGCCACCTTGCTGACTCCCCCAGCACCCTGCCACCCTACAGGTCCCCTGCCATATAAGATTAGTTGTGCTTGTGCTCACAGGGACTATGCTTTGGCGGGTTTTCTCACCTAGGGATGAGACTGCTCTTGCCACAGCCTTAGCTGCATTTGGGCTGGTTTCCATCACCTGTGTCAGCCCGCAGAACCAGGATGGAGGGAGCAGGGCTGAAGCTGAGTGGACACATACTAACATCAGGTGGCATCCTCCAGTGACTGCTTTTTCCTCCTCACATCTTGTCTGCTGACAGCTGCATGAAGGTCTCTGTGGCAGGTTCATCATCCACAATCACACCAAGGTGAGTCTTTCCTAGCAAAATCCGGTGAATACCAGCCCCCCACCCTCCACATTCTATGTCCTTCATCACAAAGCACAATATCCCACAGCACAGAAGCACTCCCCTGCAAACAGCCCTAACTCAGCTACAAACGAAAAATGCACTCTGCAGGTTTTCTAACATATTTATGTAGCCTGCTTCTTCTATTCACTGAGTTTTAAAATAATGACCCACCGCTACAACATCTGAATGCAAGACTAGACATGGTGCATGTTGCAGACCCAGTGCAGTGTTCTCCTTTGGGGTCAAGAAAAAAAATTTATAGGCAACAAAAGACTGGACAGAAATTAAGGGAACAGGTAATGTTTCCTAGTAACTCACAGGCAGAGGAAGGCAATTCCTGCCACCCTTACTATTGTGGTTTTTAGGAGCAATGAGAAGTATGGCTGAAAAAAGTCTATTTTAACAGCAGTACTCACCAACCAGAGAGGGGAGAAAATTGTTGAAGCTTCAGTCAGCATCTCACAGCTTCCTCTGTTCCATGCACAGGACTCCAAGGGACACAGCAGCAGGTGTGGCACCACAAAATATTCTTTTTCTCCTTGCTTCTTCTCCAGAATCTCTCTAGCCTCGGAGAAACCTCTCACATGCATGCCATGGCTTTGCTTCCAGGAACAAACACAGTACCCACGTGCATGAACTCCTCTGGTCACCAGGACTGCATGTATGCCAAGTGTCTAATTGCAGTATTTTTCCTCTTTTGTAAAGGCAATTCTTGTTCTACCTAGATTAATGTTGTATTGCACTAAGGAGTTGGTTCACTTTGTTATATTGCACTGGGTATTTTGTTATAGTCACACAAAAATATCTGTTGTACCTTCCCATGAACCTTTGCATCCCCTTTACCTGATCCCACCTATCCCTCACTTCCCCCAGGGTCAGTCCCCATTGGCTAATAAACCCCCTCCCCCCTCCTTCGCCAAGGGCTTAAATCTACCCTTCATAGGGACTCGGTCTCTTATTCTTCCTGGGCTCCATGGTGTAGGTTCTGCATCAAAACTGTGGGACTGTGTCCCTGAAGGAGTAAGAGCACCTTTTTGTCTTTTACCTTCGTCCTTGCCCCAATTTCCCCCCAGGATTTATTGCTAGCCAGGCTGGACCCTCAGGGGCATGGCAATTGGGGCAGATTGGCGCCCAAGTGTGAGGCTCCCATATGGTTTGAGACCCCATGTGGTTAGCTGGATTTCCACTTGGACCCAGGGGATTTTACAAAGCTTTGGACAGTCACTCACCTGAACTAGAAGCGCCGTTTTCTGCATAGTACCCTGGCACGGGAGAGGACCATCAGTCCGTCAAGACCCAGACGGATTGGTCCTGGATGAAGGACCCTTTGCAGCAAATTCTGACCAGCCAAGGTCCCAAGAGGAAGATAAGTACTTTGGGGACCCCCCAAAGTGACCCCTGGGTGTGTGGGGTGGTGGAGCACAGACTTCAGTCTTCGGGAAGGGAGGACCCCATGTGGGTGGGGAGTTTAAGCGTGGGGGGGGCAGCAGCAGCTTCCAAATGTGGCAGTAGGGGCGTGGGTAAATGCAGACGGGGTTTTGCCAGTACAGCCAGCGTGGACTCGCGGGTTTTGCGCTTTTCCCCAGCTCCACGTGCTGCAGCAGCGCCTGAGTAGCTGGCAGTGGCAGTTTAAAAGCCACGGGCTTCCCCCAGACATGGTTTCTCCATCTTACCTCACTGCTGAGGGGAGGAGAAACTGAGCCCTTCCCTATGCTTGGTTATTGTGTTTTCGGTTGTGTCTTGGTTTAGAAGACAGGTATCTGCTAGGGAAAGCTGGAGTTCCCTTAGAATGGAGAATGTAGAACCCCCTCCTTTCGAATTATTATAATTTTACAATTAAGGGCTTTCAGGCAAAGATATAGGAATAACAGTTCTTTTACTAGGAATGTTAAAAGTACAAATGTAATAGTACAAAAAAGACAAGTAAACAACAAACAAACAAGAAACCCAGAAAACCCTGACAGAGTCAGGGACACAACCTGACACCTTGTTGGTCAGGGTGTTTGGAAGCAGTCCTCCTGAAGAAACAGATGATCTG
>VYXD01000363.1:3559-18800 GCA_013397195.1 Hylia prasina
TGTTTTGTTTTGTTTTGTTTTGTTTTGTTTTTGGGGGTGTGTTTTTATTTCCTTTTTGAACTGCCTGAAGGTAAGAGGCTTTTTGGTCACTAATGGAACAAGTCAGTTAATCCTTGCAGCTGAGCCTGGGAGGAGACACAACGCCCAGCTCCAGCCAGAGCCTCTGCCTGTGTGGGAGCAGAGTGTGGCCCTGAGCCAGCCTGGCTTGTCCTCAGCCTCTGGAGACATCCCCCACCCCATTTCCCACCTCCCCAGAGTTCCTCTGCCTATTAGTGACTGCAGGAACAGTCCGTGGTTATCAGGACAAGAGCAGCCTTGGTCTCTCTCCATCTCTCCCCACTGGTTTCCTCAGTATGAGAAAATGAGATTGCTTTGTACCCAGTGTCTGTGAGGAATGAGGCAGAATGTACCCCACGGGCTTCAGGAGGGGGCTCTGACTCCCAGTGTCCCCAGCCACGGGGATCCCTCACCTGCACAGCCTAAAACAGATTTTAAGCTCTCAGTTGTCAGAAATCCCCAAAAAGCCAGGTAATCCCAACGTCTGCAGTGGAGATCTCACTCTGCACAGCCCCATCCCATCCATCCTCTTTTCCTCGTAATTTAAATACCTTTTTGCTTGCAGAGGTGGTGCCTGGGTGCTGTTGCTGAGCTGATCCATGCCTTTCCCGGCCCATCTCCTGGCTTCTTCTGTGCCAGAGGTGTTGTTTTTACAGCCTGTGGTTACCTGTGCCTCTGGCAGGCAAGCAGCTGGAGTGCAAACAGCCCTTCAGGGTAAAGGATGATACCACAACTCGGGATGTTTACATTTTCCGTCCAGTTGCAAACATAAACCCTTTGCCTCATTAATCCATTGCAATCCATGAGACTTTTTTTTTCCTCCCCCTAAATGAAATTGTCCATTTGGGATCCATTCATTTCCTCCTAACGGCCGTGTGACAGTTCCACTGATGGAGTTTGCATCCAACTTTGTTTCTGGGTAGTGACAAGTCAGCCTGATGGATGCATGGGTGTAATTATTTTCTTGTGGTTTGATTTAATTAATGTTTAACCTCATCAAAGCCCTACAGCTGGAGCGCTCTCCCTGCAGGAACTGCACACAGCAGAGGGATTTCCTCCTCTATGGAAAAGCTCCAAAAGGGTTTCCGAGGGCTGCTCCTTCAGAAGGATGGGATAAACCACCCAAAGCAGGGAACAACCTGACCCCCAGCCCAAGGGAAACAAATCTGGGATAAACTTTGCCTTGCTTTACTTCCCTGCTCTGAGTGTGCTTAAGCTGCTGCCCATTGCTCCTCATTAAATCTAATTTTGCCCTGAGTGTTTCCAGCAGCTCTGGGAAAGGTGTTGTTTTCCCAAGTAGATTGACTTAAAAAAAACCCCACCAAACCACACCACCCTATTTACAGTGCCATATAACTTTATTTTGTCTAATGCCTCTTTCATACAACCTTTCTCCCTAAACACTTCTACGGAGTGAAGCACATTCAGAGCTTATAAATAATTGAGGGAGAGCGAGGATGGAGAGAGCCGAGGGTGGGAGGGGTGGGCTGGAAGGAAGAGGGCTCTGCTGGGGGCTGGCAGAACGGGAGGGAAGGATGCTGCATTCCAGAGCGTTTATTGATCCCGAAATGCAGCCCCGGAGCATCCCACCCTGGCTGCCCCGAGCAGGGAAGCGATGCCCTGGGGAGAGGCAGCGGGGCAGGGCCTGAGGGCGTGGGTTTGGCTGCTGGACCTGCTGTGTGCCCAGCCCCGGGGCTGGGAGGGGGCCCTGGGGGCGCCTGGTGTGCGCAGAGAGGGGGTCTGGTGCCCTCTCCTGGGGCAGGGCTTTAAAAACACTCTGGATTTGGGAAGGAATAACCCATAGTGGTCCTTCTCCTGAGACAGGATGTGCTGTTCATCGGGATGTGCTGCTTTCTGGGGCTGCAGTTCTTGTGCTTTGGAGGTCTTGGCTGTGCCCTGAGTTACCCACAGCTCCCAGAGGGAGGAGAGCTGAGGCTCAGCTGGGCTCATCCATGGTCCCTGCTTTTGCCAGGACACCTCTGCTTTCACCTTGCCCTGGCTGTCCTGTGGTGCCTGTGGAGCATCACATTTTGCTGGTGAGGCTTTTCTGGAGTTCACCTGGGAGCTTTCACCTCACCTGAGTCATAATATCGTGCCCAGCTCTTTGAGTTGGTCCCTGGTGAAAATAAAACCCTTCAGGCTGCTGTCTGGGATCAGCTTGATCCCAGTTTTTCACAGTGGAAGCCCGTGGCACTGTCACCTGGTTATTGCACCTCCTGCACTGGTGTTTTGGGCAGAGACAGAAGGAAAAGGGGAGATGGGTGAGGAGGAAAGGTTTTCCTCATCTGAATGTGAAGTCAGTGTGTGTGAATACACCCCTGCCACAGGGTGCTTTGTTTTAAAGGGCTCTTTATACTTTTATGGTTTTGGGGTTGACTGGGTAAGCTTCAAAATAAAATGTTTGTGTATTTTTTTTTCCTCCTTAAATATGGATCTAATTTACCTTTCTCTGACCACATTTTTTTTTTTTTAATCAGTTGTCTGGTGCTCTTTTCAGGGTTAAAATAATTAAACAGAAAATTTCCACTTAGCTAATTGCATTGCCCTGCCAGCTCTTAGTGCATGGACTTTGCTGCTGTGCTGGGGAAGGCATTCCTCGCCCAGTTTTTACTGGGAAGCCTGGGAAAAGAGGGCCTTGAACACCCAGAAGGTGACACTGCATGGGGTGAGTGAACATGGAGTGCGGCAAACCCAACATGGTCAATGAGGGAAGTTGTGAATCTTGAATTCTGTGGAATGTACAGGGATTTGCCCTTTTTCTGGAGGAAAAGGATGCAGAGAATCCTTTTCCATTGATAGTGGCTGCAGGGCAGAGGGATCACAGAGATGTCACCCGAGGTAGCACTGCTGGAGACAAAACCAAGCTTCTACTTCTGTTATAACATCCAACTTCACAGGATTAAGTGGCTGAGGTCAGCTTGGCCTCAGATAGGAGTTATCAAACAGCTGCTGTTACTTATTTCCTTATTTTAACTCACTTTTGATTCCCTTTATGTCTACAGCTCTTTCCCTGAGATTCTTTCAGGTTCTGCGACTTCCTGGCTTCGGGGAAAGGATTAAAAATGTCATGTTTGTTTTTTATTTCCGCTTTAATGACAAAAACCTCACTTTTAAAAATATACACATGGCTTCAGCTAACAAAAAGTCTTTGGGGATAACTCTGGTTCCTGAATTTTCTTTCCTCATCCCCATAATTACACCATAATGAGGTGTTTGCCTTGGCACCCCGCCTTGCTCCCCACTAAATGAGTGCTGCACTCAGAGCAAGCGCCCTGCCCCGGCGCCTGGCTGAGCTTAGATCTATTTGAAGGGATTAACGAGTTTGTAAATCTGCAAACAGGATTAGAGACAAGAGCATCTTCCTTGAGCTCCCCTTCCCCTTCCCTGCCTGCCTCCTGCCCTGCTGCCTGGTGAATGAGCTGGGCAGGAGATGAAGGGTTGGGTGAGGAAAAGGAGCTTTGTTTTTTCTCCAGTCTCAAAAGCAGGAGTAAATTGGGTGTAATGAGGGTGTATCTCCTCGTGAGAGCTGCTGGAGAGAGATGCCAGTGCATTACTGATAGCCAGCACTTCAAAACTGCCATTTCCCTCTTCTCTGTCTTTTAAGCATCTTATTCCAGTTTGTAACCGATTGCAGTGACTAGGATTGGGGTTTTTTTCTGATACTTAGTGGTTTTCTCCCTCTTTTTGAAGGAAAGGGAATGCTGACCAGGCAGGACTCCTTGGCTTTACCTGGATGCTGTCCTTGTTCATCAGTAATTGCTCATTGGTGCTCTCTGCCATGAGCATCCTTGGCCCCATCATGATTATCCTCAGCCTCGTGCCCTGCTGAGCTGCCTGTGACCAAGGCTGGTTATGGACCTGGAAGAGGAGGCATTGTCCCAGTTGTAAATGTCTCACTGGGCTAATTTGGTCAGATTTTGGGGCCAGTTAAACACAAAATCAGGCTCATGGCAGGATTACTTGAGGATTAGTGTCCCTATGTCCTCCAGGTTACCTCAACTGGGTTCTGAGATCCTCAAAACCACCACCAAGGTGTGTTCCAGCACCCTTGATGGCACGGAGGTGTAAAAGCACGTTCCTGGCAGCCGTGTGTGTGCCCCAGGCTCGTGTTGCCAGGCTGACCTCTGGCACTGCATGTAGGGTCAGAGGAGACGTTTCCGCTGCGGGCTGGGCCCTGCGCCGGGTCTCACAACTCCTGTATTTATACATCCTGCTCAGTGCTGGGTAATCAGAAAATGCAATATCGCTGTCACCAGCTCTCTGAAGACATCCAGCCTGAGTAATTTAACATGTCAGCTCCATCCATCACGGAGACGCAGCCGGCACACAAAGGCAGAGTGGCCGGAGGGGGCTGGGCCGGTGGCTGGCGGAGCAGCTGCTGCCTGTGCCAGCTGCCTGGTCACCTCAGTGGGGTGTGACAGCTCAGAGAGTGCCACATGGCTGCCTCTGTCCACCTCAGCCATCTGCCTGCGCAAAAGGGGCCAGCTCTGGTGCACGGGAAGGTGACAGAGGGACGTGCCACGTCCTCCCTGCACAGGTCCCTCTGCCAGCAGGGCAATGGTTGTGCTGAGCTCAGGAGTGAGGGGACCCTCCCACAGCTGGTGTTTGTCACCCAGCCCTGGGCACTGCAGCAGCCCCTGCTCAGTGAAGAGGGGATGTGCAGCAGGGCTGCAGCCCTGGCTGGTTGCCCAAGGGTCTTCATTAGAAACCCAGGCTAATTAAGATTTCCCTCACTCTTGCAAACGAGTCTTATTGGTCTTACCACTCTGCTGTGCCTTTCAAACCCCTTGGTGTGGGGGTATCCTGGCACGGGATGTTTTCTGTGGGGTTGATGATGGGTCATGGTTTGGGATCTTTAAACCCCCCAGCCCCCTGTGCAGGCACTGAATGCTGCTGCATGCAAGCACTGACCCTTCCTGCTGCTTCCAGGAGGAAAAGAACCAACAGAGCCTCTTCCTGCCCCGCTGCTGACACTGCCCTGCAGGGCACTGCTCAGCCAGGCCAGGGCATGGCCAGGGCAGGAGCCACGTGCCGAGCTCCTGGCGTCCCTCTGGCTGCTGCCAGCCACCTCTCATCGCCGTGATTAAGGATTTCAGAGGGCAGAAGGCACCGCTCATTTTCTGTTCCTCTGCCAAGAAATGGGGAAATTGTGCTGCTGCCTAGAATAAAAGATTTTTTAAAAACAGTAAAATATTTTAATGGCAGTTTAAAGGGCCACTGTCAACCCCCAGAGGCCTCTTTGCTTTAAGCTCTGCAAAGATTGAAGGACTTCTGCCAATTAGAGTCTGTGGTGCTTTTTAAGCAGCCATCACTTCTTGGTGGGTCTGGGGATGCAGCCAGCTGGGCTCCTGCTGCACCCCACACCATATCTGGAGAGGAGGAGGCCGGGTGAACCACGGGCCAGCCCTGCTCCTGTCAGTCCTGACTGCTGCTGGGGGAGCAGATGGGCCAGACTGGGCACTGACGAGCAGGAAAGACCCTCAGAGGGGTCCTGGGTGCCCCCCAAGTGTTGTATTACCCCTGTACCATTTGTCCTTGCTGGGTTTGTTAAAATTCACTGCATTTCATCACGCAGGTGTCCTTGGGGAGAGCAGCTGCCACACTCAGGGGCTTTCTTTGTGAGTCCCTTGATATGTATATGGTTTTATTTCTGAGGGTAGAAACTGTCTTCTTACATTCACATCACTACAGGCACTTTGGGTCTTGATTTTTGATGAAATCATGAATGGTAGAAGTTTCTGATCATTACTGGTGACCCCAAGCAAAGAACCTTAGCAATGAGGGGGGGTTGCTGGCCAAATCCTCAGCTCTGCCAAGGAACTCCCAGCTCCACCTGCTCCTGAGCATCCCAGCTGCCAGGGCTGACTTTTTCCTCTCCATTGCCTGCAGGTGGGATCGGGTTTGGACGTGCCAAAGGCAACTCTGGCTCCGAGGCAGACGATGAAACCCAGCTCACCTTCTACACGGAGCAGTACCGGAGCCGGAGGCGAAGCAAAGGTACAAAAGGGCGCTGTGGTTGAACTCTGGGGTCAGGGCAAAAGAAATGGCTGAGCACCTTGACCGTCCCTATGGGTGGTGGTGTCTGATACTGCCCGAGTCCAAAGGACAGCCACACCAGTCTGTGGTGGTAAGGACGTCCCAAGATGTGCTGTTGGTGTGGTGCAGCACCGTGCAGGAGCCATAAATCCCATTTCCCAGTGAAGTTGCTGAGGTTCTGGGTTTCTTTGGCAGTTTCTAATATCAGTTACCCTCCACATGCCCTGGCACTTCTCCAAAGCTGCTCCAGCGGGGAGTGGTTGTGTCTGTCCTCATCCTGGCACCAGTGCAGCTGTCAGGGTTGGTTACCTTGGCAATTCCTTGCTCCAAACTCCTGTTTTCTGCCCTTTATTTCCCATGCAAAGCATCCGTTGGATGAAAATTTCCCAGCCTTCCTCTTGGCACAAAGGCAATTAAAAAGAACAAATTCAAAATGAGGGTTGGGGCAGGGATTTGTAGACCCAGGTCCCTTCAGGCTCTTTGTGAGTTAGAGACGCCAAGAAACTGAAATATCATCTGGAGTTTGAAATTAGTGTCCACATCTCCTCCCGTCACATCACGCTGGATCCGCTTTGTTCGGGACTCTCAGCCCGAGCTGTTTGCTGGAGGAGAGGATGAGTTTTGCTGTTGCTGCTGCTGCTGCTGGGTTTGAAAAATCACTGTCGGGAAATAACTCCGTTGGGAAGCAATTTAAAAATTGCACAGTGGGTCTGCTCCCTCCATTTGTTTTGTGCACGGAGCCGGGCCTCGGCAGAGCGCGGCAGCCAGACGGATGCCGGTGCCCACCGCGGCAGCACGAGGCCCCATTTGTTTCCATGATGAGCCATTCCCATAAATGCTTCCTATGTGTTTATTTGAATGTGAAATTACCTCAACACCTCTGATCAGCACGAGGGTTGCACACGGGAATAAAGTCATGCATGCACAAGGCTGTGCTGCAGTGGTTCCTGCTCAAAGGCTGGGCCTTCAATTTTATATGTGTTTTTTTGTTTGTTTGGGTTTTTTTTTTTGATTGTTTGTTTTGTTGTTGTTTTCCATGTGTTTTAGAAACAAAAGAAATCATCACCACATTTAAAATGAGCTTTTGATGAAAAGGATGAGGGGATTCGTGAGTTACTTACCTGTTGCAGTACAATCACAGCTGCGTTCAGGGGCAAATGATAGAATCAGAATCCCAGAACAGTTTGGCCTGGAAGGGACCTTAAAATCACCTCGTTCCATCCTCTGCCATGGCAGAGACACCTTCCACTATCCCAGGTTGCTCCAAGCCCCATCCAACTTGGCCTTGGACACTTCCAGGGATCCAGGGGCAGCCACAGGTGCTCTGAGCACCCTGTGCCAGGGCCTGCCCACCCTCATAGTCAATATTTTTTTTCCCAATAAGCTTAAGCTTAAACTTCCTTCTAACCCTGTCCTCTGTCAGTTTGAAGCCATTTCCCTTTGTTCTGTTATTCCATGTCCTTCTCCTGTCCCATCTCCAGCTCCCTTCAGGTACTGGGAGGCTGCAATTATTCACCCCTAAGCCTTCTCTTCTCCTGGCTGAACAAACCCAACTCTCTCAGCTTTTCCTCCTGGGAAAGGTGTTCCATGCCTCTGATCATCCTCATGCCCACGTGACAGGAGGAAAGAATTGGTTGTGTTGCAAACAGGGACAAAAGAAACTGTCCCAAACCACTGCTGATACAGGGATCAAATTTCCCAGGTGCTGGAGTAGCTCTTTCAGTGACTTATTCAACAATACTGGGCAGGCTGTGCCAGCCCTTGGGTACTTTGGAAAAGTCACTGAAGTTTGGGGTTTTTTCAGCTTCCACTAGGGAAAGGGGTGATAGCACATAGGGAAGGTATGGGAAATTGTGTTTTAACGAGAGGCAGATAAATCTTTGCAAGGCTGCCTTGATGCCGTTCCCCTTGAGGTCAGCTGCTCTGTCAGTCTTTTGAAAGAGGCTCATACTGGATGCTGGGTACAAAGATATTTTTATTGACGTCTATGTTGGTTTTTGGTTGTTGGTTTTAGCTTCCTTGTAGGGCAGATATAAAGGAACAGATGAATGGGAAGAATCCCTTTCTTTCCCTGTGAATAAGCTGTTGTTCACCTGGCCAGCTTTGATGGCTGGGTTTGAAGGGAATCCAGGAGGCAGAGCTGCCTCGCGCCGTCGCACAGGGCTGGCTGTTAGATCTGCCTTAGTGTTTGAGCAATGCTGTGAGAACCTGGTTTGTTCATGTTCACTGGGGGCTAACTGAGGGAATTGGCTTGCATAAAGTCCCCATTGTACTTCCCCTCCTGTCTAGATAAATTTGCCCATCGTTGCATCCTTGAAAGGAATTTTCCATTATCCTTTCATTGACTCTCCTCTCCCTCATGGAAGCAGAGCAATAACGTAGTGGGAAGTCGTAGTACCAAACTCATAATTACGAGTTCAGCCAAGATCCATAATTGGACGGGATCGTAACTCTAATAGAGAAGGATGCGTCGTCAGATACAGTTAATTCTTACACTGATGTTCCCCTATCGATTTCGCCAGGCTTGCGTGTCGTTGCAGGTGCCTTTGGATAGTTATCAGGTCCAAGGAGAGGGATTCCTTGGGGTTTCTCTCCTCGGATAAGATTTTGTAGGATTGAGCCTAATTACTTGTACTGTCAAGGCATTGATCCCAGATGATGCGATGGGAAGTTTCCACTTAGGAGGTGTGCGGGTTTCCTTTTATTTGAGCTTGGTTAAGTAGCCTCCTGTGTCTCCTGGAGAAGGAGGACAGCACGTTCTGTAGTGCTTTGACAAGGCAGATGAGAGAGACATTCCCACAGGACGATATTCAGCAAGGGAGGGTGTCCTTGTAGGACACAAAAGAAAGGTGAGAGACTCCAAATATTTCAGAAGGCGAAGAGCATAGAAAAGGCTTTATTGTCTAATTCTTACTACCCTTTATAAGGCAATCTGATACAGACTTAACATGATTGGTGATTAGGAACGACACCTCTCTAATCCCATTGGTTAAACCAGAGAAACAGCAAAACACCACCTGGGGAAAGATTGTTTTGAGAAAGGATAGTTGTTTGCCAAGATTGTTTTGAGAAGAAGCTTTCTTGAGAAATTTTCCCTTGGGGAAAAAGCTAGCAGCTGCCAGCAGGCTAAAATCTCTCAGACCCAGAAATATCAGGCCCACAGGAGGGTTTGTTCTGGTAGCTCAGGAGCAGCAGACCCACTGGTACGTGGTTTCCACTGCAGGAATGCATGGAGAAGTAAGAGGCAGCACTTTTGGTGGCCACAGCACCCTGCACCACTCACCTTCCCAGCTTCTAGGTCTGCGGGATGCCCTTACACTGATGTTACCATGCCTTTGGAAAGTCTCCAGAGAAATTATAGGGGAGGGGAGTGTAAGGAATAAAGCAGAGGAGATCTTCTCCTGGAGTCTTGGTCTTTGCTGTTGGGCTCAGCCCCATTTCTGGGATTTGAGCTGGGAGAGGCACTGCTGGCTTATGCCAAGAAGTGCTCTGTTCATGCTCAAATCTTCAGTGAGACCCCCCTTCTCTTCACCACAGTCCCCTGACCATGCCCACTCCAGCTCCCTGCTCTCCACTTCTCTTTGATGGATCAGTGTGAGCTGTGCTCTAGTGGCATGCAGTCTCAAGGGAGATGGAATTTGGATTGCTTTTCCAAGTGAAACAAGTCCTGAGACAGGCTGTCAGGCTGTGCACAGCTCTGTGCTCAGAGGCTGAAGTGACCCTCAGCTGGGGCCAGGGATGGCAGGTTTGCTCCTTCCTGCTGACCTTCAGCACTGACTCCTTGAGGATTTCCAGAAATCAGATCTTCTTCCAACCTATTTGCAACAGGTTTGTGCTCTGCAAGGCTCTGCTTGCTGTGGGGGCTGGCTGTCCCCTTTCCCACTCCCCTGGGAGTACCAGGAAATGTGGGAACTTCTCTGCATTCTGGCTGTGGTGCACAGATGGCTCCTGTCCCCAGGGCTGTCGGTCATTGCACCTTCCAGCAGCGCTGAATCCTCTGTGAGAGGGAACCTGACAGTGTTGTAAAGCTGTGAATCCACATCCCCCGCTGGCCAGCAGGGCAATATCAAAGCTTTGATGCTTCAGGGTGGGATGTGTTCAGTCAGGTCCCACTCTGAGTAGTGAGGAAAACATTAGTAGCAAAAATCCCCCTAAATCAAAGAGGCAGAGCCCTGTGCACAAACTCCACTCCTGCTCAGGGGTCGGGTTTGCCTTGTGCCCAGCAAAATCTATTCTGCTCCAGGTCTGACTGTGCAGCCCCGAGTTCCCCTGGTCACAGGCAGGACCTGCCTGATGGTGAAATCAAATAGTGAAAGATGTGGGGAAGCAGCAGCACTGGAACTCCAAGGCTGTACCAGACTCCCTGCCCATCTCATTAAGGATTCCGTGAGTATAATGAGCCCCTCCTTGCTGGAGGGGAGGCACAGGCAAGGTTCCTGCACCTCCCTGTGCTTTCTCAGGCCACAGAACAGCTGCCCTGTAACAGAGAAATGTGCAGCAGATGCTGTTCAGCTTCCTGAGTTGGGGAAATTGAGGCAGGGAGTGATGATGTTGTATGGAGACCCTGCGAGGGGCTGAGACATCCCAAACACATTTGCCTTGCTGACCCACAGACTCTCTGCCCTCCCTTGCACTCTAGCCTGGGCCTCTGTGACCCGCTGGGAGCCCCTGTACCTGAGCCCCTGAGAGCTGCCAGGAGTCCCCATAACTGCTGACAAGCCCCTGAGTCTGATGTCACTCCCCATCACAGAGATCACGTACTGAGCTGCTGGAAACCCAGACGCAAAGCGTGGGGTGCAAGGGCAAAGGGAGGCTTTTGTTGCTGTGATGGTTGAGATGTGCTGGAGGGCACCCAGCACGGTGTCCACCCACCTGGGATGTCTCATGGAATGCCCTCAGCTGGCTGCTGCTCCTCAAGCTGTCTCTGGCATCTGCCTGAGCTCGAGCTGCACCGCCCTGAGCCTGCTCCCCCACACTTCTGGGATCGCTTCACCCCTCCTGGCATCGCCTGCTAAAAGAGGAAGGGGGAAACATCCCACTCTGTTTTCATGCACAGCTCTTGTTGGAGCTCCCCAGCACCCCAGGGAAGGGAGGGCATGGCTTTGGGATGCTCCTTGGCTGAGGTCTCTGTGAACAAGGCACCTGGCTGTTTCCATAGCACACGGTGATGGTTTTGACAAATTAGCGCAGTTCAATTATGTACCTTGGATTGGTGTCAGCCCCGTGTGTGCGTGTGCTGGGCTGGCTGGCGGAGCCTTCTGAGGGCTGTTAGAGAAATGAGAAGCTGAGCTTTGATCTGCCTCTGTATTTGGTGTTTAAAACAAGGCCTTTTATAAAGGAATATTAGGTATTCGGAGTCTACTACATATGAGGAAGCTTTGCTTTGATCCTTCCCCATCTCCAGAGGCAGCAGGCACTTATTATTTCATGGGGAACTAAACGAAGTGCAGAATGAAATTTGGGTACTGCTCTCTTTGCTGGTGCCTCTGGCCTTGCTGGAGCTGAGTGAATGCTGCAGGCAGGACATCACCCCAACTCTTCCATACTCCTCAGGGAATTGTCTCCCTGCTCTGCCTTAGGCCTGACTCGCCTTCAAACTGGGGGAGATGCTGTTGGCAATCGAGTGGGAGACAAAAGGTGATAAAGCAAACATGCCAATTTGGGCTGCTTCCAGTGGCAATGAAGGAAGAATGGGTCTGTCTGTGTCTGGTGCTGTCTGCCTGTACTTGGGGATGTTTCTCCCTTCTGGGCAGCCCTGTGCCATCCCCGCCTCGTGTGGTCAGCCCGTGGCATGGAAAGGTTAGGATTCCTCAGGAAGGGACACAGACCTTTAGGATTCCTCAGGAAGGGACACAGACCTTTAGGATTCCTTGGGACAGCTCTGCTCCCTGCAGGGACAGACAGGTCAGTGTGGGTGGTGCACACCCAGCTGGTTCACAGCACACAGAGCTGTGCTGCTCTTTGTGAGGCCAGGAAAGAGCACCCCAGAGGGGACACCGCAGCTCCCATGTGACCTGCAGATCCCCAAATCTCAGGAATGAGGTGCCTTCATGATACAAATCTTGTCTTTACACCTCAGAGCACCAAAGTCCCTCCCTCTGGGCTGCACCCCGGCCCCACAGCCATGCTCACACTGTGATGTCCAGGGCAGTGTGACGGGGGGGATGCTGCTTATTCCCAACCAATCTCTGCTCTCCGTCATGGATGCTGCTCCTCCAGCTAGTGAACAAATGCACTGCTTTTGCACGATGGCTTATTTTGCCTGCAGAGCAACGAGGCACTGCAACAGCCCATAAAACCCATGCTGAGTCCCTCTCCTTTCCTGCTGGACTCCGGCTGTGTAGGGAGGCTGGGCTGGAGCTGCTCCAGCTGCCTCTTTGCTCCCTTAATCTCTGGTGGTTGTTGGTGTGGGGGTGTTCCTGCCTGTGCAGGGGTGCTGAGCTGCTGGAGAGGGGCAGGAAGCTGGAGCTGGGCAGCACGAGGGGTAAAGTGCTGGTGGAGCCGCGGTGGCCACAGGCATGTTAACTTCCCTGGACTGCGCTGGAGATAAAGGCTTTTACATCTGTTCCTGGAGGCGGTGCGGGCCTTCCTATTTTTTTATTTATTTTCCGACTGTATCTGATACAGCCTCAGCGAGTAATTGAGTGTTTGAGAGTGAAAAATTATCTCTCCGGCTTGGCCCTTATCTTGACAGCAAAGCAGCACTTTTAATTTAATTTTGTTCAGAGCATGTGGGTAACAAATTTCACTAATCGCTCTGCTGTCGCCCTCCGCATGGTAACGAGCCTCTTGTTTCCCGGGAAGCAGAACATAAACATGGAGCTGGATGCGGGCGGGAGGAGGGCGAGGGCTGGAAAATGAAGATGCGCTTCCTTGTGGATTCCTGTGGCACCACGGATTTGTCTCCCGGCTGCCGCAGGAAAGGGAGCAGAGGGTGGTGGATGTCACATTTGTTCCTGCGCGATGCTTGGCTGGGGGGGAAACTGAGGCACGGAGGGATGTGCCCCAACCCCTGGGGAGCTGTTGCAGAGCAGGGATTTGTCTTCTTGTCCTGTTCTGTCAGTTTTCATCTATTCCAAAAAAATAATGGATGGAGGCAAAAGATGGTTTGGGACCTTTTTTTTTTTTGAGACTGCAGCCCTGTCGCAGATGCCAGCTCTTCCTGCAGGGTGGCAGTGGGACAGCAGACAGTGTGGTGAAGGTCCAGCCAGGATGAGCAGCTTGAGTCCTTGGGCATCCCTTGCCAGCAGCCCCTGGGACATGTCCTGCCAGGTCCTGAGCCCTCCCTGTCACCCTGTTCTCCATCACTGCTCTCTCCTCATTTCTAAAATCAGTTCATCTGTCTGACCAGCCCTTCACTTGCTGAGCACAATCCTCCCTGGGCTGTGACTCAACACAAACTATTTCATAGATAATGATTACTTTTTTTTACCTTTTTCCTGTAGGAATAATGTTTTTGCTACACTGTATTGAAAATTACTTTCCCTTCTCCTTAAAATGAAACCTTCTACTCAGATTTGCCTTTGTGCTTGTGTATTGTAAAATTGGGACTCATTTGGAGTGTAAAACAAAAAAAAAAAAAAAGAAAAAAAAATCAGGCCTTAATTCCAGGAGAAGTGCTTTCATTGATTTTCATGAAAGAAAATTCCAGTGCAGGCAATATCTACCTTTAAATATGTAGCTGTTTCTTTAATGTGATTTTATCTCAACCAATTCAGCACTGAGAACATGAAAGCAAAACTGACTCCATTGATTTTAATTGTCCCTGCCCAGAGAAATGCAAAAAATATAACGGTGCCCAAAGAGCAAATTGAGTTTGCACAAATTCTTCCCCACTTGGCTGTGTCAGGAGGTCTAAGATATGTGAGCAGGAGAATCTGCCCGTGGTGACCCTGGGCTGGTGGATCAGCATCTCAACCTGTGTCACTTTGGTCATCTCTATTTTCCCCCTCTCCTCAGCTGCTCATTCCTTGCCCAGCCTTCAAGGCTTTGCCTTTGCCCCCTTCCCCCTCCTGGCTGGAATTTGCTGGTGGAGTCTCCCTGCCAGCTGCAGGCACGGTGCCTTAGAGCAAAGGGGGAGCACCACCAACAGCTGTATAATTAGGAAGCAAATACATTTATTCAGTACATAAGGCTTTATAACTCCAGGAGCACCTTAAGAGCCGAGGCTCAGGCTGCTGGAGGAGCACAAGAGCTCAGTGGGACACACAGGAGCTCGGTCAATGAGCTCTTGACCTTACTGTGGGGTCCAGCAGCCCAACCCCAATCTCCCCACAGTGCCCAAGCCACCTCTTGGCATCCTCCTCCCCCTGACCCACACCTCAGGGCTGCCTTTCCTGCAGCTCCCTGAGCTGTACTGGAGGACGTCTCGGCTAATTGCTAGAGGATAATTCATAAATGTTAATAGTATTAATCTGATTCAGCATGTGCTCAGCAAGATCTAATCCTCTATAAATCCAGAAGCGACTGATCTCACCCTTCTGCTGCACAGCGTGGCTGCCTTTCCTCCTCCTTTCCCCCGTCCCTTCCTCTGTGCACCCTCTGTGCCCTTGGAGGGTCTCCTCGGGGGTCTCCTCCAGCACAGGGGAAGCAAAGCTGCCACTTCAGGGCTGATCCACGTCCTGCTGACTCGGGGATGAGGCTGGAGACTGCCCAGTGCCCAAGCTGTGACCCAGATCTGGGCTGTAGCTGTGGGCACCTTCACTGGGCGCCTTCATTTGGGATTTGTCCAGGACTGCAGTGGAGAAGAAGCCTCAAGAAGAGGCTGGGGGCAGGTGTGGTGTAGATGGTGTGTGATGAAACACCTGCCCGTGCTCTGCCCCCCTGCCTGGGGGCTCACTGCATCCACATCCAGCCCCTCTAGAAGGAAGGGGCTCTGGGGCTTGGTGGGGTCATGGAGCAGGAGAGCTGTGTCTGACTGGAAGGAGGATCTGCTTTCCCCATCCCAGTTTCTCATCCCAGTTTCTCATCCCAATTTCCCATCCCAATTTCCCATCCCAATTTCCCATCCCTATCCCTATTTCCCATCCCTATCCCTATTTCCCATCCCATCCCATCCCATCCCATCCCATCCCATCCCATCCCATCCCACCCATTCCCGTGCCATGGAGGAGGGGGCTGGCGGGGCAGGGGGGGGGGGAACACCGAC
>VYXD01000363.1:19652-75281 GCA_013397195.1 Hylia prasina
CCCGGGGGTGCTGCTGTCCCCCAGAGGTGCTGCTGTCCCCCGGGGGTGCTGCTGTCCCCGTGCCGGGCGCTCTGCAGGCGGCACAGCACGGCGGGGGTTGCTAAGCACTTCCAGCACTCGCTGTTCTCCCTCTCGCCTTCCCCCGCCCCGTCTTGCTCGGGAGCCGGGAATACATTTCCATATCCGAGTGGCCGCGGAGCGTTCCGTGCGATGCTATTATCTCCCGGGGGGGCGGGGAAGATTGCAAAGCACTCGGCGTTTAACACCCACATATGGTTAACACCACGGGCTGTGTGCTGATAAAGAGGGGGTAATTAAAGTTTATTTTTTTTTATAGACTAATCTCCCAAGCTTGTATTTACGAGCCTGATTTAGAAACAGCATATTACCGAGAACATAGGATATTTGTGTTGCTCATAAATCCATACGTGTTCTGAACACACCTTTTTTATTTTTTTCCCCTCTCCCCCCCTAAACTTAGGCAGTACTGCCAATATTAAGAAGAATTGAGCTCAGAGTTTTGTAGGGCTTTTTCCCCCCTCCTTGTCTTTTGGGCGGGCAAAAGGAAGTGTACAAAGCAGTGAGTAATTAAATGCACGAGGAAATGATATTTCAAAGGAGACACGGTGCGTTTGGAGGGGCTGTTTGCTGAGTGTTTACACCAGTGGCTTTGAATTTATCTTCATCTTGCAGCAGGTGCAAAATCTTTAGGGGAATGTGGTGCTTTGCAAGCGCTTTCTGAGCTGTCTGCCCAGGGACCCACACCCTCAGCAGGATAATTTGCACTGGGGTTTGAGGGGAGACAAAAAAATCCTGGGTGGCACAAGTGGTGGTGGCCAGAGTCCTTCTGACCACAGTCTTGGACACTCCTCTTGTTTTCCAGTGTAATTAAGCCACCCTTGGGTCACTAGCAGGGAGCATGTCAGGTATGATTCTGCCCTGAAATGGAGCACTTTGCCTTTCCTTTCTGCTTCTCTCTCCTTGGATTTTGTAGGCTTCTCTCTGGATAGAAGTAATTTATTCTTATTTTTCATCATGGTGGTGTGCCCTGCCCACTCCTTGGGTGCAGACTCCCTGGGAATCCCCATAGTCCTTGTTTTTCCCTTCAAAACTGCCTGGGTTTCCACTGCCTGGGCATCCACTCGCTTTGTTCCAACCTCTCAAACAATACAGAAACATCTTAGATTAAAGATACAGAGAGATCATCTTAATGTAGGAAGCACTTATTAGGGGAGAGAGGTCTGGGCAGTGAGTTTGGTCTCAGCCATGCCTGGTCACCATCTTCATCCTGAGCTTTTTGGACCCCACAAGACCCAAACCAGGACTTCTGTTGGGTGCTGGGGCTCTCAACCATCCATAAAGGTCTTGTATTCCCCACCCAGCTTCCTCCTCTGGATAAAGAACGTTGATACCAGCTTGTTTGGTGCACCTGGAGTTTCAAATCTGCTCTTCAAACACTTCCCTGAAAGCCTGGAGATGACAAGGAGAGGAGGCAAAGCACAGGCTTAAGCAGGTCAACCTCTCATTTGTGGCATTGGGTTAATTTGGGGCTGCCTGAGCTACCGAGCTGGGTTTGGATCCCCTCCCTGGGCTGAAGAAGGAAGGGATCAGTTTGTCTCACCTCTGGACCAGGGTGAAACCCTGGAGAACCTGCTGAGGTGGGCTTGGTTAGCAGGGCCTTGCCGAAAATACATTTTCTTGTGGTTTTAAAGGCTTGGAGTGAAGCTGATTATCTCCAGATAGGAGTTTAAATGCAGCACAGCAGTGCTGGAGTATCAGTGGTCTGCAGAGCAGGGAAAGAGATAGAAAACAAAAGCCCTGTCCCTCTCCTTAAATGCTTTTCCAGCAGTCTCCCTTCAAACCTGGCAGCAAACTGGCCATGAGCAATAAAGAGCTGAGCTGGAAACCAAATTTCTGCTCAAGCAGAAGCCCCCCTTGTTTTGGTTCAGTTGGTCAAGACACTTCCAGAGGTCAGTGATCAGCAGTGATGGAAATGAGTGAGTGCAGGAGGGAAGGGAGTTCCAGGAGACTTGGAGCAATTGTCCCTTTCCTTGAGCAGCCAAGCTCAAACTCATGGAACTGTAAGAGGCTTTTTGCTGTTTCAAGCCCCTGTGCTGCTCTCCTGTGAGTCACGGGGAGAGAAGAAGCCACATGGACCAGTGGGGATGTGAAATCCTAATTCCTCCAGCTCCACTCTGGCTGCAGTTTGGTGAAAGCTGCCATCATACCTGGGATTTGGGCTCTTTGTGAAAAGGGGATAATACTTGTCTCACTCATAAGGGATTTATGATTTAATGTTTGCAAAGCACTTTAAGACCCTGGATTGAAAGGTGATTTATAAGGGTGAAATCCAGCATTGTCTGGTCCATTGTATATTTGATTTCGTCCACTTATCCTCATGGGGGCTTTTTTCCTTGCCTTATTTTTTTTTTTTATTCCCCCCTCTTTTTTCTTTTTGCATTCGTGTCATAACTTCAAGCCAAGCAGGGGTTGTGGCAGGCACAGCATACCCAGCAAGAGGAGGATTTTGCCTCCCATGGAGGTGCTAACTTATGCTGATGATATGAATAAAGATTGGAAAAGAAAAAGGAGGATTGCAAGGTGAGGGGCACAGGGGATTGGCGATAAAGCTGTGAAATAGGAGTGGGAAGGCTGTTTAGATGATCCATGCATAAGGAAAGGAGAAGATGCTTCATAAATAATCAATTTACTTGCTCCTGTTGGTCTCAGTGATGGCGTTATTTTCCAGCAGATCAGCCACTTCTCCTGTCCTACAAGTCCTGGTTGGAGCATCCCCTGTGCAGGCTCCAGCGTGGGGATGCTGTGGTGGGGCTTGGTGCTGTGCCTGGAAAGTCCAGCTTGTGCTGAGCATGAGGTCCCTGCCCTGGCACCAGCACCTCCAGCAGCAGCTTTAGGCAAATCACAGGGTGAACAAGTGCTAACTTGGATCCATTTCCCATTCAGTTTTCAAACTGAGGTTTTTTAAATCTTGCTTTGCTGATGAGGTGACGAAGGCTGGGGCGCAAGTGGGGAGAGGCTGCACTGGCTTCCAAAAATCAAGAGGTGTCCTCACCTGAATCCTGAGCAGGGCTGTGGTCAGCTCTGCTGGCTGCTGGGTCATCTCAGCTTGCACCAGAATGGGCTGTGCAGCCTCTGGGTCCATTGCTGGGCTGTGCAGCCTCTGGGTCATTGCTGGGCTGTGCCCTCTCCTTGCCATGGACACTCTCCAAGTGGCGCATCCCAAGCCCTGGAGAAGGAACCAGCTGCCCTGTCTGTCATTTTCTGGGAGCAAAGCGGGGTGCTGGCACGAGGTGTTGGATGAGGGGGCTGTGGGGAAGCAGTGCAGTCAGAGCAGCAGCGGGGCAGCCCCAGGGGAATCAGCGGTGCCTCAAGCATGCAGGTTCCAAGGCCACTCCTTGCTTGGGCAGTGGAGACCTGTTGGTGGGGTTGCAGTGGCCTGGGACAGTTCCTGGTCATCTCCCTCAGCAGAGGGGATCTCATTTGGACACCTGACATTTCCAGTCTGCCTCCAGTAAGAGCAGCTGAATCTTCTGGGGCAGACAGGTCTCTCTGGATCACTCTGTGTTGCACAGCATCACCACAGTCCCTGTGAAACTTGGGGATTCTGTCCTGCCCAGCTGCTGTTGATGGTGATCCAGCCATCCTAATGCTGTCCTGCTCCATGAGGGTTTCACAGTGGGTTGCCAAGCCAACCAGTGTTGACAAGAAGTGATGGTGGTTTCAGCAGGGGAGCACAGCAGGTGTGATGAGTGATTCCAAGGAGAAGAAGTTCCCAGGGAGAGGGTCTATAAAGGGCTTTGAGCAGGTTTCCTCCCTCCTATGGCAAAATGAAGCCCCGTGCCAAACAAGGTGTGGTGCGAATCCTGGGCTGTGTAAACTCCTGCTGGGCTTCCATCCTTGTTTCCACTGCCTGCCTTCCCCGTGCTGGGGGCTCCCCTGCCTCTGCTGAGTAATGCCTGGGTGCAGCTTTACCTTTTGGCCACGCGCCCACCCCTCTGTGTGCCTTGCAGGTTCCACCAAGAGCCCTGTGAACAAGACGGCGCTGACGCTGATCGCGGTCAGCTCCTGCGTGCTGGCCGTGGTCTGCGGCTCCCAGCTCTCCTGCCCGCTGACCGTCAAGGTGACGCTCCACGTCCCCGAGCACTTCATCGCCGATGGTAAGACCCCCCCTGCTGCCCTCTGGGTGTGCTTGGGCCACGGAGATCCCTCTCTTTGGGAATGCCCCAGCTGTGTTTGGCTGCAGGGATCTCCCTTTCCGAAAGCGCATCTGCGAGCCCGAGGCCAAAATCTCACTCACGTCAATTAATATTATCGTCGTTATCATTGGTGCTAATTGTGTCTGATGGATATTTCTGTTCTGCAAACTTGCTGAGGAGCCCTGGGAGCTGCACAGACAGGCTTCCTGCTGCCCTGCAGCAGCAGAGCTGCTCGTCCCAGCCCTTGTAGCAGCACAGAGGGAAATTGCTGGGGTTTGAGCAAAGGCAGAGATGCTTTGATAAATTAGACGAGTGCTGCTGTCACTATTTATTGCTTTCTCCAGCTGGGCTCCTTGCATTTGTTGTGTTTCACTGACCTTTTCTCTATAATGTGCAGTGAGCGTCGAGTGCAAGTTTTCAGTAACATGAGGGCAAATTTCATTTTCTTCCAGCAGACAGGAGCCATTATTCAGTCGGTTCCAATTCCTCAGCTCCTGCACTTGTCTCGCTGCTTGGGGCATGCAGAGGGGGCACTTTCTCTCTGCCAGAGCCGTGCAGCATGCAGCCAGTGCATCACCAGCTGCTGGGGTGTCCTGGTGCAGCCAACTCTGGGACAGCCCCCTGCTTTGGGAGCTTTGGAGTGAAGGGCAGCTCTTGGGGGATTAATATTTTGGGGAGTGGGAGATGGTTAAAGAGACACAGAGGGAGGAGAGCTGCAGGGGCTGGTGGAGAGGGGTTAAAATCATCACCCCATGGCAGAATGGGAGTCACCAGTGTGTTTGAAGTGGGATTGGCCCTGCTAAGAGTGCTACCTCTGGGTAGCTGGGATATCCCAGTGGTCACAGCTTGGCCCTTGTAGGAAAGAGGAGGAGAGCGTCTACTTTGTGTTCACACATTGGAGGAACTGAACATCAGTGGAGTGGAGACATGAAGACAACATCAAGGTGCGGATGCCACATCCCTGGAAGTGTTCAAGGCCAGTTTGGATGGAGCTCTCTCATGACAGGAGGTTGGAACAAGAAGATGTTTAAGGTTTCTTCCAGGCCAAACCGTCCTGTGATTTAAGGATTTGAAACAAGGGACTTGTCTACACCTTGACCTGTTGCTAAAAAGTATTAATGATTGTCCAAGCCACACCTGAATCCTTAAAATCTTCACAGATGGTTCCAAGCAGCTGGAGAACAGAAACTCCTGCCTTTGGGGCATGCTCCAATGCTGACCTTTGTCCCCTTGGGATGGGCACTGGCCAGTTCAGCACTTGGACTGGGAGTTCTGGTACTTGCTGAAGGTGAGCCTGGAAGGCAGTGGTGGAGACAGGACCTCAGCATCCTGCTCCCAGCTTGTGGTCCTGGCCCAGGGAAGACAGCGTGTCCTGAAAAAGAAAATAAACAAAATGCAATGAGTCTTCGTGGAATGAAAGTGAAAAGCTGAGCCTGTGCTTGTCACCAGGAAAGGGGTGGCAATGCAAATTATGCAAATGCAGGGAACACTCGAATGAAAATGACAATGAAATACCAATAAAACAGATTAATATCCTTGAAACTGGGGGAAATGGGATGATTTCCAGTCCAGACTTAATGACTTTTCTGAAGAGAAAGTGGCAAGAGGACTGGTAACAACGGTTTGGAGAAGAATTAAAATGAGCTTTGTAATGAAACTGTAAAATATAATTACAAACTGCGAAAACTTTTTAAATATTTTTTATGAGAAACAGTCAAATTCTTCACATAGAAGCAGCCAAGACATTTTGCAGTGGCTATCACTTTCCCTGAAATCTCATCATTTTATGCAATGACAGTCCCTTGCCTGGGAAGAGAAAAAGCTCTTAAAGTTGTCCCTTCTTTCTGAATAACAACAAATCCCAAGGCGCCACCCAACTGGCAGCAAAATATTACAAAGCATTTAGAGACATCACAGAACTGAGCTGGGTTGGGAAATTTCAGTGCTAGCCAGGAAAAGTGTGGCTGGATGTGTTCGCCAAGGCTCAGCACCTGGAGTTTGATGCTGATGGAGAAGAAGGGACATGCTCCTCCCTGGAGATCTCCCGTGGGGGATTAAATCTGCCTTTTACAGGGTGCTGAAGGGGGTTGGCATGAGCATCCCTGTGGCATCGAGGTGACAACAGAGCTGGCGTGTTTGGCCTGGCAGAGTCTGGGAGCTTTGATCAGTCGTGAAGCAGCTTCTGGTGTGGCACCCGGCAGTGGCACCGTGTCTCGCAAGTGTCGCCGTGCGCTGAGATCGTCTGGTTCCCGAAGCTGTTCCCTTTGGTGCTGCACAGGATGAGAAGGAGGGGTGGTGCATTCACAGGAGATGTTCCCATGCGAGGGAGCAGTGCCCTCTCATTCCCTTTTGAAATGTGGGATTTCAATAGGCACTGGGAGCCAAGGAAAATCTGAGAGCGGAGCTGCTACCGGCACCTCTGCAGGAGAAGCCAAACAAAGGCAGAGGCTGAAAGAAATCGCTCTCCTAGACGATGAGAACTCGGCTTTGAAGGAAACTTTAAATAGATGCCAGCCAGTTCTGGCGTGCCAGCAGCCAGAGCCAAGAAAGGAAAGGGGGGGAAGCCTCCTCAAATGTCTCCAGCTTTGGAGAAGAGCAGCTTTCCCTGCTGCAGCAAGAATGGCGTTAGAGAAAGCAGCTCCAGAGCCTGCTGGAGTGGCAGGGTGGGAAAGGGGAGGGGAAGGACTGGGACCAGAAGCCAACTGGCAGCCAAGCTGGGAGGATATATTCCAAGCAGCAGTTCTATAATAACCAGCCTGTCTCTATTGCCCTTATTTCTCCCTCGGTTTGTTTGCTTCCTTTTGTTCATTTGATGGGGTGCCCCTGCCTCGCTCCCCGCTGAGCAGTTATTGCCTGCTTTGTACAGCTGCTGTGCCTTCCCTTCATGGAGCAGCTGGATCAAGGAGAGCCTGGCAGAGCTGCCATGGCAGGGAGGGCTGGCAGCTCCTGCTTCCCAGAAACGAGTTGGTGCCTCTAAATCCTCCCTTCTAAGGCAGTGGTTGGAGCATCCTCTCCTCCCTTCTGCTGCTCCAGGGCTTTGTGTTTCATGGCAGCCCCTGCCCGTGCTGAGCAGAAGGAATTGTTCTGATTTCAGAGGTGGCTCAGATTTATGGAAAGAACCATCGTGGCTTTTATGAGGGTATGGAAATGCAAGGCATTATTTAGAGGACCCTTTAGCCGTGTCAAAGGGGGGAAGAAAGGAAAGAGAGCCCCTCCATCTGAGTAATAAAACCTCATGAATATGTGAGCCACTCAGCTCTACATTCAATAGTTGTTTTTTGGGTTTGTTTTTTTTTCTTGTAAGTAATAATTCAAAAAGTAGAGCTGGAGCAATGGGAATGGCTTGCAGGGAAGGCAGGGTGGAGAAAGATACTCTGGAGGGCTCAGCCTGGAGTACGTCCTTGCTGCACAACAGCATGAAATATAGTATCAATTAAAGCTTCCCATTTTTACAGCCTGTGAGAGGTTATATACAGTGTGGGTGGATGTTTGTACTTTAGTGGGAGAGGTGGGTGAGATCCTCCCGAGGTGCACAGGGAAGTGAGAGCTGCATTTAGCGAGGGGCTTGTAGGGCTTTGTTTTATAAGTGGAAATAAAGGAAAGGGCATAAAGCAGGTTTCTGTCAAAGACATCTCTTTAACATCAGGGCATTTACAGCCTTCTTCCCTCCTCCTCTGAGATGTGTGCCAGGGAAGTTGTGGTGATGCCTCTGCACCTCGCTGGGCTGTGGGATGGGTGTAGAGTTGTGCCAGAGCTCAGAGTGGGCAGGCAGGGGTCCTGCAGTGGGATCAGATCTCAGAGGGGGCAGGCAGGGTTCCTGCAGTGGGATCAGAGCTCAGAGTGGGCAGGCAGGGTTCCTGCAGTGGGATCAGAGCTCAGAGTGGGCAGGCAGGGTTCCTGCAGTGGGATCAGAGCATGGCATGGGCAGTGCTCCCACCCTGCTGAGGTGCCCGTGCGTTGGCTCTGTCCCTCCTGCAAGTGTGGATGAACTCTCTCAGGATGAAAGCTGCCCTAAGAGCAAACCCAGGTCCCCTCTTGCCAAGCCAAGAGGCCAGCAGAAGTGGAATTTCCACCTGAGACCATGTTTTGGGTTGGAGCATCTAACAAGATGGCAGAGGTGGAGGGAGCTTATTTTTTGTTTATTCTTTTAATCTCCGTGCATCTGTGTCTGCCTGCCTGAACGATGCCGTGCTGTCCTTGCCATGCAGCTGATCAGTAATTGTTTCATCTGCAGATTATTTCCTACCTTCCCCCACCACTGTTCCCTCCAAGATGCTGGTGAATTGGATGCTGCTATTAGCAGCCTGTGTTAATTTTCCCTGAAGATTGCTCTGCAGACTGCAATTGTTGGGACTCACAACAACTTCTCATTTTGGTTTTAATTAAATGTGTTGCTTTAAATTGTTTGGTTTTGACATTTCCTGCTCAGTCTTCTGCAGCTCTTGGAGGTGACCAGGCATTACCCTGTGCCCTCAGGGCACTCGGGATGTGCTGCACATGTGGCCACACAGAGATGAGCCATGGGAGGTGGGGACTGGCTGTGCCCTCACCCCATTTGGCAGCAAGGAGAAGCTGGAGACACTCTCTGATTTTGAGGTGCAGCTCCCCAGGTTTGTACCAGAAGGATGGAGAAGGAGATCTCATCTTAAAGCTATCTCAGGTCTGACTGGATGGAGCTCTGAGCAGTCTGGTCCAGTGGAGGATGTCCCTGCCCGTGGCAGTGGGTGGAACAAGATAAGGTCCCTTCCAACCCAAAGCATTTTGTAATGCTATAATCTTCTGAGGCTTTCAGAAAGATTCTGAAATCGGGG
Organism: Hylia prasina; assembly: GCA_013397195.1. Taxonomy (NCBI): domain Eukaryota; kingdom Metazoa; phylum Chordata; class Aves; order Passeriformes; family Sylviidae; genus Hylia; species Hylia prasina. The sequence goes on from VYXD01000363.1 coordinate 28,681, forward strand.
TCTCCCATGTTTACCAGCTGTTCTGGCTCCATAAGTCCCCTCTAAAATCAGCAGAAGGAATTGGTTTAAATGGGTCTCGTGCTATTTTCTCCTCCCAGGGTTTTTGCTGTGTGGAGACCTGGGTCAGGGCTTTGACAGAAGCAACACTTTCTTGTTGCAGGCTCAGTGTCACATCTGGCTGCTCCAGGCCCTGCGTGTTTCGTGTAAGGTGGCCGTGTTTGGGGGCAGCTTTACAAATTGCATTTTATTTCAGCAGCTCGTAATCACCAGGGTCACCTCCGTGCCTGTGTTCCAGCTCTCTCCTGCTCCCCTGTCTGCTTGCCTGGCAAGAAAATGTGAGCAAATGGCTGCAGTGTTACCAGACATGAACTCTAAATATTAACATCAATTTATGAACTGTATCAGCGTGGATCAAAGGGATTCCAAGACGGTTTTACGGCATGAACGCTCTTTGCATGAAGAACTAATAAGATTCTGGAGCCTGAAGTACATCATGTTTTTATCACGGCTTTGACAGGCTTGTGAGCCTGCTCAGCTGCTGCCCGGCTCCCCAGCCCTGTGCCTGCCAGAGGCATTCCCAGCTCCTGGGGCAGCTCCATTTGCAAGGGAAGCCAAGTGCTTCTTCCTTCTCCTTTGCAGGGGTCACTGGAGCAAAGCCAGCGGGATTGGTGCTGGCATTTGGATGGTGTGAGCAGGAGCTGCTTCAGGGCTGGGGCAGGTTGCATCCTGAGAGAGCATCTCCTGGCACCTGCTGAGCTTCTCCAGCACCATTTACCCTCTGATTTGGGAGGGATGGCACATCTTTCACCAGCTGTCCCTCCCACAGATGGAGAGATGCAAACATTGACTTCTGCATTCATACAACGAGCTTATCATAGCTCCTCTGTGCTTTGTGATGTGATTAGATTTAGGCTGGATTTCCCTGATCCCTTTTCTGATATATGGAGAGCATCACTGTTAGAGTCCCCCAGGCTGCAGCGTGGCAGTTGGGAGATATGGAGCACTAAGGAGAAGGTTTTTGGGGTTTTTTTTGCAGGAGTCTCATTTCTTTCTCAGCCACTGCTGGCCCAGATGCCTTCTGAGGACAGAGATGTGCTCTCACCAACACCTCCACAATTACATTGTCTAAAGCTGCCATGGGAGGTCTGGTTGCAGCATGAGCTTGACCACAAGGCAGGGTGGGCAGATTCCTTGAGCTTAAGTTTAGGAAAGGTTGCCTGAACTATCACCTCCCTTATAAATATGTGTGATGTTTGTCAGGAGCTCAGCCCTGGGGAAATCAAGACTGACTGACAAGAAAACCCAAAGAAAGAGTCTGTCAAAATGATCAAGGAAGTGCAATTTAACACTTAAATTGTAACCCTGCTCCTCCCACAGGAAAGGTGGTGCCAGTTTGAGCTGTAATTACGCACAGGCATGTTCTGCTAATTGACTTCTGCTTTGCCAGGGTGGAAAAGCTCTGGCAGGATTGGTGGTGTTTGGAGGGGATGGGGATCTCCAGGTTTGGTCATCATTGGGTTTGGGGAGGTGAGAGCCCACAGGGGCAGTTCATGTGCTGAAAACACACCCTGGAGTCGAGCACTGTGAGAGATAAACTGCGAGGGCTTCAGCTGAGGGAGGACTAAATGAAAAATTGTCTATAGGCTTGTGCTGTTTTCTAATCTTTCTATCATAACTTTCTGTTTAAGCATTTCACCTTGCTCAGAGAGAGAAATAATTAAAAAAAAAAGGTAAAGAGTGTTGGCTTGGATTTTAACCTGGTGTGATGCTGCCCCTGGAATCAAACTAGACTATAGAGCTTAGAGTTTGACTTAAAACCATTTATATTATTCCCAAATCACCTGGTTTTGCGCTGGGCAGGAGAGGGATGGTAAAGCTGAGCACTGTGTTGGTCTGTGGGTGCAGTCCTGCCCCAAGACCCATCTCCTTGCTCAAGTCAGTACCTGTGTGTCCTGGGCATCCAAAGGCTGTCTAGTTCTTTGGCATTTCCTGGGAGAAATTTGAGAAGCAGAAATTTTCATGCCCTGGGCCCTGGGCAGGAGAGGCAGAGCTGATCAAGGGGAAGAGCTGATAGGGGAGGAGTTGTCTCTTTGGGCAATGTTTTTTCAAATTTAACAAGAGGGAAAAAAGGGTCTCTAAAGAATTCAAATAGGGTTATGCTTTGTACCTATAGAATGAAGCAAGAGGGATCAGCTTTCCTCTAGTGTTTACAAAAATTATCTGTAACAGGATTAGAGCTGCATGATAGCATGGAGCTGGATACATTAATAGCAACCTATAGTATGACCTCCCATTGCTTCCCAACACAAAATACTAATTTTAGATGAAAAGGAGTTTTGTTGGCCAAGAAACAGTGAATGGACCAAAGATGACAAAAAGAGCAGAGGGAGGAAGAAATAGATGTTCTTCAAAAAAAATTATGTTTTGATCTTTTCCCTTGAAAAGAAAGAGAAAGGAAAAGCCAAACCCTTTTGGCTGCCTTTTGGGTGCTTTGTTCTTTTCCCTTGTTAGATATTTCTTCTGAGCTGTTTTATCCTGTTGTGTTCTTGAAAATGATTTTTGAAATGTCAAAACTTCGAGCCTCTTTTGTCAGGGCTTAAGCAATTCCACTGAACTTTGAAGGAGACCCCAGCATGAGAGACATGAACTTCTGACGCTGCCTTAACTCATCCAGCTTTGATCAGTGCTCAGGAAGGAACGGGGGGAGTGAAAAAAAACACACACTCACACACACACACACACACACAGGTGTTAACAAATCAATCCCTGAGGGGCTGCTGGACCTTGTGGAGCTGGGAGAGGGTTGTAGCTGTGTCCTGCTGGAGTAGTGCACTCCCACACCCAAGCAGGTGTTTCTATACCAGGAAAAGAGTTTTGGTTTACCTTTGAACTTCAAAGGAAAATGGACTAGAGTCTTCTGTGATGCTCTTAGTGCGGTTGGTCCAGTGCCAGCACAGGGGCACTGGCTGGGCTTTAGAAATGTCTCTCAACATCTGTAATTATTTCTGTTGGCAACAAGCCAAGTTATCCCTCCTAAATGGTTAAGTGTTTATAAAGGTGCACAAAGGAGCTCAAGTGCTTTTTGGGGTGTTTTAGCAAGGTGTCAGGGGCTTCTCTGACACCTGTGCTCAGTTTTTCTGTTGTTTCTGTATTGTTTGTTATTTGGTCTTTATTAAACCTTTTGCTTTACAAAACACACCCGAAGAGCCCTCTCCCAAAATCATTTTAGGCCATTCTGAGAAGTGCAGGACACCCTCAGAGATTGATACATTTACACAGGGCTCATAACACTGATAAACTGTATTATCCTGCTGTTCCCCACGCTGCTCCCTGGCACTGGCTGGCTCCTAAAGCCAACAGCATTTGAGGGACATGTCCTGGTAGTGGCTCCTGGGAGGTGCTGGGTGCAGAGTTGTCATTTTGTTTCTGTATTCACCTGTTTGGTTGATGTCGCTTCACCCCGAGACCTAAACGTCTCCATTCAAGGGAGATTTCAGCAAGGCTTTGAGAGGGAAGCTTGAGATTTATGCCTAGGAGGAGACCTGGGAGGTCAGCAGCAGAGGACAGCAGGGTGGACAGTCCCTCCAGGTGTCCTCAGAGTGTCTGTGCTGGCCCCTGCTCTGGGGACTGCAGGCAGCAGCTGCAGGTGTGCTTCAGACTGGCTGTGGGGCTGATTCAGTAGGGTCTGAGCCTCCAGGAAGGTTTTAGGAGGGTGGTTTGTAGTGGGCTCTACCCCTGTCAAGTCCCCCATCACTTCCCTTCCCTCCATGCAGTTGTGGAGAACAAACCCAGCTGATGATCCAGGCAGGCTGAAGGTGTTTGAAACAGCTCTTGCTTAGAAAATGTTTGTTTTTGGTAGTTTCTAAAAGGATTTGTTCCTCAACCTGCCCTTTCTGAGCTTTTCAAGGTGGTTTTGATATGTACATGATGGTAACTTTTGAAAACTGTTTTCTACGTGTGGATTCTTTGAAAGTGAAGAGAAAAACAAATTGTGAAAAGGCTTTGAAATCATCAGAATTTTGGCTTTCAAAATATTTGTAGGAGGCCTTTTTCTGTTATTTATTTCCCAGGCAAGCTATAAAGGGATTGAGATTGGGGTGTTTGCTTGTTTGTGTTTTCAGTGGGAGCGAGGGTGACAAGGGTGTCTGTGAATGTCTCTCAGGATCTTGCCACACACTCAGCTTCAGAGATGTGAGAAGTTTCCTTGCTCCTCTGAGGAAGGAAAGGGAGGAAAAGGAAGGGAAGGAAGGAAGGGAGGAAGGACGGAAAGAAAGAAGGAGGAAGGAAATGAAAGTCTTTAATTTCTCCAGGTTTGAGTTTTTTTCAGACTGAGGTAGAAAAGCCTCCATTTTACACTGAGCCTGAATTCAGGAATTTGGGATTGAAATGTTTCCACTGCTGCCTTTCAAACAAACAAACAAACAAACACAACCCCCTATAAAAACCTGATAATGAGGATAATTTCTCAATCAGACTTATTAAAATCAAAATAAGTAATTAATCTTTAAAATACCTGGAGCCAGGAAAGGGGCTGGAGCACAAGTTTGAGGAGGAGCAGCTGTGGGAGAAAAAGAGGCTCAGGGGGAATCTTCTCACTCCTTGCATGTCCCTGCCAGGAGGGTGGAACCAGGTGGGGTTTGGCCTTTTCTCCCAAGTAACAAGCAATAGCAGAGGAGGAAATGGCCTCAAGTTCCACCAGGGGACGTTTAGGTTGGATAGAAAGACAAATTTCTTCATAGAAAGGGTTGATGTCCCTGCCAGGAGGGTGGAACCAGGTGGGGTTTGGCCTTTTCTCCCAAGTAACAAGCAATAGCAGAGGAGGAAATGGCCTCAAGTTCCACCAGGGGACGTTTAGGTTGGATAGAAAGACAAATTTCTTCATAGAAAGGGTTGTCCAGCCCTGGCACAGCTGCTCAGGGCAGTGATCCCCATTCCTGGAGGGATGTAAAAGGCATGTGGATGTGGCACTTGGGGACATGGTCTGGTTGCCGTGGCAGTGCTGGGGGAACAGTTGGATTTGATAATCTGAGAGGACTTTTCCCTCTAAATGATTCCATGCTGGGGAGCTCCAGAGGTCACCCTTCCATCACCCACCTGAGCACTTCCTGCCATGCAGCAGGTCCTGGGCCAAGGTCCTCTGCCAGCTCCAGCCACCTTCATCTCTCGGAATATGAACGATGCGTCTGGTTTGTGTCAGGTTTGCTTCTGTTACTTCCAAGCTGTATTTTAACCAGAAGCAGGGTTCATTAAGTAGGGATTTAATCAAGAGCTGCTGGTTTCACTCCTCAGTCCTTGGGTGCAGAGGGAGTTGTCTGTAGCTGAGTCTCAAAACAACTTCTACGTGCTTCCCAAGCCTTGCTCTTTATTAGGGAGCTGCGGAAATCGGGAGGAAAACAAAATTGACAGGTTACCACATAGACACTTACATGTAAATAGTAAACACTCCCAAAGGGTGCACGACGCCCTTCTGTTTGGGAAAAGGAGCCAGCAATTGTTGTTACTGGTATGTAAGGCTATCTTTAAAAATTCATTGAGAAGAATAATTGGAGATAAAGAAACTCAGTGCTCAGTGTTTCTCTGCTTTCCAGTGGTGCTGGGGGGTTTGCCCAGTGATTTACTGCTTCCTTGTGCCTGATTGAGATGTATCCTGCAGCCTTGGTGGGGCAGCTCCTGCCTTGCTGTGTCTCCAGAGCTGCTGGATTCTGATGTCTAATTCTCATTTGCTTGAGCAGTCAGTGGCTTGGCAGCCTCCATTGGCTTTGAGTGTAGAGATGCGCCTGTGAATATGTTTATGGTATATAAACACTCTGAGTGTCAAAGACCTGAGTTTATGGGAAATTAGGGCTTGGATTTGGATGGCGCTGAGATCTTGGGATGCCTGAAAATGAGGTCACTCATTGGGATGCTTGACTTGAGGCTCTGCTTGTTTTATCCTTTGCATGGATAATGTGGCGCAGGATGAGGGTGAGAAGGGCTCCCTCTTGCCAAGCATCAGGGATCCTCTTCAGAAGGAGATCCAGAGTTTGTGTTCAAGCAGGATCATATGGGGTGGCTGCTGCTGCAGGTTTGTTGTTCTGCTTTTAAATCTCTTGGCTTTCATCAAAGTAAATTGGTGCTTAAAGCAATGGTGTCCTAGTCCTTTGCTAAAGGCCATAAGCTTCAAAGTTTCATGACAATAGGCCCTGGATCTGTAGACTTGCTCTCCCTGGGTAATCTCAGAAGGATTTCAATCTTCAGACAGTGGTTGCAAGTTTTGCCCACATTGCAAGTCCTGAGACTTAGTGGAAAGGTGGCTGTGGGTTCCTGGGCTACCTGGCACTTCCCTGTGACCACTCCTCCTTGCAGGTTTCTTCTCCCCTCTTTTTAGAGGCTTTTACCATGGTAAGTTTTGCAAAACACCACTTAATGGCAGAGGTTTTTTGGCTCCTCTCTGATCTGTGCAGCACTGTTATGGAGGCAGTCTTATAATCAATGTAATTGAAGATCAGAGTTAATGAGGACCTCTGTGCCTGCAAAATCCCCCAAGCGATGCTGGGCCTCAGATGTTAGATAAGGAAATGATTGGGCTGAACTGAAAATCTATTTGGCTAATTAGATGATGCATATTCCCAGATGCCAGTGGGGAAAAATACACTTCGCAAAATAAAGAAGCGTTAAGATTTTGTAAGAAAATATTTTTGGCAGGAATTCACTTTTAACTCACAGGAGGGAGAGGGTGGGGGAGTGTCTGGTATGAGACAACTCAGACAAGAAGTTGTGTGTTGGGCCAATCCACTCACCTCCAACCAAAGGTGAACAGGCCCTGCTGCTGCTGCCCATCTGTGCCCTGAGCTCCGGGTGCCTCGGGGACAGCACCTCCCTGAGCTGGGGCAGTGATGCTCTGATTACACATCAGAATAATTACACTGGTCCACATCTCTGCAGGGATCTGGAAATCAAATGTCAGCAGTGTAAGGGCAGGGAAGGGTCTGGGCAGAGGACCTGATGGACCATGTGCTGGAGCACATTCCTCTGGAGAGGAGTGGTCAAATGAAGTTCTTGGGGACCAGCTGTCAGTGAACTCATTGTTATTTTGCAGGTATTATCATCACAGCAGTTCCTGAAGAGTGCAGTGTTCTGATGTTGGGCTAAAATGCACATTTGGAGTATTTCTTTCAGATTTCCACACTCACCTAACACGCTGTTTTCCCACTCCCCACAGGCAGCAGCTTTGTTGTGAGCGAGGGGAGCTACTTGGACATCTCTGACTGGCTGAACCCAGCCAAGCTGTCCCTGTACTATCAGATCAATGCCACGTCCCCCTGGGTGAGAGACCTCTGTGGACAGAGGACCACTGATGCCTGTGAGCAGCTGTGTGACCAAGACACAGGTAAGGGAAGATGGGGGAGAGTGAAGACCTTGGAAAGCTGGGAGATGTGAGGGAGAAGGTCTGTCACTGGGTGTTTTGGTGCCCTCTTTGCTCACCTCTGCTCCAGCCTGGTGGTAGGCATGGGGGGGGTTGAGAGGGACTAGCAGGGTCACAAAGTGGTGACCCTGATCAGCAAAATGTGAAGAAGATGGGCACAAGATGGGGGTTTGAAATGGTGGATCTAGCAGTTCTTTGGTGTGGCAGCTGCAGGCACGTGCAGTTTATCTGCATCTGAGTTGAGCTGTTCTGCTGTCCAGCCTGGAAAACCTACTTGTGAGTTCACCCCTTCTCCATCCCTTTCTTTTCTGGCCATTTACATGCAGAGCACCATGATTCCCATTAGAACTCGTGCCTGCTGGTTACCTAGGCTGGATCTGTCCTCCAGCCATTCCTGGTGGAGCTGTGAACTCTGCCAAGCTTCCTCATCTCTAAATGAGAGTTCTGCTGGTGTGCAGTGCCTGCCTGTAGAGCAGCAGCCAGCCCTGCTGGGATCAGGTGTGGGGCTGGGCAAAGGACAAGTGTCACCTTCCCTTCTGTCTTTGTGGGATGACACAGGGGAGTCCTGGAGTCTGCAGTGAGCCAAGAGCACAGCAAACAGCACAGGGTGACAGCACCTGGCATAGGAAGGTGGCCTGGGGACTGTGCTGGGGTTTTGTGCTGTGACTCACCAGTGGCTCACAGCTTTGGGTTGGATGGCTCCTTGGTGGTGTGCGGACAAGTGTCCCTGGTGGTCCTGGCTTGCTGAGTGTCTGCAGAGCACCCAAACCCCTGCAGAGAGGTGCTGTCCCAGCTCAGTCCCAGCTCTCCAGGAGAGCTGCTTCCCCCTCAGCAATGAGCTTCTTCACCTCATGTGTGTGTGAGATTCACGGCTGCAGGTGCTGGTGTCTGGCTCTGCCAGAGGGTTTAAAGGATGGCTCACTGTGGAGAAGGCTTTTCCTGAGCCTCCCAAAGGCCCTGAGTGTTGTTAATACATGGATCAGAACAAGAAACCTTCAGAGTCATGAACACCTCATGGGGTGGTGGGGGTGACCCTGTTCTCCTCCCTCCCTGCTCAGCTGAGATGCAAATACTGAACTTGGTCTTACAAACTCATTTTCCTGGTCAAGACAATCTTCTCTTCTTAGCATTCCTGTTTCTCAAGGCTTGTCTGCACGGAGGCACTGACAGGCATGGCTGCAGCAGAACAGTGACACTGGATGAATTCCCTGTGTAGACAGCCCTGGGCATCACCCAAAGTCCCAGGGAGGGCTGGGAGGTGCCAACAGCCACGCTGACAGATGGAGATGGTGCAGGAGGAGGCTCTTCTCATCCAGATGTCACGGAGCAGAAGGATTTTTGTTTCAGGCACTGGCACAAGGCAGCCACCTCAGTGGGAGAGGGGAGATGCATTCAGCTGTCCCCTGGTTCAGAGGGGAGAGGAACAGCTCTGCCTCCAGCAGAAACCACGGGGAGACTGTGTGGAGCCAGACCACGACTCCCTGCTGGGAGAGCCCTGGGCTCCCCTGGCCAGCCCCATCCTTGGCAGCGAGCAGGGCTGGCTGCAGCCTGCCATGGCCTCGGTTGTGAGGAGCTGCTGCTCTGGGAGCTGGCCCAGCTGCCACTCCTGCTGTGTCCCCAGCTCCCAGCCACTCCTGCTGGATGCCCCACGCTCGAGCAGGATGTGTCAGATCTCGTTTGCAGGGAAGGGAGCGATGCTGATTATCCCGGGAGTCGCTCTGCCCCAGCACTGTGCTGCAGCTGAACCTTGGCAGCTGCTCTGTGGCTCCCAGCCCTGGTGCCCATGGCCCTGCCTGCCCATGGTGAGAGCAGAGCAGCCTGCATCTCACCCTGCAGGGCCTTCTCCTGAAATCTGGCTATGGCCGCCTTCCCCCTCTCTCCAGCCTGGGAGTGTGACCATGAATAAACCATTTTCTCCTGTTTCTGCCAGCTGGATCTGCATGGATCGAGCAGGACTGGCTGATGGGGCTGCTGACCCTCATAGCCTAAATCTCAGACTCCCTTAAGAGGTCCAAACTTCACAAGAACTGAAATTAGGCCTTTGGAAGCACCTGCTTGACCCTGTACCCCAGGACATAACCCTGTGCACCATGTCTGTCCATTACCATTGACTGGTGAGAAGTTTCCCCACCAGGCTGAGGCAGACTGTAACCCCATGATACACTGCATGTACTTTCAGATTTATTTTTATTAATGCCATTCTATTTTTAAGGGTGATTTATTTTTATCACCACAAGAGAGGAAGGCCTGTGGTTTTACTGCAGCACATAAATCCTGTCTGGATTTCAACCTTTTCGGGTCAGGGATTTTATCCTCTCTGTGAGCATCCCAAGTGAGGGGTGCCACGGATTCCCCTGTCCTCTGCCTTCTCGGCTGGACAGAGCATCCACGAAAATGATGGACTGAAGTTTGACCTCTCTGGAGGCTGAAAGCCTTCACAGTTGCCCCTGTGAAGAGCAACAGAGCCAGCATTGAGGTCCTCTAGGACATTTGTGGCTAATCTGACTTCAGCCTTACCCTTGGAGCCTCTCCATGGCAGCGTGGATCCAGCCTTGTCCCAAGCTTCCTCGCTCCAAGGTGTAGACAGACCTCTGTGGGCAGGAGCTATCCTTGGTGGCAGTGCCAGGGGCTCCTGGCACAGCTTTGGACAGAGCCCCAGGTCACACATGTTCTCTCTGGTGACACTCAAGCTCTTACCTCTCCCTGCACACTCTAGTTTGGAGTTTTGGATGGGACTTGTCTGTACAATGTATTGACTTGTGACTCCAGACACCCAGTACTCCTTCAGTGTGAAGAAGAATTCTCACTGAAAACAGGCTCTGAAACACTATGAAATGCCAAAATCCACTTTGTTGCCTGACCTTAATTTGCCCTCCCTCGTGTCTCTGTCGTGTGACTCACTCTTTAATTAAATGATTGCTGCCCCCCTGACAAATTTGAAACCTGTGTTGCAAAGCCCCAGCTCATCAGAGCATTTCAGAGGGAGCACTGACATCTGCACATGAGCAAAATGTCATCTCCCTCATCCCTCCTGCCTTGGAAACGGCCAGGCTGGTTGGTCTGACTGCAGATCCAGGGACAAATGGACGGTGCTGAGGGGCTCCTCCCTGCAGGGGTGACCCGGTGGCCGTGCCCAGCTGCCACGTCAGGACAGGCACCTCTCCAGGGCAGGATGTGCTCCTTGGCTGGAGATGTTGAGCCAAAATCCCCCATCCTCCTGGCAGGGGCTGCTTGAGACGAGAACAGGGAAGGTTTGTTGTCTTGTGGGACTGGCTGTCAGCTCTCCTCACTCTCCATGTTTTGAAGAGAAGTGGGAGCGCTGCTGGTGCCGCCGCTGGTGCCACGCTCTGGGATACCCCTGGGTAAAATCCAGGAGTGCTTGCTGCCTCGCTGGCCTCCCTCACCAGCCTCGATGAGAGCATCCCTTTCCAGCAGCATATGCAAATCCTGATTTGTGAGCACAATTACCTGCTTTGTATGCACAAAACTGATTCACTTGCACATTCTGTGGGCATTGCTGAAGAGACCTGCTGGAGAATCAATCCCTCAGGGCCAAATGCTGGAAGAAACAGCCTCTGATTTTGTGCTGTCAGGCTTGCTGGAGCAGTGGCATAAATGAGATGGATAGCTACCTTGATTAGCAGGTGCAAATGTGTTGAATTATTTTTTTTCCCCCCGTCTATAAATCAGGCATTTCTTCATCAAAATTCTCTCATTGCATCCACAATTGGTACCCCCCCCGCCAAAGCAGTAAGCACGAGCTTGAAAGAACCAGATGAAATGGAGTAGCAAAGGTTCTTTTCTGGAAATTGGCAGGAGGAGATTAAAAAANCAAATGGGCCAGTTTGTCACCAGAGCCACAGATGGTACTGCTGTCTGGGTAGGACAGGGGTGTGTTCTGGGCAGGAGGCAGATGAAAGTCATTTTACACGGAGCTGTTTTTTTAAAGGCAACCTGTTAAGGGGATTTGGAGGTTGCAGAGCTGAGCATGTAAATCAGGAGATGACCAACCTTGGCGAGGGTGTATTTGTGTTTATGAACACAGCCATTCCTTCCTATAGTTCAGTTTAATACCATGCAGGTTCTGCACATCAAGTAATATTTGTTTGTTCTCGTGCACTTCTGCTATTTTCGCCGTTGGAGGATCCCGGTGCCTTTATTGACTTAGACTTTTATAGGATGAGGTTCTGTCTCTCTAAGGTATGGAGTTTAATAACTTGGTCAAAACCCATGTAATATCCCATTCCTTTTCCTGTGGCGGCACAGCTTGCCTCGTGCACCAAGCAGGGCAGGAGGCAGTTAACTCCCAAGCTAATTTAGCTCCAGGCTGAAGTGTTATACATAAACAGCAATCAAAACTCCTGCCTTCGAGGGGCCGAGTTAAGGTTATCTGTGCTGTCTTTGCACTCTCATTTTCTGCCATTAGAGTGTTTAATCCTGCAGCTGCTAATGTTCTTGTAATGGCATTTTCTGTGCTTGTCTAAAGAGCACGGGGAGGAGGGGAGAGGGATGGGTTTTGCTGTACGGACCTGCTCCTGAACCCATCCCCCTGACTGGAATTGGGCCATCCAACCGGTGCTGCAGGGGCTTCTCACTCCTCCATGGCCAGCTCTGGGGCAGTGCCCAGCCCAGAGGTGACAGCCCTGGCACACAGGCCACCCTCAGGACCTTTCATCGGCTCATGTGGTCCTTGGAGGTGTAGTGTAGGAGCTGAGCAGATGATAATGAGAATTAAAGCTGTGCAGAGCTTTAACTCAGGCACAGTCCTTGGAGGTTAAGCTGGCACTTAAGGGCTGTGATGGATGAGGGTGAGGAGGGTGACTTGCAGCAGGGGTAGAGGAGGGGTAATTGTCAAATTCACTCCAGGTTTTCTCTCCGTGCCAGGTCGGCGCAGGAACCACTTTCTTTGTCTTGTTCTTTCAGGGCTAACTAAACTGCTTCTAGAAAAGTTGCCTTGCTCATCAGGATGAAGCAGAGGCTCAGGTTTAGAAAGTGCCATCCCTGAAGAGCAGGAACAGCAGGCACCAGGGGTAGAAGAGGAGCTTTTCAGAGAGCTTTACTGGGAGGCTGGGAACGAGGTGCTGCAGCTTTGAGGTTCAGTGGCACTGAGGATGATCTGCTGGGGCTGGTGTGTTCCCTGCAAGGGGGTGTGTGTGTCCAGGGAGGAGCAGACACAAAAACTGGCTGAGCTCTCTATCCCTTTGGGTGGGAGAGGCAGCCTGGAACAGGTGTGAGCGTGTTTGTGCAATGCCCACACAGCTGGAAAGGGGTGTGTTTATAGCCCCACAGCCTTTGGGATCAGGCTGGCACCCCAGCTGGGGTCTGGACTGGTCCCCAGGATGTAACTGTGCAGCTGGGGCACAGCCCTGGCACAGCAGGGCATTCCTCCAGGACAAGGAGGAGTGTCTGCCACGGAGGAGGGAATCAGGACACCAGCAGTGCCAAGAGAAGGCTGACAAGCAACAGCTTTGCTCCACCACTGCCAGAGCTCCTCCATCTCCTTAAATAAAAGTGCCAGTGACAGCACAGCAGCTTCCCTGGGAGCACAGGGAAGCCTCCACTTCCTGCTGAGCACTGGGCGGGGGGATTAGGGGGATTCCTGCAGCATTATCACCACAGATCAGCTCTCTCCATAATGAAGCTAACAGGCTTATCCTGCTGGCTCATCCTGCAGCCCTGCTCTGCTGCTCCCAGGCACTGTGGGCATGGGCAGGGAGGGTGTGGGTGCTGTGTGAGACCCCATTCCCCATTCCAGCAAAAGCAGCAGCACAATGTGGAGAATGTAATGAAGGAATGGTTCAGCAACTTCCAGCTTTCCTGTAAAAAAGGAGACCTAAAGCCTCCACCTGTTTAATAACACACTGGAAATACAATTTGGACCTCCAGAGCTGAGCACTGGGACCTGCCCTCATTTATACTGAGTGAGCAATGATCATTTGGCTGTAACAGCTGAAAAATTGCCATGGATTATCCAGCCTGGTCTGTGCCTCCTGGATCCAAAGGCAGAGGAAGGACCTGCCACGGGCAGGGTGCAGGGTGGTGGAGTGGGAGCAGGATCCTTGTCCTGGGGGTTGGTAGATCCTGATTCATTTGTGCTCCCACATCAGCTGAATGCTGCACAGAGGCGTGTGCAGGACCTGTGGAAATTGCATCCAGCTCCAGGTGCAGTTATTTGTCAAACTTGGTTACTTTGGTTGACTTTGGCTTCAAGCTCAGCTTGAATCCTAACTTAGCTGCAGCAGGGTTGAGTGGATAACTGTGTCCATCTCGGATGCAGTTGCTTTAAACAAAGACACTTAATTTGGCCTTTTGATAGTTTGATTTATTTTAGCAGCATGTTGGAAAACACACCCTAAAGAGGGCTTAGAGATGTGGGAACCCTGTTCCCCCCACTCCAGGCATTTTATCAGGTGTTTCTCATTCCATGGGGGTTAGCCAGGCTCAGCACCCTCCCTGGCTCAGCGTTGTCTCTGGGAAGGATGGGGACAGACTGAAAATACCAGAGTGGTTCAGGGGGCCAAAGAAGGAAGGTGGGTGCTGTTGGGGAGGGGGCAAAAGCTCCTGAGAACGTGTAAAAGCACAGCAAGTTCTGCCGAAATTTTTTGGAAGCCCCACTAATTGCCAGCTCGTGGTTCTTGACAGAGGAATAGATCCTAAACCATCTGACCCGAGGCGATGGAGTGCTCACTCCTCCAGCAGGCTGCAGCACTCAGCTGAGCCCGTGCTGGGAGCTTTCCTATCCAGTTTCCAACACTCTGCCAAAGGGGTGTAGCTCCCCTGGGAAACCTGTGGAAAGCTGATCCCCCCTCTCCTGGCCTGGATCTCTCCCCAGCTGGTGCCACCACTTGCCCTCTCACTTACTGAAATAAACCTCCCAATAAACCTCCCAATAAAGTCTTGAGCACTGGCTGTAGCTGCTGAAAGTCCAGGATTGGAGTCGATAAAATCAATATTTCTCCTGGTTGATAGAGTTCCTCCTTCTGAAGCCAAACTGACGGAGCAGTAAACAAGCCAGCAGACAAAATAAACCCTCCTGCACCGTGGGAAGGGGGTTCAGCACCCAGCACCCCCAGCCATCGATATGGGGGAGGCGCTGGGGCCGCGGGATTCTGACCTCTGTAGGTGTTTTTTTTCTTTACTTGCTCTAATTTCTGTGGCAGGAGCCGAGTGTGAGCCAATGCCCCAAGACTCCCAGCTCTGCTTCGCAAGCACTTTGAGATGTCTCTCATTTGCAGAGCATATATTTGTTATGTAATAAGCGCCAGGAATTAATGATCCACAGCAGGGCTGGGGAAACTTGCGTACTAAGCACCCAAGGAAAAAATAACTTTTCTTTTTTTAAAATCACTGATGGAGCCATTAGGACCTGTGTTTTCTTGCAGTCAGACCACCCCAGCCCCCAGGCACGGAAGAGCCTGAGCAGGGCCAAGCGCTGCCATCTCTCTCCCAACTCTTTCCCTTTGGAGCAGCAATGTTCCTGCCGCTCCCGTTATGAATCATGAGGTTAGCAGCTTTTGACAGATCATAAATCAGTGCTTCGAAGTCGCTAGGACAAATCCCAGGACATTTAATCTTTAATATTAGACGCATTTGAGGCAGTGAATATTTCATGAAGGTGCTGTTGCATTTTAGCACATCATTAGCCGTCTCTTTTTTCCCCCCACTCTTTCCTTTTTTTGCTGCGTCTCCCTTCCCAGGCGTCTCTTCCTCAAAAAATCTCAGCGGTTGAATCCCCATCTGGCTCCCTCCTGACAATAAAGCTCTTTACTGTAATCCTTCTGAGGCATTTTAAGAACTTGCCTAGGATCCCGAGGAGCAGGCAGGTAGCTGCCAGTCTGCATTGCCACAGTGAGGGGGGTACCCACCTCCCCAGCCTCCTCCCCAGGTCCCACCTCAGCAGTGTTTACAGCTCAGCTTTGCTGCTCCATCAGGCATGATGGGGAGAGGAGGGGAGGGTGGGGGGAAACACTGGCAGCAGCTTGTAGCAGAAATTCCACGTGCAAATCCAATTAATCTTTTGGTTTTGCTGTTTCTTGCTCCGGGTTATGTATTTCTACCAAACACTGAATCAATCTGGGCCAAGTGCGGTTGGGTTTCTGGTGTGGGAAATGTCTTCTCCTGCTGTCAAAAGAGAGGAGCAGGGTGAGGCAGCACCCAGAGAGAGAGGGGAGCAGGGCTGAGAGCCCCTTCACCGTGGGATGGGGACACAGCACGGGAACTGTCTGTGGAGGGTGGAATTTGGGGGGTTCTGCATTTTTCGGTGAGAGTTTGGGCTGCAGGACACTCTGCTCTCTTGCCCTGGTGCCAGATGGCAGAGCAGAGGTGGGAAGGGGATGTGGGATGGGTTTGTGGTGTCCACCTTGGGAATTGCACAGGGTGGACACTGCTCTGCTCAAGCGAGGTCAAGATCCCTGCTGAGGAGTGAGCCCCTGGCTGCAGGACTGCACAGGAACGCTGGTTAAGGACAGACCTTCTGCATCGTGAAACCCCATCCCCAGCTACTGTGGGTGCTGGATCATGTAATCCCCTCCCTGAGAAAAACTATGGGTTTCTTACAGCTTTCCACATCTCCTTCTCCACACCTCCTGGGGGCTTCTGGAGTCCAAAGTGCTCCAGGGGCACAGGGGGGACCAGAGTGGCTGTGACAAAGCAGGGACGGGCAGCAGGGGGGGAGGGCCTGGCTCTGCAGTCACTGACGTGCCAGAGACATCTCACCCTTCCCTGCTGTGTTCTAGGAGAGTGCAGCTGCCATGAAGGGTACGCCCCCGACCCCGTCCATCGGCACCTGTGCGTGCGCAGCGACTGGGGACACAGCGAAGGGTGAGTGGGGACACCGTGCTGGGCTGGGTCTGCCCCGGCCTCGTGGTGCTGAGGGGACCAGGTCTGCTCCCCTTGGGACATCACTGTGCCACTGGCCCAGCCCAGTGATGTGCTCAGCTGTGTTTGCCCTCTCTCCTCCCAGGCCCTGGCCCTACACGACACTGGAGCGGGGCTATGACTTGGTCACAGGAGAGCAGGCACCAGAGAAGATACTCAGGTGAGACAGAGGAGGGTTCAGCTGGGGTATTTGGGAAGGGAGAGCCATGAGGACATCCCAGTGGATGCAATCTCTTCGTCAATCCCAGCTCATCCTTGTGCTGGTGAGGAGACAAGTGTCATTTGTCTGTGACAGACTTGAAAGATCTGTCCGTATTTGGCAGGCAGATTCCCCTTTTGACCCTTCATCAAACATGAGGACAGCATGCACAGAAACTCCTCCTGGAATAAAAAGAAGAGTTTTCCCATCCCCATGCTCTCCTGTCACAGCTCAAGTCATTCCTCTCCCATGTGGCTTTCGGGACAAGACCAAATCACGGACTTACCTCATGGTGCCATCACTGCTCTGGCTTCTGAGCGGGCAGTGTAGGGCCACCATTCCCTGTGGACACTCTGTTCCTGTGTGACACGCTTGTCCTTTTTCCAGGTCCACCTACAGTTTGGGTCAAGGGCTGTGGCTGCCAGTCAGTAAGAGCTTCGTGGTGCCCCCTGTGGAGCTTTCCATCAATCCCCTTGCCAGCTGCAAGACAGATGTTCTGGTGACAGAAGATCCAGCAGATGTCAGGTAGGAAGCGCGTTTCACGTTTTCTTCATGCTTGAGTGCCTACACCACTCTTTAAATTGTTATTGAGGATGCAGTAATTTCTGTGATGATAGGTGTGATTAATTTCCTTTCAATAAGAAATCTGATGTGATTGCTCTCCAGGCTCTTCGGGCTGATGGGGCTAGGCCAGGCCTGAGTGTGTAACTGAAATCTGCCAGTACAGGCAGGTGAATTGGTGGGAGCCTGTTGTAAGGCAGTTTGAGAGTGGCTTAAATGTAATGTTAGATTGCAGTGCTGAAATGGATGCATTTACTGGGATGGAGGGGCTGTCATGTTTCTGAAACTCATTCCTGTATCACATCCCCCTGGCCACTGATACCTGCTGGGATGCTCATGGAGGGTGAAGGGCCATGTTGCTCATCCAATAAATATACAATTAGAGGGGTGTTTTTTCTCCTTTTTGGGGTTCAGTGGATGCCTGGACATTTCACTGATCACCTTGGTGGTGGTTATCCCCCTTGGTCTGGTTTACAAGGGTTTAACTGTAAATTATAAGGGTTTAATTCTGAAGGGATTTAGTGTGTATTCCCCTCTCTTCTATTAAATTAAGATTGAGCATGTGACTGTTGGGTGTCAGGGAGACTCCGTGTTTCTTCCCTCGCTCCCTCCCTCCCTTCCTTCTTGCTGCTTTCTCCTGTTGACTCCAGACACAATTTCCTGACTTGCAAATTCTTGGTTGTGTTGTGAATCATCTCCCTGGGCACCAGCAGGATCCTTGTGTCCCCCAGCCCCTGCTGTCTTGTCTTTTCCCAAAGTGATGAGGAATGGATTTCCATTCTTCTGTCCCATCATCTTGGCAGGGCTGTAGTTAAAGCAAGTGCCTACAAAAGCTATGGCAGAGCCAGGACTGGCATCTAAGATGTTCTCACTTCAGTGTGTGTGGTTTTGTTGCTAATTAGTGCTTGTTCCCTTTCTTGTGAAAAGCGACTGGTGGTACATATCTATCACAGTTTGGCTCTTTAGGAGCGTTGTTTTTCTTGTCTGCAACAACTTCTGCTTTTCATTTGAGAAGGGAAGGGTTGCCTTGGTTTATGCTAACATTTTCCAAGCCAAAGTGCCAAGAGAACATTATTTCTTTCTTTCCTCCTCACATCTTCATTAAAAGTGCCTCAGTGAAGGTACAGGCTCAGAAGCTTGTTTTCTGCTCCAGTGCAGTAATTGTCTCTGGGCACTGCTCCTTGTGGAAAAGTTTCTGTCGGGATGGATGAATGCCAGGCAGGAGGAGGGGAGGTTTTGGCACAAGGCTGTTGCCTGCTCCCCTCATAAGTGGAACCTGAACTGAGAATTCCAGGTATGAATTTTGGAGCGGCTCAGGTAAAATAAAGGAGGTGCGAGTTCACAGCACTTGTATCTTACACACAGGAGTTGCTGAATTATTAAAACTTTAATAAACGCAATAATAAATATTTGATGTTGAATTATGGAAGGCTTCACAGATACAGTAAGAAGTGAAAAGCAATCTATTATTTCTACATTAGAACTGAAACACTTCTCAAATGAGGAGCTGCAAGCTCAGGATCCTCAGCACCCTGGGGTGGGTGGAATCCTCTTCTGAGGATATTGGGTTCTTTCATGCAATGAGAAAAGTACCTTCAGAGCTGCTTATCTTGCAGCCTCTTTCTTTGTTTTCTCTCTGGACTGACACAAGCAGCATCTCAGGGGAGCAGTTTGGGTGGTTCAGATGCTCAGGTGGTGATCCAGCACGTCAGACCCACATCAGAGGTGAGCACGTGCTGTCCATGGTGTTCAACCAGAGCCATCCCCCCCTCTGCCTGGAGAGCTCCTGTTTCCTGGCTCTGGGACTGTGGCACTGCTGTCCCTGCATGCTGGGAGCTCCTCCAGGTGAATCACAGAATCATTTGGGTTGGAAAAGACCTCAAGGATCGAATCCAGCCTGTGACCAATCCCCACCTCGTCACCCAGACCAGTGCACTGAGTGCCAAGTCCGCTTACTTTTTGAATATTTCCAGGGATGGGAATTCCACCACCTCCCTGGGCAGCTCCTTCCAATGCTTGACAACCATTTTCCAATGAAGAAATTCTTGCTGAACCTGCAGTGCTTGGGCTTTAATACAGTCCCATCTCCTTGCCACAGGGCAGACCCTGGGCTGTGTTTCACCAGCTGCAGCACGGCCGTGCCTCGGCGCCCGGCGTGCCCTGTTTGCTGTCCTGTGACACTGTGATGGTGGCTCAGTGCTGTGTTTCCTCTGTGCCTGTAATAATGAGCGTGCTGCATTCCTGCAGACCTTTCATTAGTCTGACACCTTTGCCTCTGGGGTCACTTGTCGTGAAGAGTTTAATGGAGGGAAATGGCAGAAAGCCTGCTTTGGAGAAAGCAAGTGATGAAGTCTTTACAACTCAGAGGGTTAAAGGTTCAAATGTGGTCTTGTGTTTTTATGAAGATGCTTGAGATGCAGAGGGACAGGTGGGGCTCGGCCTCTCAGCAGCTCTCTGGGGAAATGCTGACTCCAATGCTGTTCTCTATGTGGTTCACTGCTGGGCAGTGCAACAAGCTGTACTTTGGTGGATGGGGATGAAGGCTCCAAACCTTCCCCTGCTGCAGCCAAGTATTAGAGAAACTTCCAACAGAAGGAGCCAACAGGCTTCGTGCAAACATCCCCCTCGGGATGCTCCAGGGGCTCCAGGGGACAGGACACAGGAGTGTGCAAAACTTGACGCTGGAGGTTTTAGGGCTGTGCATCATAAATTAGGAATGAGAGTGCTTAGAGTTAATGAAACTTGCATATATAATTTATCAGTGACCATATTGAGCATCCCTTCCTCGACCCCAGAGTCTGATCCTCCACACAAGGATCGCATCAGTCACAGCCTGGGACTGTCACAGCCATGCTCACGGTGACATCTTTGTTCAGGTGAGCCTGGCCAGCAGTGCTGCAGGGCCCTTCCCACAGCCTGGGGTCCCAGGCTGGGCAGATGTGCTGCAGACAAGAGATACATCCCACTCCCACCCTGTCTTGCTTGTTTTCAAGAGTCCTCTTTGTTTCCACTCCCACCCCTCTCTCTTACCTGTATTTCTCCCATAACCTGGTGTTAAACCCAGTAGTCTATAAGATTTTGTTAAACAAATTACTGATAGGTGTTCAGTCCTACTGCTGGCCCTCCCTGGACACCTTGCCATCTCTGTTTGAGCCTTTGGAAGGTGCAGCTTGCCCTGTGGGTCAGGAATTGCTCTAATTGTGGCAGGGTATGGGAAGGACCCACAGCCACACCTCCAGGTCCTACTGCCCCAGCACCGAGCATCCCTGCAGGGATAATAAAAGTATCCCTGTAGGGGATAATAAAGCATCTCTGCAGGGGATAATAAAAGCATCCCTGGGGGCACACAGAGCTGTGGGGGACCAAGAGGAGAGCCAACCCTGGAGGCAGAGCACAGCACTGGCAGACACCCCGTGGTCACGGTTCACTGTGCCACCCGCTCGGCAGAAAAGTTGATAATTTCTGTTGAACAGCTATAAATCAGAGGCATGAGCCTCAGCTGCTGCCTGACATGACATATAGCTCTATCGTTATGGCAACCATAGAAACAAATAAAAGCCTTGCCTTCGCTTGACAAGCCTTTGAGATGTCCTGATGGAGAGACAAGTGTTCGGCAGCAGAATGAATTCTCTTGAACTCACTGTCGATTCATCTTCGTTTTGCTCCCAAGTGAGCCCCTTTGCTCTCTGAATTCTTTGCCAAAGTACAATCAACTGGATTTCTTATTTCTACTTTTTTTCTTTATTTGTTTGTTGTTTTTTATTTTCAATTCTGTCAGAGGCAGAACACTCCGCTCCCCCTTTCCTTGCCCTCATGAGTCCTGTCTTCTGTCAAGGATGGGAGCAAGGCTTTTTCTCCCTGCCCATGGCATTCACCAGCTCAGCCATGCTGTGCTCTTGCAGCCTCACTGCTGCTCCAGCCTTGCAGAGGTTTTGAGTGATATTTTGAAGGGGTTTCGCAGTGATCTGGGCACTTGTGATTTTGCAAGTCAGTGGTGATCACCGTGGTGTGAGGCTCCCGAGGAGTGGAGGAGGACGAAAAATGAAGTGGATGAGAAAGGCAAAGGGAATCTGGGCCAGGAGAGTGTGGAAACAGCTTTGCTGTCCCTGCTGTTGCAGCAGCAAAAGTCATCTGTCTGTGGCTTAACCTCCTTCCTGATCTGCAGGAGCACAGATGAATGGCTGGAGCTGCAGGTGAGCATCCCTCAAGGTCAGCAGTTCCATGGGGATGGGGTATGGCATACAGGCAGAGGGCAATCCGCCAGCTCTTCTTGCCATTTGTGCAGATGATGCCATGGGAACTTGATCTTTTTTTCCCCTCTTGTCTTTCTGCTGCCTCCCTGGAGCAGAGCAGGCTGTGATTTTTGGGTGCTCAGTGCCACAGGACCCTCAGCCAGGAGGCTGGGGGAGAGGGGAATTTCCTTTTTCAGGCTGCTCCTGAGCAGGGGCCTGTGGCTCTCCTCCTCCACTGGGGCCAATAAAAAGGTGTGAGTGGCTGCAGTCGATGGCCATGATGAATGGACAGCTTTGCATGATGAAGCAAATTGATCATTGCATCAGCAGGCACAGCTCACTCATTTCTGCAGGGAGGGCAATTCATTACTGTGCACATCACAGAGACATCATCATCCCCACAGGTAATGTCCCTGTGCTCTGCCCTGGGCTTCTGATCACCCTGAGACACTGTTGTCTCTCAGAACGTGGTGGAGAAGCACCTCTTGGTGCTTAACACTGGAGAGAGGCAGCCTTTGGCCTCGTCCTCTGGAGAGCAGGGACAGGTGCTTTACAGAGAGGCAGCCATCAGCCCTTGCCCTGCAGCTGTCAACTGAGCTTGGTCCTGGCTGCTTACCAGGATTTTTCCTCCTCCCTGCCTCCTGCTGTGATTTATGAGAGCAGGTTAGAAGAGTCAGATACGTCTCATTTCGCCATGGGGTGACTAAATGGAGATGTAATCTTGCAGCAGCCACCAAAGAGTGTGAGCAGCAAAATGAGAGAATTAGGGGAGCAGTGTGATGGGGAGAGAGGGGAACCTGCCCCCCAAAAATGGAGCTGAAATCACCCAGGAAGGATCTAGGCTAGGTCAGAAGTGAAATGTGGATCACCCAGTGCAGGGACTTTACTGCCCTCAGCCTGTCTCTTCCTGGACCATCAGCATCCATGGCATCCTTCATGCCCAGAATCCAGGGAACATTTCAGCCTACCCTCATCCCGGGCTTTTAGTAACTCCTGCTGCAGTAATGCTGAGCTTCGCTCTCTGTGCTCTGCTGTGTGAGCTCATTGCATTTTTGAGGTCTTAATGCTGCGCCGTAAAACTGCACAGAAAATGATCAAACCTCTTAGGGACAGAGGATGTAAATTTGGGCCTGGCTCGTAGGCAAATCCATCACAGGGAGCATCAGCTACGAGTTTGGCAGCTGAGTGATTGCATTTCCTCTTGTCCATGGTGCTGCAGAGCCCAGGAAGGAAAAGAGCCCCGGCGAGTGAACAGATTTTGTTTATATGTTTATTGAGACAATTAAAAATACCCCACACTTGCCAAATCTGCAAACGCTGTCTCACACCCAGAATGATTCCCTTTGATGTCTCTGGGATCTCCTGTCACTGAGCAGGGTTTGGCACTGTAGCTTCTCCATATTCTCCCTATGGATCTGCTGTTGTAGCTGTGTGTCCATCCACCCGTCCGTGTGGGATCTGTGTGGAGCAGGATCCTGCCAGGGCTGAGACAAGCAGCGCTGCCGAGGGTTTGGAGGGGGAGACTGGGCTCTAACACACTGTGAATGCTTAGCAGAAAGGGTGATGCAAGGCAGCAATATCAGACCTTGGGTTCCTGTGTTGAAAGGTGTTTTTCCCTCCCTGTTTGATGTTGTTATTTGTTTTTATGTCGCTGCCTTTGCTTGCAGTTAACCAGTGGCTGGAGTGTGCTTTGTAGCTGCCTGTTCAAAGCACAACCCCTTGGCCTCTCTGTAGTATTTTTCCTGAATTACAATTTTTTTTTACTCCTATTTGAGTTTTATTACCTTTGCTTTTGTGTGCATCTCCTGCCTGAGAAAGGGACTAGAATGTTTGCAGGAGGAAGGACCAGGCAGCTCATACCATGGCCCACACAGGGTGCTGGGATGATGCGGAGGTGGGGCAGTGACTCTGGGAAACGCCTTTTCTTCAGTTATTTCTCAGCACAACTCAGTGGAAAGAACTGGCACTATCCAAAAACGAGTTCTGATGAGATTTCAATTGCCTAAAACTTGCTTGATGTGGATAGGATCTGCTCTTCCTTTCCTGGTTTTATTTCCTGTAACTATTGCTGGATCACTTCAGCCAAAGGACAAAACTAATAAAATTCAGTGGAGCCAAAATGTTCCTGGGAGTGTGCCAGGAACCTGTGACAGGCTTCACAGCCAGGGAGGAAAAACCACCTCTGTGGAGACGACAGGAATGGAGATGGACACAAACAGGGCAGCTTTGTCCTTCTGCTTTCAGGGCACTGCAAGAAGATTCTGTCCCTTGCAGGCTTGGAAAGGGCTCTGGGAAAGGGCATCTCACTGGGAGCTCAGGAAGAGTCCCAGACTCCCTTTTCCTGGTAAAGCCATGCTGCACCATGGGAGAGAGAGCTCTGGGTTGATTTTTATGGGGATTTATTAATTGCTGAAGGCAAGAAGGGGATGCACATGCTGCTGCAGAGGAACGTGATCTTGCTGTGGGGGGATGAGGGATGGCAGCTCAGGCCAAGGGGCAAAACTCCCGTTTGATTTTCACCCCAGGGCAGCCAGGGCTGGGCACAGCCAGTGACCCAGGACAGCTGTGCTCCATGAAGACAAGTGAAGTTAATTAGTTCAGCTCCTGCTCCTCAGCAGCAGAGCCAGGCTGATGTTTCCACTCCTCAGTGCAGTGCCCCGCTGCTCTGGCTGCTGCCCTCCAGGGATTTTCTCCACTCCAGCATGTCACCCTGGCTCTTGGGGTGATGTATTAGGAAAAAAACTTCCCTTTGTGCCTTTAGTGCAGCACTTTCCAGGCAGCTCAGAGTAACTTTGCTCATGCAATGCTGTTCCTTCTCATTCCACTGTTTCCAGACGCTGGAGAGATGCTCTGCAGACCCTCCCTGGCCCTCTCACCTCCAGGCAAAGAAGCAAAATCAGCTCAAAATGAGTTTAGAAGCGCCAAGAAGTTCAGTGCAGGGTTTACAGGCAATGCCAGCATTGCACAGAGCAGGAACAATGTGTCCTGTGTGGCCTTGCCCACTGGCTCACAAAACCTTTCCATGCTTTGTCAGGGCTGGATCAGACTGAAAATCCACTGCCCTTTGCCTCCACTTTGCACAGATTTTATATCATTCTGTTTTTGTCTGTGTATTTGGTCTCCTTTTCTGATTTAGATGTTTTGAGTTCTTGTCAGGGCTTTTTCTAGTCTCCCCAAAAGGGGTTGCTGACTACAGAGCCAAAAGCAAAATCTTCTTTGACTTTTTCCTGCTGCACGTTTCAGTCCCGGCAATCCTGGTGGTGATGCTTTCCTGGGCACTTTGCTGGGAAACTTAACTGTGTTAAGCAAAATATTGTTTTCAGGGACTAAATCAAAGAGCAGTGCAAAGCTGGAGAGGTTTGGAAGGAGGGCTGGGGAGTGAACGGGGGGAAAACAACATCAAGAAAATTAGGTGAAGCCTTGCAAAAAAATAATCCCATCTTGGGAATTGCCCTGCTTTCACTGCCTGAAGAATTACTGTGCCATAATCAATTCAGCTCTTGATGTTTCCTGCGGTGTTTTTGATATTATGAGATCCTTTTGACTGCAACCAAGTGCCTTTTATCAGAAGTTAGATGGGTGCAGTTGGGGACCCACTGCCACAGGCTGTGCCAGGCTCAGGGCTGCACTCCAGCAGTGACCTGAGTGCAGGCTGGGATGGCAGTGCTGGGAAGGAGGGATGGGGAAGGACCACAGTGTGTGCACAATCCATCCTGTGCCTGTCTCACCTCCAGCAGAGGGAACAGAAGTGGCTCCTATGGAGCAGACTGGAGAGGAGGCCTGCAGTGGATGAAGAGCCCACAGCTGCACTGGGGTGTTGGCTCAGCAGCTGGATGAGTTTTGGGGCAGAACCTGCTCCTGTCCCCTGCAAACAGGAGGCCTGGGCAGTGCACAGCAGAGTCTGCCACAGGGCAGTAGCTCCATGCAAACTGATGTTTCACTTTATGTGTCAGAGCTGTCCTCTCTCTGTCCTTCTGCTGTTCTCCCTCCTGGCTGGTGGCTGTCCCCCTGTCAGTGCCCCATCCCAGCCCTGCCACAGGGCTCTCTCCCAGCAGCAGCTCGTGGGGAGCCGTGCAGAGCCCAGCAGCACACAATTAAACCCCAGCTAATACTTCCCTGCTTCTGCCGAGGGCTTAAAGTGACACAAATGAAGCAGCTGAGCATTAAGGCAGGATGCTGTGTAAATATGCACTGAGCTTGCACAGGGAGAAGTCTCTTCATTCACTTCAGTCCACATTTCCTCTCTTTTATTATTTTATTTTTTTAATCAGTGTGTATCAAACGCAGGCAGGCCAGAGCTGGAGGTGTTAGTTCTGGCTGTGGGTGCTCTGGGTTTGGACTGTGGGTTCTCTGGGGCCAGAGCTGAGGAGTTTTAAAAGAATTATGACAAAGTTGTCACTGGATAAAAAAATGGCTCATCAACTGATGGAATCATGGAAGCACGGAATGGTTTGGGTTGGAAGGAGCCTCAAGGATCATCTTGTCCAACCCCCCTGCCCACGGTGGCTCACACTCCCCATTCCTGCTGGTTTCCTCCAGTTTCCATCCTGCATCTCCCTGAGAGAAGGGAGAGCTCTGGGGGCAGGGATTGAGCCAAGGATTCAGCACTGTGTGTGTTGGGAGACCTGGCTGCTTCTCTTCCTTACAGGAACTTCTCAAGGCCTTCAGGGAGGAGCAGATCATCCCTACCTGATGTGACTGTAGGCAAATCCAGCCCCTCCCACTCCTGCCTGGATTCTGGGATCTGGGTCCAAGGGGAAGGAGCTCTCCTGGCTTTGTGTTGATTTGCCTCAGTACCAGACCAGAGGGGTGAAATGGCTTTTTTGGGGGGTAAAAGCCATAATTTTTGCCTGAACACTGTTGATAAGTGATACTGATAGAGGAATAACATTGGCTTTTCATGGCATTTCACTGGGAGCTCAGGGAGGGTTACAGGATCCCTTTTTCCTGGTAAAATTGGGATATGCTGCATCACAGGCAATTCATTGTAAATGGAAACCTCCTCTTTTTACAGAATCATAGAATATCAGGTTGGAAGTGGACCCCGAGGAATTACTGAAGCCTGCTCTATAGAAAGGGAAAAGAAAAGGAGCTTTTAGTATGGAAAACATCACTGCAGTACCAATAGCACCAGGCTTGCTTAAAAAGCACAAGTGGGCAGCAGATGGACTTGGATGCAGCAGGGGTGGCTGGATGGGGGGACACCAGCTGTAATTGGGGAGCAGCCATGCAAATCTGCTGCTTTCCTAGGTGGAAAAGAAACCACAGAAAATCCTGCTGAGGGATGGGAGGGATGGGAGGCTGTTCCTGTGGAGGCTGGACATTGTCCTCCATCTGTCCCTGTCTCTTGGTGTCATTCCAGCTGTGCAGCTGTGGGTGATGGGGCATGCAGAGAGTTGGGAGCCTTCCCACAGACACTCCAACCAACCCTCCTACACAAACACACCTTTCCCTGGATCACCAGGTCAGGCAGAGTATTCCCAGAACAGCCCCAAACGATCCCATTTTTGGGGAGGGTGTGGGTTTGGCTGTGCAAAGCCAGCTGGAGTAGCTGGGGTGGGGTCCCTGAGCTCTGGCCTCTCGGCAGCAGCTGTGACACCGTGACCTGTGTCTGCAGGTCACCTGCCACGATGGGCTGTGGGTTCTGCAAGGTTCATCCAGGCTGTCCTGGCTTTCCCAGGGAGGGCAGGGCTGGGAGAGGTTTGGGCTGGGAAGGCTGGGGCAGTTCAGAGGGAGCTGAGCTGGTTTGCAGGGCCAGCACGGTGTCTGCACTCAGCGTCAGTCCTGCAGGTCTCTGGGTCAAGCACTCACACAGAGTGAGAACGTTTCCTCAGAGCAAAGCTACAGAAATAAAACCCAACAGCAAGTGCTGGGTGACCTATTTAGGAAATCCAGGGCTCTGCTTGGACTTGATGCTGCATAGTCCTGGCAAAGCCAGCCCCACACTGTCGCTGTTTCAGACCACAAACGAGACAGACTCAGAATCAGAAATCTAAAAATGACCCTTTATTTAGGGATGGTGTCTCTTTTATATACTATTTTACACAGACCAATCTGATTGGTGAAACAAAGGCAAACCTTTTCAATCACATTGGTCAAACCAGAGGGACATCAAGAAGTCCCTCCTGTCAGAAGGAATGAACAACATAAGTATTGTTACAAAAACATTGATCATGTTTACCAAGTTTTCCTGGGAAGGAATTTCAGAAAATCAAAAACATCAGGAACCAGGGCTACACGACATTTCTCAGGGGGATGAGCTCGGGGGTGATGTGGCCACCCAAAGCAGGGGAGGCCACGCCTGTGTGTGGGCTCTGCCACAGGGACAGCCTCCACAGACTGTGCTCCAAGGGGAACAGGGTCTGTGCTGCTCATCCTTGCTTTGGATGCAGGAGCAGGACACGTGTGGCATCTTTCAATGGCACCTATGTGCCAAGGAGCTCAGGGAATTGTAGATCCCTGCCCACCCAGGGGATGGAATTAATGGGACAGCCAGAACACCCACCACAGACATGTGTAGCTCTGGGGAGGGTTGCCTCACTCAGTCTCAGTTATCCTGGGACAAAACCTCTTTTGGTGGGATTCCCTCTGGCTTGGCCAAGATGCTGTTAGTAGGGAGATGGCTTTGGCACTGAGGATGGCACTGGGCACTGCCCCACCCTGCTCTTGCTCTCTGAGCTGGGCAGTGGGAGCCTGGTGGGGAAAAGAATTCCTTCAACACAGATAGACTTTGCAGCCAAACTCCTCCATTCTCCAGTGAGAGCACTGATGTGAGAATCAAACAGCATCAGGGCCCAAAGGGCTTGAGAAGTGGTACAAAAAGCTCCCTGTCACATCTCCCAGCACAACTCAAAGGCTGCTTTTGTACAGTCTCTGGGCCACCTCGTGGTTTCATGTCGATCCTTATCCAGGGTAGCTTTACTCATAACTTCCGTGCATTGCTCTATCAGGTGATCTGCTGAAGTCCACACGGATCAGGAATTTCCCTTTCCGGGAAAAAAAAAAAAAAAGAAAAGAGATAAAAGTTGTCTTATCACAGCAAGATAAGGAGGGGTGAATCATATTCTTCAAAATCAAGAGGCAGACGTGGAGGGAGGGGACAGGGACCAGCGTGTCTGGCAGGAAGTGTCCCCTCTGTCACGTGTCCTGCCTGGGTGAGCCTGTGGAGGGGATTGATCCCTGTGGGAATGTGCCAACCTCCCCACTGAGTCCATGAGCTGCACAAGCTGCCATTGGCACATCCAAGAGCTTCCAGAGCTTCCACCAACTTTGAGCCCTCCTGCCTCACCCCATCCCAAGGTCTCTGGTCCCCTCAGTGTCCCCTCCCAGTGCAGATCCCCCCTGCCCTCCCTGGAGCCCCCAGGTAGGAGGAGTTTCCACCTTTCCTGGTGACAAAATCAATACCAACGGCTTCCATTAATATTCTAGGAATGGCAGAGAAGATTGACTGCCTCATTAGCAGGCATCGTGTGAAACTCTGACAATAATTAACAACTCAACGGTCTTATTTGCTGGCCTATCACAGAAGTATTCAATCAAAAATGTAATTTGCTCGACGCTCCCATTTACCATAAAGAGAATATTCCTTCAAAGTTTTAAATAGACTAATTAAGAGGGAAGAAATACAGGGGAAAAAAATTATTAACAGTATAGTTTTAATGGGAAATTACTGGAGCGTATTAATAATGCAATAACCATTTTTAACAGCTGTCTGTCAGTTTGTGGGCCAGGGTAATTAAATTAGTCACTAAAGGGTCACTCAAATTAGATGTCAGGGAGTGGGGCTAACGAAGGCACGCCAGGAGAAACGCTCTGGCACAAGGAGAAGGGTGAGATGCTGATGTTGAAGCCAGAAATCCCCAAGGACCCTGCAGAGGTGGATGTCCCTGGTGACACGAGGCAGCAGCACCTCCTTGGTTTAGGTGTGCCAGGAGACGGGAGGAGCAGGGCAGAGCTTTGTGCTGGCAAAGGCTGGGCTGTCTCCGGGAAAGTAATAAGGAGGAAGAGTCTTGTGTGAGCATGAGCATGGCCCGGGGTGGCCTCCGTGACGTCTGCTTCAGCCTGATGCTGCTCGGGTTTTTAATCTCTTTTCCAGAGCCAGAAGGCAGCCATGCAGGGGATTTTTGGCAATTTCTTTCAAGGCTTTTATATTCTGCGGGTTTCAGGCTTGTGTTCCCCCCTCCTGCACCCCCTCGCCCCTTCTGAAATGAATTGCAGTTAATTTTGGATGTTGTTGAGCCTGGAAACACATCTTTCTTGCCGCCAGCCCATTAAAAAAATATATTTACAGTTCCATAAAGCAAAGCCAGCTGCCAAGGTAACGTCCTGCTGGCTCCCTCGTGTTCCGGGCGCAGAGTAAGGATTTGGAGAGGTTGGATTTGCTTCTGTGAGCACAAGGAAGATTTTAACCCCAACAGAGAGGTTTCTTACCTGAGACAATCATTCTGTCCTGCCTGGGGAGGTCTTGTAGGGAAGCAGGGTGCCCAAGGGACATGGGGTGCTTGGGTTCAGGGCCAGGGGTTGCTGCTGCAATTCCCTTTCCTTCTCCATCAGTCAGGATGTGGATGCCTGTGGGTCTGAGTGGGAAGGGA
This sequence comes from Hylia prasina, assembly GCA_013397195.1. Lineage (NCBI taxonomy): Eukaryota > Metazoa > Chordata > Aves > Passeriformes > Sylviidae > Hylia > Hylia prasina. The sequence continues at coordinate 58,546 of VYXD01000363.1, forward strand.
TCACACCTTCCAGTGTGATTTTTTGAGATTTCATCCATTTTCTCAATTTTGTATTGAAGTAGGACCTTTTCCATAGTGTGAGTGTGTGGAAAAACAATTGGCCGCAAAGCAGTAATCAAATCCTAGAGGAAAACCCTCATCCATCAAGAGGTACCAAGCAAAGTGGTGGATCAAGAGGTACCAAGCAAAGTGGTGGTTGGGGTGTTTGGAGGGCACAGAGGTCCCTGAAACCATGACCTACATCATGCAGAACAAGGCATACATTTCCATACATTGGCTGCACTTTGGGGCTTTTTTGGGCAACTTTCCTCCTCTGATTTTATGTTTTCTCACTCTTGGGACCTGTAGGTGGCAGAGGGGATGGCAAAGCCTGTGTGTTCCCCTGAGAGGTTTCAATTTTCATGAATCAACAGAAGGGTTTTTTCCATAATTCTTTCTCTCATCATCCCCATTTGAAACTGCAGAGATGCCCTGATCTCTCTGAAGGGCTTGGGGCTTTCTGCTGCTCTTTTTCTACCATTAAGACATGCATAAAGCTAGAAGTTGCTTTGAGTGGGTGATACAGGCAGAAAATGTGCTCCACATGGCACATGGGAGTTAAATACCACCCAGTGGAAGCAGCTCTGGTTCAGCTGTTGGCTCCTCAAATCTCTTCAAGAGGAGCACGAGGAGCACTCCAGGTGAAGGGAAATAGTAAAACCCATCAAAACCCTCCAAAACATCCCAACAACAGAAAGAACCCCAAACCTGTGCCTGCCCTCCCTGCAGCCTGGGTGGGCACTGGGGCAGAGGCAGGCCCTCCTCTGTCTCCACAAGAGGGGGAATTACAAGCCATATAGATTATTTTAATGGCCGTATTACTTCCAACTGTGCCTCCACCATCTGTTCTTCCCCAATTACAGATGCAAAAACCCAGCGTGTTTCCCCATTCAGGCTGTAGAGGATGAAATACAAGCGTTGTAAAAGGGTGTATATTCTCCCAACAATGCAGCTGGCACCTGTGAAGTTTTCCTGGTGCTTCTGTCGGGTTGGGATGCTCAGCCTGATCCCTCTGCCCTGCATCCCGGCCCATGCCCGGCTCCAGGGGGGCAGAGGGAGCTGTTAATAAAAGGCAGAGGTTGTTTTTGCTACAAGATTTGTCCAAGCTGTGCGGGGCAGCTGAATTATTAACACTGACCAAGCGTCTCAAGTGCTACAAAACTTAACAAGAACCTCTTACCTCCGGCACAATGATAAACAGGATTGAGGCACGGTGGGATGGAGGGAATTAAGATAGGACATCAAAGACTGGATTCCATCAAGTAAATCATGCCTTTGCTCCAGTAAAAGAGCCCCTAAATGTTTTATTAGGGATTTTCAACAACTACCAAAATTAAGATGGAAGGGATGAATTATTAAAAAATAGATTAACTAAACCAGCTGCTGAATTAAACATGAAAGGTGCCTGTCGGGAGGAGCACCGTGTGCTGCAGGCATCTCAGCCCTCCAGCCAGGCACGCTGGAAGGGTCTGGAGGGGAGGAGTGGCAGTGCTGGGGGGGATGGAGAGCCACAAGCTGCCCTGCCACGCCAGGATTGCAGTGCCAGGGCATGGAGAGACTGCCTGCAGGGTGGGGAAAGCAGAGTGCCAGGTGCTGCAGAGGAATCAAAGGAGGGGGTGCTACCTCGGGGGGATGCAGGCTGAAGATGTGCAGGGGGCAGCCAAGGAAATACTGCTGGTCCTCTGTTAAATAATGCAGGAAACGTAGGTGGGAAAAGGAGACTTGCCTGAAGTACTTGAACCAGGATCTGAACTTCCTTTTCCGGTGTGTTAATCTGGTTTTACCAACTCAAAACCACCTGTGGCAGGACAGAGACTGAGAATGGGACTGGGACAGGGGATTTGCTCTGAGGTTGTGATGGGCACTGGGCAGCTGCTGCTCCAGGTTTGGTGCTTATGGCAATGGATAAGGGTAAATGAGGGTTTGTAGGGGCCAGAGAGTCTCCAGGATGAGGGAATGAGTGAGGAGGCTCCTGTGGCCCCTCCCTCCAGTGTCCCTGGAAGGACAGGACATGATTTGGGTGGTGCCAACATCTGGGAACAGCTGGAACAAGGGGTCTGTCCATGGCCCTGCATAATTAGACCACATTGCTCTGCCCCTGGTTTCCTTCTTGTGCCAAACCTCTCCCACCTCTTAAAGGCAGAGACAGAATAAAAATCTTAAACTCTTGCTAAAGCAGCCGTGTGGTCCCAGTTTGGTGTTTCTATGCCCTCGCAGTACGACCTGTTCTGACATTCCCCGTGCCAGGAAAGGCAGCCTGTGCAGGTGAAGCACAGGGGACGACAGGAGGTGAAGGGATGCTGTTGTCTGTGTTTTGTTTTGTTCCAGCCCCCGGGAGGGTGGGAGCATTGTGAGAGCATCAACTCCAAGTGTGAAGCACAAAATGTGGTGGAAATTTCTGTTTGTTCCCTCTCTCTTTCTTCTTCCCCAACATGTTCAAAGCTCTTACTTGGAAGTCTACAGTCAAACCCCTGTGAATGCCAGCAGTAGTAGAACTGCTGGGAGCAATTCACAGTGTCTGCAGCAGCACTGCTTTAAGGGGCACTGATGGAACGAGTGGAGGCTTCATTCATAATAATAATAAACTGCTATTTTGTGGTTTTATGCCGCTTTTAATCTTCACAACTCAAAGGAACATTAATTAACTGTGTGGCACAGTGGGAGGCAGGTAGCTGCTGCTGTCCCCGTTTTACAGATGAGGAGGCTGGAGCACTGGCACGTCCTGCAGCCTGCCCACAGTCAGACAGTATTTCACCCTCCGAGTCTGCAGATGATCCCAAAATACCAGCTCCTGCTCCGAGCTTTATTCCTGGAAATGCTCTCCTGTGGCAGGGCGGGCCCTCAGGAGTTTTGATGTCATCTGCATTTCTTTACACCCAGTTTGGTTTTGGATAGATGGAGGTGAATATTGCTGAAGTCAAATCAGAATCTTCTAATACAAATTAGTCCAAATGCCAAAAGCAAGTTCCTTGCCCTTGGGCCAGCGACTGGGCAGTGTTCCAGCTCTGCAGTGCTCCTTCCACTGGGAGAAAAACTTGGAGAAACATGTAAAGCCCAGTCTTTGCTATGATCCCCACTTTTCAATAATGTCTGGAGAAGCCTGGTTGGATGAAATGGTAAAAATACAACCACTGGCTGTTTTCCTGCTCAGAAATCCCCAGGTCTGCCTCTCCAGTGAGCTCTGCCTCCAAAAACCTGCAGCTTGACTTTTTCCGAGAGTCACATTTGCAGGGGTTTGCTTCTGCTGCTGCTTAGTGACTGAAAAATCGATGCTTTGGCCCTTGTGTGTATAATCAAAGGGGAGTCTTGGCTTGTATTTTGGGCGAGGCTCTGGGTAATCCTCACCTCTCCTCACACACGGCACTGGGCTGGCACCGGGCTGGCACCGCTGGGGGATCCTCCACTGATGGGGAATGGCTCATCCTGCCATGGATACTGGGGAGGGGAGCAGCCCTCCCTTGCTCCCTGCCCACTCTGAGAGCCCTCCTGATGCTCACAGCTCCCCTCTCTACCTGGAGGCTGCCCTGGACTCTGAGGGATGCTCCTGGCACCCATCAGATCTTCATCCATTGCTCCCCGGTGGTTTGCAGGGTTTGTGGTGAGCCCATGGAAGGCCATGTGTTGGTGTGGCTGTGTCTAATGTCATTTAAAGGAAGTAAATTACATTTTGGGCATCCTCCTCAGCCCCTCGAGGCAGACCTTGGATTAGCACAGAGGCTTTTCCATTTAGTCTTCTTAATTTCAGCAGACACTGAAATAAAGGTGGTGAGTGAAGTATGATGCGCAGGAGAAGGAGGGTGGTCCTGCAGTGTGCAAACACTGCTCTTGTCTTTCTTTTTTACTCTTTTTTTTTTTTTTTTTTAATCTCCTGTCATCAATCTCCTGTTGCTAAATGTGCAGCTGGAGAGAGGGTTCCTAGGCAAAGTTCCTGCTGATGGATTCTGACAGATCTAATCAGACAGGAATGGTGACAACCACGTCCTACACCGCTGTGAATTGTGGTTCAAACCTAATATCCTTCACCATGACACACTGTGGCAACTGAAACAAACCTGATGGCTGAGATCTGGTCGGCCTGAGGGGAGGAATGTTCCCATCACATGCACACCTGCCTGCAGCTCCCATCACTGCCTGTGGGACTGGGTCCCTGATGCATTTCTTGCAACCTCTGCCATCATGCAGCTCTACTGCAGGCCTTTAATGTCTGTCCCAAGTGGTGTTTTACCTGCCTAATGCTGTGGGTGATCTCAAGGCCTTACTCCTCCTCAGGAAGACCTTCTCCCTAGAGAGACGATTATTACAAAATCTTTACAAAATTATTGTAATTTGTAATTTTATCACAAAATTGTATTTGTAATTATTATTACAAAATTATTAACATTATTACAAAAATTGTCATGATTACAATTATTAATTGTAATAATTATCAAAATTATTATGTAATAATATTATTACATAATATTATTATTATCTAATAATAATATTGCATCTATTAGTAGATGTAGTAGCATCTATTGCGAGCAGTTCCAGGGGCTGTAGGCTGGGACTGATTTGATTGTGCTCAGGGGTTGCTTGGAGCACCTCTAGGTCTGTATCCAAGCTAATCCTCAAGGCTGCCTTCTCTGACCATTGGATATCTGGTCTGTGGGGCTCAGGGCACGGGTCAGCTCTTTTCCACTGCCTTGGGGCAGGGGGATCATCCACAAATGAGCCAGTTTCTCCCTGTGAGTTCGGAGGAGCCCAAAGCAACCATTCCTATGGGTACCTGTGGATGAGCTGAATCTCTTGCTTGCCCCTCACATCTGGGGCAGGGCTGGTCTGGCTGCTCCAGGACCAGCAGCACTCAGGTCCCAGCCCTGCGCCCGTTCTGGACAAAGCTCCTGGCACCAGCAGACGCTCAGTTGCAGGAATGCAATCCCCTGTCATCTCATCTCAGGATTTGGGTCCTGGATCATCTGTTTTAAACACAGCAGACCCAGTCCCATGGCATAGTTCCAAGCCTTGGCAGAGCCAGCACAATTCCTGCCTGCCCGTGCTGAGCTCCCAGGTGAAACACCCTTACATGAGATACAACCGTGCCCTGCTTCAGCCTCACTGCCTTTAACCCTCTCTCCTCCTCGGGCAAATGATGCTGTTCCCTGCTCCACATCCAACTCCCCACTCAATTTATCTTGTTTATTGACCCAAGCAGAAAGTCAATGTTTTCTTCATCTGCCATTTGCTTCTATGGCAGCCAGTTTAGTTCATCAAAAAAAAAAAACCAAAAAAACCAAACAACAAACCAAAACAGATGCAACAGAGTTTAGCATCAGATTTTTCTCCCTTTTTTTTTTTTTTCCCTTTTTGTTTTAAATGCTGATCATTCTTTTTTTCCTGAACACACCTGGCCCTGGACACAGCTTGGCAGCCTTTGCTGTACGGTATGGCTGCAGGCAAGGCTAAAAATGTGCAGCAATTACCCCACGAGCTGCAGAGCCAGGAGGGAGCCTGCGGGTCAGCTCATTACAGGCAGGCAATGCTGCAGTGTCCGTGCCCTCCTGATGGGAGCTGTTTGTTTGGGAAACGTTGGCCCTGGGGCTTTCATGTGCATTTGGAGCTCTGTCTGCTCCTCAGAAGTCCGAAGGTGATGCTTTGCAGCCTTTGCCTGGAGCAGAGCCCCCAGGCTGGGGGCTCCTTGTTTGTGCTGGGGGTGGGATGTGGGATATGTCTCTGACGGGATGTTCATGGCACTACAGATCAGGAAAGGCTTGCTGAAGAGAACTGCAGGGGTGCTGCAAGTGCAGGGCTAAACACAGCCTCTGCCCCAAGGAGTTTGCAAGGTGGGATCAGTGTGTGGCTGCTTTGAGGTCTGTGCAGGCAGTGCCCACAGCCAGAGTGGCACAGCTTTGCAGGGGAGGTGGAAGAGGAACCCTCCCGGCAGTGTGGGTGCAGTTTTAGCTAGTAACCAAAGTGATTTTATGAGATGTGCCTACTGCACGGGGTGGCCCAGACCTTCCCCAGCCACCAATGCCCATCACCTGCCCTGAGCCAGCACTGGTGTCTCTCTGATCCTGGGCTGAGCTTGCTCAGGGATCCAAACCAGCACAAACCCCTCTTTTTCTCCAGGTAGGAAATTCTTTGCTCTGAGGTGCCAACATCTCCAGGCAAGGGTGGGATGGGTTCCTACCAAAGGCAGCAGCAGATGAGGTTGCTCCTCACCTCTGGAGACCAGACCCATGGAGATGGTGTCCTCAGAAGGGCTCAGTGACCAGTGGTTTCCAGAACAGAGTGCTGCCTTTGTGACACCTCCACCTGTGCTCCACAGAGCTGCTCCTGGATGCTGGGCACCTGGGAAAACACAGTCTGCTTCGGGTGCCTAGATAGGAGCCAAGCCCTTTAGAAAAACCTGCCCAGACAGACAGAAAACCCAGTGCAAATCTCTCCCCAGGTATAAAATTAATTGGATTCTAACTTCAAAGAGTACTTCTGGAAATGAGCTGTAAATAATCTGGTTGTGCCTCAGTTCCTCTGTCTGTGGACATTCATCTGGCTTTTTTTCAGCCAGTGAGTGTTGCTGATGGAAGGTGCTATATATAGAGGCAGAGCTATGCATATGTGGATGCATATGCATAAATGTATCCCTAGTGACTGACCCAGGTGTGTGATGTTTTCTATAATACAGCTGACAGGTTTGTTTCCCAAAAAAAGCTCCAGTTCTGCTTCCTGTGGTTTCTCACCCCTCTTTGTGCAGCCTGTGCAGCCCTCTGACGTGGGCAGCTTGCTCACCCCGTGCCATGGCTGGAAGGCACAGAGGTTGGGATCTGGTGACCCTGGGATGCAGAGGGGCTGGCGAAGGTCACCCAGGCGTGTGGTTCAGCTGGATGGAGCTTTATGGCAGAGCTTGGTGCTGCTCCTGGAGCAGCTGTGGTGCTCAGAGCTGGCCCCTCCAGCAGGGCTGTGCTGCCTGCAGCCAGCATTCCATAGGGATCTGCATTCCCAGCACCCCTCCCTGCCTGTGTGGAGGTGGCTGCTCCCTGGCACCCAGTTCCTGAGGAGTTCGGTGCAGTCTGTTGCCAGCGGATCAATGGGAACATCTGTGAAAAATCAGGACATGGATATCTGATCCAGCAGCCCTGGCTGTTTCCTATTTATCTAATCTAATCCTATCAGAGTTTCTGAACTGCTTATCAGCACCACATCTTGGCACTTTCTGTGTGTATTGGAAACCCCCCCAGACACTGGGCAATGAGAGGGGTTGAGTCTGGGCTGTGGCCCCTCCCTCTCCCAGTTTCCCTGCAAAATCCAACTTTTCCTCGTGACCTTCATGAATTGCTCCAGAATCAGATCCAGAAGAGCCCACTAGGACAAATAACTTGTCCAAAATACCCTGGAAGGGTGTCAAAGTGAGTCAATCATGCCTAAGCAGAGGCTGAGGTCTGAGTCCCAAGCTGGCATTTTCCAGCTTGCCATTGCAAAATGCTTGGGATGACCAGATTCCCTGTACTGGATCTGTCCCATGGGGCAGTGTAGGACATCTCTGCTTCTGTGGGGCTGGGGGAATGTGCAGACACGGGGCCCAGGAGCAGGGGATGGATCCTGTACATGGGCTGGGATCCTTCCACCTCCTCTCTTGTCTTTCTGGCCCCACCAGCAAGCAAATTCCCAATTTCTCGGCCAGGGAAGCACAATGAAGTGCTGGAAACTGGCACAGCCAAGCTCCTGTTTGGGCTAGAATATATATCTGGTTTAAATGGAAAAATCCTTTCACTCCTGCCTTGAGAATGCTGAACAAGCTGGGACCTGAAATCTTGGTTTGCTGATGACTTGGAAGGGCAAAGACAGGGGGAGGGTGGCTGGGTGCTCCTGTTCTTTCCAGAATGTGACCTCCCACCTTGGGAGTGGGTACAGGTGAGGAGATGCCCGGAGCTCGTCACAGCTCTGAGTTTAACGGCAATTTTGCCATTAATGACTTTTTTTGCCATTTCACATGGAATCCATGTGAATCTGTGCTGTATTTGAAACAGCCTAGGCAGGGCTGCAATCACTGCCTGGTACTGGTGTGGCCTGACCCATCTCATGATGTTTTCAGCCTGTAATAATTTAGGGCAAGAGATCTCAGGCCTCCTGCCTCAGCTTTTGCTTCATGGCTTGTTTTTCTAAGATTTCTGTTTCTGCCCCCCCAGGCCACACTTTTGCAGAGGGTTGAGGCAGGCATTTTGTGGAGGGGGTCCCTCTTTTAGAGGCAAAGAACCACCTTCATTTGTCCAGCTCAAAAGTGCTTTTGAAAAACTTGAATTGCTGCTCGCAGCGTGGAGCCTTGTTTGGTTTTAGCCCTGAGAGCCAGCAGCAATCGTCCATCCCTGAGCACAGAGACAGCAGCTGGCCAAAAACACTCACTTTGGGAGCTGGGAGGGAGCTCCCTTTCCCCAGCAGCCCCAAAGTGGGTGTTTTTGAATGGGGGGGAGGAATGGGATATACTGGGACAGGCAGGGAGAGGGCAGGGAGCAGCCGGGGAGGAGCCTGCCCAGGTGATTTTGCCCCAGGGAGAGCTCTGCCCACCAAAGGTGGAGTGATGCTGCCTGCAGCTGCTGCTGGAAAACATCCTCTTTTTCCAGGCTGAACACCTTCTTCCTTGCCCAGAATAAAAGCCCCAACAGCTCCTCTTCAGCAAATGTTACCGAGTTTGCAGAACTCTGGAGCTGGGAAGTGCCAGGGTCGGTTTGCTGTGCAGCCTTCAGGCAGCACCTCTGTGCATATGCATTATGGAATTGTCTTTAATGGCATGATCATATCCTAGTTTTTCACCTTTGCCTCGCTCAGCACAGCTGATGAACCTGCTCTGGGAATGATCTGCATTAATGTGAAGCTGTAAAAACTTCAGCTGAAGTCAATGAGAGCCGTACTTTGAGCAGGGGAAGTGTCATTTAATGCTAAGCACTCTGAAAAATCACATCTAAATGTCTCAGATTTGGGAGTGGATGTTTTTTACATCACTGTGCCTGTGCCTTGGCTCCCTGTCTGTAAAATGGGGATGATAACAGGGAGATTGGGAACTTAATCACTTTATTTGTTGTGAAATACTGCTGCTTCTTGGTGTTGAGTAAAGCATAAGCAAGCCACGAGGAGCTAAGTAATTGTGCATGCAGAACAGTGCCTGGATAGAGTACAATAAAGCAAGAGCTATGTGTTCCCCAAGGAAGAGAAAACAAGATACTGAGAAGCTGCAGAGGAAGTCATTTACAGGGGGCTGAGAAGCTGTGGATGCTCATAGGTACCCAGGCAGGGTTTTGGGGTGCCTAAACTGAGCTCTGGGGCATCCTGGGGGGCTCCTGGTGCTGTCACCTTTGGCATTTGGGGAGAGATGGGTCCTTAGGATAACCCTCCTGGATGTGGTCTTGGAGTCAGCACCCTCATCAAAGGCAAAATTACTGGAGACTGCATGAAGGTTGTCCTGGCAACCTTATTTCTTAATTTCCTTAAGTTTTGGGTATGTGATCTCATGGCCTTTATAATTTCATGCATTGCACTTTTCCTGTGTGCCCAGGCCAGTGTGATGGCTCTGTTCTTGGCATGCCTGATGGACCCTGGTGTTCCCCTGGCAGTGCCCATCGTGTCTGCTGGGGTGGTGGGGGGGCACAGTGCTTGGCAGTGCTGGATTTCTTCCTGGCTGGTGTCCCCAGGTACTTGCTGTGGGATTTCTGTCCCACTGAGAGCACCTGCTGTGCTCCAAGCCCCCATCCCATCCCATCCCATCCCATCCCATCCCATCCCATCCCATCCCATCCCTTCCCATCCCACATTTTGCTGCTGAGGTTCCTGACACACAGGAGCATCCAGCACCCTGGAAATGCATCCTGCTGAATTGGGGATGGATTACAGCCCTCAGCAGGTACCAACACGTGTAATTCCCAGCACACTTCCTGACCGTGCTTTGCCATCCCTCTTAAGGCTCATGTGCCTTTTCTTAACCCTCCCAGCACTGACGTTGCCTGGGAGACTGAGCCAGCACCTCCTGCATTTCCTTTGGCTCGTGGAGGGTTGAAACCACAGCCACAACCTTCCCTGAAGTGAGAAAAATACTCAGAATTAAAACTATCTTGTTCAATTCATCTGTGATACCCTGGTCCTTCATGTGGCAGAGCTATGCTGGCTCCAAGGGGGCTGCAGAGAGGTGCAGGGTCCTTGTGAACCCCAGCATCCCTTGGGATGTGCTTTCCCAGCTCCTTTTATCCTGGTGTGTTTGTTTTCACTTTGCTTTGCTGTAATTAAATTCCCTTCTGCTTGCAGAAGTGAGCTTCAAAATGCGCTGGCGGAATGAGGGGGGGGTCATTGAATCTCCAGCAAATTATTGATGCTTGGTGGGGAATTTTTCACACTTTCATCCTCAAGGTTTTTGGGAGAGCGTTTTTGCAAGTGTTTGTTACAGTATTGCCACAAGAAGCGAGACTACCCGGAAAATTTATAGCCAGCAGCTCATCAGCTGTGGAATGTCAGCACAGCACCGCTGAAATGCCTTCTCCAGTGTCACTCAAGTGGGGATGATTTCTCCCAGCTGAGGACCTGGATAGTGGTTTTTCTTCAAACCTTCCAGCACTATTACAGTGGCTGAAAAGTGGTGGTCGGTGTACTGGGCAGACAATCACTTTTTTCTTACATGAAATAATAAATCTGATGCAGGCACAGCACTGGGACACCTGGTTAAAGACAGGAGCTTCAGCATGCCAAAGTTTCAGGCTGTGAAGTGCCCACATGAGATGCTGTCATCACCTCATGAGCTCCTTCAGTGCTGGGGATGGACATGAACTTTTCCAGAACATTCCAGCTTGGTCAGTGTGTGAATGGACTTGCTTGGCTCATGGTTCAGTGCTGCAGGAGATGGTTCTGCATTCTCCACAGATAAGGATATCAGGAAGAAATCCTTCCCTGTGAGGGTGGGCAGGCCCTGGCACAGGGGGCCCAGAGCAGCTGTGGCTGCCCCTGGCTCCCTGGCAGTGCCCAAGGCCAGGCTGGACAGGGCTTGGGGCAACCTGGGACAGTGGAAGGTGTCCCTGCCCATGGCAGGGGGTGGAACAAGATGGGCTTTAAGGCTCCTCCCAACCCAAACCATTCTGTGATCCATGATTAAATGTTGTAGGGATACAGGAAAGGGCTGTAGAGAGAATGGTCTCTTGCTGCAGGCAGAATAAAAATCTAAAGGGTTGAAATCCCAGAAGAAAAAACATATTCTTTTGCATTTAAATTAGAGACCACTTTTCTCAGGTGATCATTCATTGCATGTTCATTATAATTTGTGTGTTTAACTGGATGGTTCTCAGTACAGAACAGCCGAGCCTGTAGTGCAGCAGACCCAGCTGGAATTGTAGTGTGAGTGTGGGAAGTGCTAAAAGTACTAAAAATAACTTGGAAAACATCTTCAGTTGGCCATCCAACAGCGGTGAGCACTTTCCATCCTCTCCTCTTGTTGCCTTGGCTGCCTGTCTTAAATGTGAAGAAAATCATCACCCCCAGAGTACAGAAGCTGGGAGCAAAAATGAATGTTTGTGACACACAGGGAGTCTTCATTTTTGACTTTCCCCTGGGGAGAGGGTGGCTCTGCCTTTGCTGAGGGCAGGAATTCCATGTGCTGTGTGAGGTACTGGGGCTGCAGGTGGTGGCACCAAGGTGTCCCAAAGGCTCTCCTTGCAGCCAAGATCCCAGTCCCATGTACTGATCAATTCTTTGCTTCTGAATCTGGGCTTTGCAGCTGCAGCTTAGGGGTTTATTGGTTATATAGAAATATAAAACAGTGTCATTATGAGTTTTGCAGTACACTCTCAGCTGGGATCCGTGTGTCACTCACCCTTCGTGCCCATTTCTGTGATCAATTTTCCAGGGCATCGTGGGAGAGCTGCTCAGAATTGCTCAGGCAAGCAGCAGCTGGGCTGAAAAATGCAGAATCTGAGTGCAAATTGCTCTGTCCTGGTTTGCAAGTGCAGCAGCTGTGAAGTTCCCTGTTCAACAGAAGCAGGAAGCAGCACAAGGTGCTGGTCATGAGCCCTCCTGGCTGGGCTGTGCTGGGCGGTTCTGGGTGAAGCTGAAGGTGATGCAGCATCACACCCTGTGAGCCCTGTCTCTAGAAACTCCTGAACCCCAGGTTCCCACCCTGATCCCTCTCCAAACCCAGCTCAGGGAGCAGATGGCACTGGCTCAGTCTCCAGCTCACATTCTTTTATTTTTCTCATCGATGGTGAACTTCATAAGGCACTGAAGTCTTTAACCATTAGCAGGCAATAAAAAGGGGCAGCAGAGTTGGATAACACCCACTAATCCCCTTCAGGATGAGCTGGAGAGAAGAGCCACTGCAAAGCTCTGGAGCTTATTCTGGGATGAGTGCTTTGGAGGCTTTGAGAATTGCTTGGTGTTGGTATTTCATGAATAAATAACCCCCAGTGGTATTTGTCAGCGAGTCTGCTTCATTAATGAGACCTGGAACAAAGGGGGAGGGTGGAGAACAGTGTTTTTGAGGGAATCCAGGTGAGTGCAGGTGGTGGGAGGAATGGGGCTGTGTGGGGATGGGTGCCATGGTCTGCACCATGTGAGGGGTCAGGAGGGAGCCCTGCTGTGCTGCACCACGCTGGACATTTGTGCCATGAAATGTAGATAGAAAATTGAGTTTTACTGATGCTGGGTGTGTGTTCAGAGAGTCCTGGCAGAGAGGGGACTGTGTTTCATTTATAACTGTATCATTTTGGTGTCTGCAAGTGTCTTTGGGAGAGCTGGAGAGCTGGAGAGTTAAAGAAGTGTGTGTGTGTGTGTCTGTGTGTGTGTGTGTGTGTTCATGGATGTCCATGGGCTTGTGGAGAGGATCTGGCACACAAATTAGGTCTCTCTCTCCAACATGCCCTTTTTACAAGACCTGGCTTCAGGTCAGTGGTGGATTGCCCCATCCTCCCAGTGCACCAGGTGCTGAGCCCTGCCTGCTCCCTGGGGTTTTGGCACCTGGGTCCAGCCAGGGCCACCAGCAGCTCTTTGATGTCTCAGGACATGGAGCCTGTCCTTCTCCCTCCCGCCCTGTCAGAGCAGATCGGGGCTTAGTCACTGACATCCAACACGGAGAGACGGAGAACAAGAGCTGTTCTTTTGCAGGCAGCTCGTTACTGCAGGCAAAGTGATTCATCCATCAGGGCTGCTCTGAGCTGGGATGGCTGTCCCCACTGGGCTCCCCGCAGTGGTGGCCAGATGCTGCCATCGCTCCTCAAGTGTCCCCTGCCTTGTCGGCACTGCTTTCTCTCCAGGGCTGGCTCTGGAATGGGAGAACAGGAGCCCCATACAGTGGGCAGGGAAGGACAGGCAGGGTCACTGCCAGAGCTGTGTGGGTGGCACATCATCTGCTCCATGGCAGGTGTCGCCGTGGAAGGCAGGTAATTAATGACTGCTCTTCACTGCCAAAATTAAAAGGAGCTGCTGAGGCTGGCAGTGCCAGGGGCTGCACTCAGCCGGGCTCCTCCAGCCCCTCCAGAGGCAGATGAAAGTGAAGTTTGCTCCCAGCTTGCTCTGAGCATCACATCAGCCTCTCATGAGCTGCCATCCCCCGTCAGGGCTCTGTGTTGCAGTGAAGCTCCTCTGATGGAAGGACACGGAACCGCTCCTGCCGAGCGTCTGCCCTCACCCTGCTCCTCTCACAGGTGACACTTGAACACTTCCCTGCAGCTCCACTGCCCCACCTCCCAGCGAGGTTAATATTTTAATACGCTTAATGGCTCATTCCAGCTCGCCAGCCCTTCCTGGGCTTTGGCAGGGGTCATCCATTACACCAGGCTTTGGAGAGCGAGCTTCCCGTTCCCATCCTCAGCCCTCCCGAGGGCAGGAGGTTGGTTTGTGCTTCCAAGTTTTAATTAAGGCATGACAAGCTGCCCTTGCCAGCCCCAGCCTGGTGCCATGTGGGATGAGCCGATGTCTCCTGACAGAATTCAATCTCTCTGGAGCAATCCTGTGCAAGGAGCCAGCCCCAGGGTCTCCTTTCCACCACCAAAGCAGCTGCAGCTCCTCACCTTCTCCTTCCAGGGATTGTTTGGTGGCTCAGTGGAGGGAGAATGGGAGCATGGTTGTCCATGGTTCTCCTTGCTCTCCACCCACGATGAGAAACCCCCTGGGAGGACCAGATGGGGCTGAGATTTTGGGGTGGGCGGTGGAGGAGCTGTCATGGTTTGTTGGTTTTGGCTTTTTTAAAATAATTCTCCCTACGTTAATAAACAGTGGTTTTAGTTAGTAAATAATATCCCCTTCCTCCCCCTCCATCTCTCCAGCAGAAATACGTGCCCTGATCTAATACATCCTGCCTTTCTCACTCCCTCATTTCAGAGGAATTGCAGGTCCTAGTGGGAACAGAGTGCTAATAGAAAAGGGCCTCTAAAGATATTTGAAACATGACCAAGAAAGGACAAAGGGAGATTCATCTCCAAATATGCTGGAAAATCTAGGAGGTGGGCCAAGAAAGGGAGAATATCAGGAGCTTGATTGCTACAAGTGAAAAGTTAATTGGGAAGCATTAATTGGGGTGAGAGTGGGCAGCACAGACATGAATTTGCTATGTGGGGCACCCCAGTGAACATGGAGTTATCCCAGTGCTGGGATAACTCATCCACTCCAGCCCATGGGATGTGCCAATTTACTATTTCTCACTGCTTCTATTGGTGTTTTCCTTGTTGAAAGTCCCAACTTCTGCAATCCTGTGATTCCCTTGAAATCCAGAATCTGAAAAATCATGATGCCAATACTGCATAAGGCTTTATTTGGGTTTGGTCTCTGAGGAGTTTCTAGCGCTTGAGTTTGCAGGGAAAAGCTTAGTTATATCCTAAAACAAATTTAGGGGAGGAAAAAGAAATAATATATATATATATATAACCAAAACAAACCAGCAATTGATTTATTTTTAAAATCTCATCATTTTGGTGCCAGTTGCATTATATTCTTTTTTACTGCCTGACTCATGGTTTTGAGCACTCGGTGTTGGCAGGGCTGTGTGCGTGAGCTCAGGGGCCCTCTGCTGATAGAGAATGCAGAGCTGCTTCCAGGCAGCACTGCCGTGCCCCTCCAGGGCTGTTGAATATTCCTATAGTGCTGTTTCATTGCCAAGCAGGCTGTTTTCACATTAAACCCCCCAAAAATTGGACACTGTCGCTGGGCATTGGGTCATTGTGCTGATGGCTGAGCAGGAGAGAGGCTCAAGGAGAATAAACCATGCTGTGACTCCCAGCATTGCCTCGGGGGGATTGAGGTCAGAGGGGTCAGGGTTAATTTGCAGCCTCCTGTGTGTCAAGATCTAATAAACAACCTGTGGAGGTCGAGTCTGTCACTATCAGTGACTTGTTCTGTGACCTTTCTCTGATCACTTTGTCTCTCTCCTGTCAGTAAGAGGGTGATGGGTTCTCTTGCCCAGGATGGGTTGTGGATATTGGTTAGCACATGCACTGTGCTTTGAAGATGAAAAATATCTTGGAGATGCTTAAAGCTCTTGACAGGCACCTGTGCCCCTTTTGCAGGAACCCAGCAGAAGGCAAAGTGCCTGAATGCTTTGTCACAGGTGAAATCTGCTGCGTGTGCAGCTCTGAGGGGCGAGGCTGGAGCTTCCCAAGGCTTCACATGGCCTTGGAATTATTCCTATGTGCTTGAGGGGTGTGACAGCACAGCAGTGCCTGGGGCTTTGCCCATCCTGGGCTGGAGAAGAGCAGCAGAGCTGTGCCTGCACCCACCTCTGCAAGCACAAAGCCAAGTTTCATGTGCCTTCCCAGCTTTGGCAGTGTCCCCGGGGTGGATGTGGGTGATGGTGATGGTGATGGACCGGGTGTGGATGTTCAGGAGAGGAGGCTGGGCTGTGAAACATTCAGAAGAGTTTTATGGCTCTGGATTTGCTGTTATCTGGTGTAGGGTTGGATTCACACCAGCTCCAGGGTACTAATAAAGCATCTCCTATTTGCTAGTTTGCATAACATTGGTGGCTAGTATCTTTGAAACCCCATGACAGGTTGATTCCACGAAAGATGGCACAGTTACACAGCACATTTATTGTACAGCATAATCACAAAGCCCTCATTTTCTTGGGAGGCTTCCTTTGGCTCGGGCTCGCTAATCAGGACACAGGGATTTTGCTCGAGCAGCTCTCTGGATTGCCCTGCCCATGCCCATGCTCTGCCAGCTCCCTGCCAGCCCTAACAGTGCCTTTTCTCTCCAAGGGAAGAAGCGATGCTGTCCACCTACTTCGAAACCATCAATGACTTGCTCTCCTCCTTCGGGCCCGTCCGGGACTGCTCCCGCAACAACGGCGGCTGCACCCGCAACTTCAAGTGTGTTTCGGACCGCAAGGTGGACTCCACGGGCTGTGTGGTAGGTATTGGGGCTGTGGGGTTGATACTGAGGCTGTAGGGTCCCCAGGGCTGGCCTCTGGTTTGGGGACAAGCCAGAGGCAGACGTGACCTGCTCCTGCTTCCCGTGGCCGAGGGGATGTGTGTGCTGGGGGTGGACTTCCCCCGGTCCTGGGGCCTTCATGGCAAATCACAAGTGCTTTAAGGACTCCAGGGAAGCAGCCCAGGAGCTCAGAGGAGCAAAAGAGAAAAAAAAAAAATACACTGCTTGAGGCTGGGGGTCATTTTCCTGCTTGTCAAGAAGCAGGGGTAAAAAGCTGCCTCTCTTTTTCTCCTGCTTTGTGCTTCCCAGTGCAGGAGAAAGATGAAGGATCCCCC
>VYXD01000363.1:82365-116527 GCA_013397195.1 Hylia prasina
TAATGCTCCCCTCTGGGGAGGATGTTCCCCCCTCAGCAGGGTGTCAGGAAGGGCTCTGCCACAGCTGGGGTTGGTGAGGACATCCCTGCCCTGAGGAGGCTCTGGAGAGCCCTTTAGCAACCAGCATTTTGGCCCTGTTTTATCAAAATATTGGGAGAGGAGGGATAAATCTCACACACAGAGACTGAGCTGCATACAGCCAGGCTCTGTCCTGCTGCTGCTGAGGAGCTTTGCTCACCAGGGGCCTTCTGGGTCAAGAAAATGAAGGCAGAATAAGCTAGAATTGTCCATATATATATAAATATATATATATATGGACACGGAGGGGTTTACTGCATTTGTATCATTTCTGAGCTCCAACAAGCAAAAAAATGCATGCCAGTGCATAGACAGGAGCTCATTAAAATGCTGGCACTTGCTTGTACCTCAGCAGTGCCTGGGATTAATGTTTTTGTCTCACACTGAGGAGGTTCCTCGGTGAGGAGCGAGGATGCCTCTGCTCAAAGGGGGGTCATTAGGACCTTTGGAAATGCTCCTGGGTGCTCTGTGGCACTGAGCCACCAGCTGATTGTGCTGCCTGGGGCCAGCAGTGCCAGGGATGCAGCCTGGGGTCGTGGGTCTCACTTCTGGAGGTGTCCAGGCATGGGAATGGTACCTGGAGCAGGGTTTGGGGGCAGCTTCCCTCTTTTAAGAGCTGGGGGGATTCAGACTCGTCTGTTCCCAGGGCATCACCTCCAGCCCCTGACACAGAAGTCTCTGACTAGAAGGCTGCTGTTGTTGAGAAAACAGAGCGGAATAACAAAAAAGGGCAGTTTACTCTCTGCAGAAACACTGTATTAAGTATTCTGGTTTTTTAAACTTAATAATGGAGAAGAGGAGCTGAGCTGAGCAGCTCTGGCAGGCAGCTCAGATGGAGGAGAGCGGATGTGCTCCCATCTGGGGGATCCATGTCAGTAATGATTTGCCTTCCAGTGACCCCTCGCCCGTCTCACGACTAATGAGCTTTGCAAACGAGAAAGTGAGCAAAAGCTCCTTTTTTACTTTACATGAGCAGGGACTTGTCCAGGTATTTATTTTCCTAAGGCACAATCTCGCCCAGGTTCTGCTGTGTGCTTGTGTTCCTTCCCCCTGCAGGTGATGCTGCTCCCGTTGTGGTGGCTCTGGCCATGCTGGAGATGCTGATGGTGGGCAGAGTGTCAGTCCTGGTGGCAGGAGTGTGGCAGAGGCCNCGCTGGGGATGCTGGTGGTGGGCAGAGTGCCCAATCCTGGTGGCAGGAGTGTGGCAGAGGCCACACGGTGCCACACGCCGTGTTGGGGTGACAGCAGTGGGCACAGGCATCCCGTTTTGTCCCAAACCACAGCTCCTGTGTATGGGTGAGGCTGGATCTGGTGTATTCCCAGGGCATGTGGCAGCAGGCCCTGCCAGATCTGCCACTCCGTGTCACCTTGGAGATGTCGTTTAAAAGCGAAAAAAGCCTGTTTCACAAAACAACAGATAAAAATAGCACTTCCTATTCAGCACATCCATTCCCTGTGTGTACTCAAAATTCATTTGCTGACTGCAGTCACAGGAATAAGGAGCTGTGTGCTCTGGGATGGGAGGGGATGGGCTGGGGTCCAACTGTGCCATCAGCCAAACCACGTGGAGCTGCTGGTGGTTCCTTCTCCTCGGACCCCTTGGCAGCAGCAGGGTCAGAGCGTTGCAGCTGAGGGTCATGTTTAGACTTCAGGGCCTGTATTATCAGTGCTAACACACAACAAGAAAAAAAAGTTTTCTTTTCCAGTGCCAAGGGCAATTTTCAGGGCTGTCTGTCGGCACAGAGAAATCAGTTCACTTCTGCATAGATGGAGTGGATTTGCAAGACCGTAGAATTATATTTGTATGGTAACAGCTTCTCCTTGGATTTGAGCAGACCATGAGCTGGAGTCTCCCCTCATATCTCTTTTTCCCCTCCATAGCATGGATTAGGAGCTTTTCCCAAGCTCTGAGCTATATTTCCTGGTCAGATCCACGGACAAAGGATAGGCTGGGAACTAGAAGTGAACGCATGCAATATGAGTCTAATGTGGTAAACCACAATTTTTCTTTTGAATAACTGGGTAGCTGTGTGGGATCCCTTTGCTTCCACGGCTAAATAAATCCATGCCACGTGTGGATGAGGGGTGTGCAGACCTGTTTGACCAGGACCTGCTGGGGTCCACCTTTCCTCCCACCAGGGTGGGACACGCCACCCGTGCTCGCCCAGACAGAGTTATTGACCGAGCTGCTTATTGATTTTGTAATAATTTTCCAACAGAGCCCCCCGTCCTGTGTCACTGCCAAGGCAGATTGCAAATTGAACTGCACCTGAATTGATGGGGCATTGATTAAAACTCACCGTAATTATTGGTTCTCTGCTGCCCAAGCCAGGCAAATCAATGTCAGCAAGAAGAGATCTGCTCCTTTATAAAAGCACAGTGAACACAGGGTGAGTGCTGGCTTTCCAGACCTATCCAGAAGCCCAAGCTGACCCATCAGGGAAGCAGGATTAGCACAAAGTGGCTTTTTCCATGGTCATTTCTGACTCCTGTGGGCAAGAGCATAGTTGTACTCAAATGGACTTCAGTTTTCTGCCACTCTGATCTATTGGTAGGACATTCCACAGGGAATCCTCTGCTCCAGGGGAAGGGAGGTGTGTTACAAAGATTTATAAGCCCAGAGAAGCTGTGGCTGCCCCAGGAAGTATCCAAGGCTGGGCTGAACAGGGCATGGAGCAACCTGGGATAGTGGGAGGCATCCCTGCCCATGGCAGGGGAGTTGAGCTGATTTTTAAGGTCCCCTCCAACCCAAACCATCCTGTCATTTATTGTGCCCAGTAATTGCTTCATCCACCATTTCATCCCTGCAAAACCCTCCATGAAGAGGCTGATGTTGCCTGGTCAGAACTAATTGCCAAGTTTGCTGATTCCCCTGGCTCTCCTGAGCAGGGACACATCCCGTGTTTTCACATTGGCTCCCGAAGCTTTCTGTCCCTGGAGAGCTCCGTGCTGCAGCACAGCAGCTGCCTGGAGAGGCAGTTCTGCTCTGAGCAGGGAGGGATGTGGAGAGACAGGAGCCCTTTCTTTTGCAAATGCTGTGCTGAGCTATTTGCCTGCTGTAATTAATGAGTATTAGGATGCATAATTATGAACTGAAAGGAAACACGTTTCATGGTGGTTAAGAGCCAAAACTGGAGGAATATCCCAAGGGTGGCCTCAAGCAGAGTAGGACAAAGGAAGGGAGGGCTTTGCTGACCCACTAACCCAGTCACGGCGAAAGAACCATCTTCTTCCTCTGTGGGCTGGAGAAGGTGCTGAGCTCAGCACATGGATCTGTGCCAAGGCAAGAATTCCAAGTGACAGCACCAAAAAGCGGTGACTGATCCTCCAGCCGTGGTCCTGTAGCTCCTTACAATCCCATCCAGTTGCCTTCAGCACCCTGGAAGATGCCTCAGGATCTGTAGAGGGAACTTGAGCAGAGCCCTGGCCCCCATCCCTGTGGATGAGGAGAGGCGGACACGGTGCCGTGCAGCAGAGATGCTGTTTGCAGCCAGACCTCCCCGTGCCCTCCAGGGAGATCCTCTCTGCCAATTTGCTCTTCCACCAGAGCTGGCAGACGAGGAGAGCACGGGAGATAGGAGCTGTAGCTGAGATTCACCAACGCTCTCATCCTGCTGCTGTTTCCCAGGCAGCTCCAGGGTGGTGAAAAGCACAGATTGTTCTCAGTGTCCTCTCCTCCCTCATTATTCTGTATATGCATCTGGAAAGCCTCCTGCTCCCAAGTCTGCTGCTTCCTGCTGCTAATTCCAGAGCTGTGTCTTTGGGACCCTGCCTGCTCTGCAAGGATGCACAGCATCCTATTCCAGAGCCCCTTGCTGCCAAGATCCTTTGCATGGAAAAGCCTTGTGCCTTCCCTTCCTGCCTTACCTGGTGTTCAAGGATGGTGCTGAGGTTTGCAAGCTTCAGAGCTGAGTGCACAGGAGGCAGTGAGGGATGTGAGGGACAACTGGCACAGAGATCAACACGTCCCAGTTGCTGCAGGCAGGGCAGGAGCAGTTTTGATGCAGCTGCTGGAGGGAAGTGGCACAGGGTTTCTCAGAGGTGGAGAGAAAGATGGGGATGAACCTTATAACAGGGTAGGACAAGTGTGATGGTTTTAAATGGAAGGAAGGGAGGTTTAGATTAGGTGTTAGGATTAAATCCTTCCCTGTGAGGGTGGTGAGGCCCGGGCACAGGATGCCCAGAGCAGCTGTGGCTGCCCCTGGATCCCTGGCAGTGCCCAAGGCCAGGCTGGACGGGGCTTGGAGCAGCCTGGGACAGTGGAAGGTGTTCCTGCCATGGCAGTAGGGTTGGAACTGGATGGTCTTGAGAGGTCTCTTCCAACCCAAACATTCTAGGATTCTGTGATGGCTCAGGGTGGGCCAAGACCCTCTAAAGTCCCTTTCTGTTGTCTCTATTTGCCTCTTAAGTAGCCAAGAGTGAGCGAGGCTCAGCAGCCCATCTCCCATCAGGACCCTGCTGGTGTCAGTGAGCACAAGGCCAGGGTCTCCTGAACTTTTATTAATATGTACAGCATTTTGCTCACATGGAAAATTGATTTTCTTTTTTAAGCACAAAGTATAGTGGTTTTATAACCTTTCTTCTGCTTGACAGAGACCATTTATAACCTGCCCTCATCACTACCTGGGCCATCTCCAGTCTAACTCATCTTCAAGAAATTCCATAATGCATTTTTAATTGTGAGCTGGTCTCAAACAAGATTTATTTATTTTTTCAAGGACTGGCCTTTTTGTTGTTGTTTGTGTGTGTGTCTGTTTGGTGAAAAGGGAAAAATAACAAAAGTGGGAACGTGCTTTAATCTGGGTGACAATTTATCGATTTGCCACCTGCTGGCTTTTATCTTTTGGGGCAAGGAAAACGAGCTGGGGAACTGGAATTAGAAATTAGAGCCATGGTTCCCTCAGCTGTGGAAAGCTGATGAGCCAGGGCTGCCATCCTGGCTGCCCCCAGTCCTGCTTCTGCCATGGGCTGGTCCTGCCCACAGCAGGCATCAAGATCCTTTTGGACATGATGCCCAGGCCATGCTTGCTGACCTGCCTGACATGGGTTGAGATGGATTTCTAGGTCATTCCCAAACACGGAGATGGTTCTCTGAGTTGGTCCCAGGTGTTGAGGTGTTTATTTCTGGATTTTTCTGCATTTTGGAGGAGCAGAGTGAAAACACAGAGGGTTGTCATGTTTTGCCCCACAATGGCTGGCTTGAGGCTTTATTGCCATGTAGTTCTGCTGCCTCAAGGATTTCACCCTCTTCCAGAGGGAGGATGAGGGGGGAGGCATTGGCAGCAGACCAAATCCTTGCCCTATGGGCCTTGTCCCTTTCCTAAGGGCTGTGCGAGGTGATGCAGGGTTACCCCATCCATCCATCCATCCATCCATCCATCCATCCATCCATCCATCCATCCATCCATCCATCCATCCATCCCTCAGCTCCTTCAGATGGACAAGGAGTTCAGCAGCACTGGCTCTGGGACAGGCTGTGTCCTGGGAGGCCACTGGACAGGGGCTCCAGGGTTGGGGAGGACACACAGGTGACTGTGGAAACCTTTGAACCCCTCAGGGCTTTGCCCTGGAGGAATATATCATGGAGTTTCACCACCTAGGCTGAAAGAAAGACTTCTGTGGAAAATGGATTGTAGAGAATTCACAAAGCCTGACAGAAGGCTCACATAATATGCATCTGCATGCAAATTTTGAGATAAGAAATGCTGACTTAGAAATGCCATGCCACTTCCTTCCCTCATGGTGCCCTGCAAGACCACCTTGACCTATCTCAGTTTTGCTTTCCCCCATATGTGCCCAGTTCTCCTGATTTCTCCTTTCCCTGTCTCCCCACTGGTTGTGGCATCCCTGGTGGCCTGCCCTGTGTCCCCTATGGGGCACTGCCCTTTGCCCTGCCCTTGTACCACCCCTTGCAATGAGGTCACCGTTCCTGACCCCACACTTGACCTTGTGCACACCTTTGATCTGGTCTTTTGTCCCTGATGCCTTCCCCGTGCTGGATGTAATAAACCTCATCATACAAAACTTCTCACACAAAGGCGTTTCTTGCCTCTCCTTGCTGAGCTGCCGTGGTGTGCGTGGCGTGTGGACTTGACTGCTTTGCCTGTGTGCCTCCCCAGGCTGCTTTTCTAGAAGAGGTGCTCACTGGGGGAAGGCAGCAGCAGCCCCCATCCATGTCCCCACTGCCACAGTGACCTTTCTGTGTGCCCTGTGTCCTGCAGTGCCCCGAGGACCTGCGGCCCATGAAGGACGGCACCGGTTGCTACGACTACTCCAAAGGGATCGACTGCTCCGACGGCTTCAACGGCGGCTGCGAGCAGCTGTGCCTGCAGCAGACCCTCCCTCTGCCCCACGACCCCTCCTCCAGCACCATCTTCATGTTCTGTGGGTGAGTCCCCTCGAGTCAGTCCCCTCAAAGAGCAACCCCTTCCCCTTCTCCACCCCTGCCACCTCCTGTGCCACCCCGGTGCAGCCTGGAGCTGAGTGTCCAAGGAAAAGGCTGGTGGTGGAGCTGACTTCCCCTCCCAGCAGGGAGTAGAGGCACCTGGTTTTCCTGGGGGAAGTGTGAGGAGCAGTGTGAGCAGGTGCACCGTCCTTCTCTCCCCCACTGTGTGACAGTACAGTTTGATCTGTGACGCGCTGTGAAGGGACCCAAAAATTGTACACTGTGTGTTGGAGGGGAAGGTGTAGGATTTGTTTAAGAAATACTACTTTTGAAATCTACTTTTTTTTCCTTCCTCCCCTGTGTCTCTCTTAAAAGTAGAGTCTCATCCCTGATTTTGCCTGGGATCTTATAATCCTACACAATTTAGCATTTTCTCTCAGGAAGATCTCCCTGGCTGCAGTGTGCTGGAAAAGGAGCTCAGTGATTATCTGGCTTTGTGCTGCACAGCTGCAGCCACCCATCGCCTGCCCCAGCCCCACGGCTGGTTCACACTCTCAGGCACACTCAGGAACCCACTCCATGTCCCAGTGGGACAGATTAGGATGAAGAAGAGGGCAAAAAGCCCTTTTGGAAAGAAAATGCCCACAAGGAAGAAGGGGAGTGAATTCCTAGCAGTAACTCTGAGGAGCATCCATCAAGTCTCGATGGCTGCAGGTGCAGCAAAGACCTCACACAGCTCTGACTGCTGGCTGCTCCCTGGGAAGAACAGCCCAGAGAGCTCTGCCTGTGCCAGCTCCTCCTTTATTTATCCCATTTTTGATGGTTTTTTGTTTTTTTCCCCCCCCACTACCTTTTTTTATTATTGTTTAGCAGCACAGAGTGACTGAGTCACCAAAACAAAGCACGTTTTCTGCTCCGTGCCTGCAGGAGGGGTTGGAAATTCATGTGGGCATCAGCATCCTTTGTGGGTTGTGGGGAGGGTCTAGAAGATCTTGGGACATTCCATGGTCTCCATCCACGCCCACATGAATCTGCATTTCAGCCTTGCATCCCCAAGGACAGAGACTCTTTCCCTTTTTTTTTTTTTTCCTTTTTTTTTCATAATCCCTTTTCAAGGCTGAGCTGCTCTTTGGGAACAGGCAAGGAAAAGCGTGACAGACAGGTGGGAGTTCTGCTGGCAGTAAAGTGCAGTAGAGGAAAGGGAGAGGGGAGCAAACCTGGGTAGAGGTGGGGCTGGTGTTACAGCACTGGAGCTGTGGGGAGGAAGGAGTGGGGAGGGAGCAGAGGTTTCCCAGTGAGGTGGGAGCTGATGGAAAAGCTGGTGGAAGAGAGGATGGTGGAGGAGATGGATGGCACGTTTACAAAAGATTCCACTGAGGTCTCCAGTGTCTGTGGTCAAATCACATCCCTGCTGCCTCAGTTTCCCTTCCTGTTGGTTGAAGATGAACACGTGAATCTTACCCAGAACAGGCTTGAAAGTGGGATCAAAGAGCAGAGGAGCAGCCAGGCTGGAGCTGCGTCCTTGCAGGAGGGTATTCCTAGGTGGAAGAAGGGGCAGGAGCTTGATTTTGCTTTGCTGTGGCCTGGAGAATGTTGGTACCCAAGCAGCAGACACACAGTGGGCTCAGCTCTGCTCTCCAGCACCGGGACAGCTCCAGGGAGGACAGCATGGAATCATGGAATGGTTCAGGCTGGAAGGGACCTGAAAGCTCCTCTTATTCCACCCCCTGGCGTGGGCAGGGACACCTTCCCTCAGACCAGGGTGCTCCAAGCCCCACCCAACCTCACTGCAGGCAGATGGAGGGAGGGGAGCTGGGAGCCAAGCCCCCCTCAGTGCTCACCCAACCTAGCCAGGGCAGAGAATTTGGGCTCTGTGACCCTTCACGTGTCCAAACAGCTGCTGCAGGTGTTGGTGGTGCTTGGCTGGGCTTGGCAGAGGCCCGTGGGGTGGGCTGCTCCGTGCCTGGCCCATCTCACGTGGGCTCTGGTGCCCCACAGGTGTGTGGAGGAGTACAAGCTGGCCCCAGATGGGAAGTCCTGCCTGATGCTGTCTGACATCTGCGAGGGCCCCAAGTGCCTGAAGGGGGATGCCAAGTTCAATGAGACCCTTTTTGGGGAGATGCTGCACGGCTACAACAACAGGAGCCAGCACGTCAACCAAGGGCAGGTGTTCCAGATGACTTTCAGGTATGTCCTGGTTCTGCTCCTGCTTTTGGGAGCATCAGGGTGGTGGGATGGGACCAAGGCCAGCATCTCTGATTTGCTCATGAGGGGAAGAGAGCAGAGGACAAGAAGCATCCATGGCTTTCCTACCTGCTCATCCTTCCCTCTGGCAGCAGCTCAGGACCCTCCTGGGCCAGTGTGTGTCTTGTCAGGATGGGACACATCCAGCTGTGCTCTGTGGGCCTTTCTCAGGAGTGTTGCCTCATCTCTTTCTGAACACTGATGTCTTCCATCTCCATGATACCCTGCAACAACGAGTTGTTTGATTGTGTGTAGTGTGAAAGAGCATTTCCTTTGCTGTGTTTTCAGCCTGTGCCAGCTGGTTTTATTCAGTGGCCCCATTACAGCACTGGGAAGAGCTGTGGATATGGCATGATAAATAATGTAAATGAGCTGAAGGTAAAAGCCTTCACCTTGCAGGGCTCACAGAGGAGAGCTTGCTGAATTCAGGGCTGGCAAGTGAGTTATTTAGTTCTTTTTCTTCAGGTCTTCTGAATGCAGCTGTGTTTTGATCAGGTGTAAACTCTGTGAGTTTTCAAGCAGCAGCACTAGTCACAATCAGGAGAGGATCCAGCCCACATCCCACCCAGCCTCTGTTTCTTTTCTATTCAGGCAGCAAGACTTTGTTTTTGCCTCTGATTTTAGCTGGAGCTGTGGGTCGTCATCTCTGCTGCCCACAGAATTTTTCCAGGTGTTTTTGCCCAGCCGATCAAAACTTCCCTGGCTGTGGATTCAAGCTGAGCTCTGGCCTTCTGCTCTCTTGATGACAGAGGCATTACAAGCTCCATCAGCACAGAGGTGCTGGGAAAGCCACAGCCAGCAGAGTGCTGGGGGCCAGCAGAGCTGCAGCTTTTGCTGAAGTGGGAATTGACAGGACACAAAGGCACTTTTCCCAGTAGACTCCTCTTTCCTTTCTTTCCCTCACATGATAATTGCCAGTAGATCCATCAGAGCAGAGCCAGGGCTGCAGAGATGAACTTTTCCATGAGCTGGCGGGTCTAGGGGATGCTTTGTTGCTTCCAGGTAGCAAAAGTATCCCCTCAATTCTCAATTCTCCCCTCAATACTCAATTCTCAGGGTTGAATTCCATCTGGAAAGCACACAAGGATTGTCTGTGGGGCTGGTTTACCCTGAGGATGGCAGGTTTGGGCAGTCCTGAGCCGGACCAGGCAGTGTGGAAAGTGAGCTAGCTGAGATGGATAATAGCTCAGCCCAGGTAGATTATGCAGAAACTATAAACCTGAGACCATGGGAGGCAGGATGTGGAAATTAGGATGCTAACTGGCATCCTTCCAAAATAGGTGATGTCTCTGGTTCTGGTTCTCTGTTTATTTGGGATCTTTGACATATAAAGTCATGTCCCTATTCTTCATTCAGGGTTGGATCCTTGCCCTCGGATAACCTCATGTATTATTAAGTTAGCCACACCCCTGGGTCTTTGGATGTTGCCCTTTGGACCATGCAGTCTCAACATTTGTTATTTTGCCACCATTAAAGTTCTGGGTTTGGGAAACTCCATTGTTTCCATCCTGTTATATTTTACCACGCTCCCAGCCGGACCAGACCTGGAATCACAGTGCTGAATGTTGCCTTTGGCATAAAACACCTGAGGTGTAGGGATGGCATCTTCCAGGGGCCAGAAGATACTCCCTGGGGCTCTGCCTGACAGGTTCTGTGGTTAAACAAGGGCTGTTAGTCCTCCTTGCCAGGGCTGGCCCCACTCCTGCCCCGCTGGCCGGGGTGCACGGTGGGGAGCAGCTTTTCCTAGTGAGGAGCTGTGCAGTGACAGCCAAGTTCTTTGTACAACCTGCTGTCACACACAGAGGGGTTTCACTCTCTTTAGTCCCGGGTGTAACAGCAGTGAGGGGCAGGAGAAAGCAGGTCTGAAACAGGAGCAACCTGCAGAGCTGCCCACGTGGTGGAGGCTGTAGCGTGCGATGAAGTGGCTCGGCAGAGCTCGGAGCCTGGAGGGAGGCAGCACATCTTGCTGCAGAAATGCTTCCAGCAGCCTGGAAGGTCAGCACAGCTGCCCTTTTCCTGTGTCAGTGTAGGCTCCAAAGGCACCAGGCAGTGATGAGAAGGGCTCAGTTCCCTGTGTGCAGTGTCCTCCCCCACGGCCAGGCTGCCAGGGGTGTCGGCAGGTTACGCTGTAGAAGCACCATTACATCATCTCTTAACAAGGGCAGAGAAGGAGGTTAATGGAGAAGAAATTATTAACTAAAAGATGTAATTTGCCTCTGATTTTCATAGATATTCAAGAACCTCTCTGAGCATTAAGACACCAGCTGTTAGAGAAGCCCTTAATTTGGTGCATTTGAAACATAGCAGGAAGCTGCCTAATACTAGGGATTAAAAGCCTGTTCTGCGAAGTAGGAGCAAGAACCTGCTATCAGAACAAGGGGCTGAGTATTTTAGAGGGATTTATGACTGCTGGGATCCTTTAGCTATGCAGATGTGACAATCTTTTGAATGGTGTCTGCTTCCCATGTCGCCACATCTTCAGTGTCTTTAATAAATAGGATATTCTCAATCTGCCAGGCATGTCAGCATGGGGTGGGGAGGGAGCCTTTGTGCTGGGAAAAGCTGCCTCAAACACCCTGGCCTGGGCAACACTTATCAGTTCCTGCAGAATTTCCATCCCCTAGGGGTCAGGGAGGTCTCTTCCCCCTAAGGGGCTGCAGCACTGATTAATCAGAGTCTCTGCCCTTCTGGTGGCTGCAGAATGGGCCAGGCTGGAATGAACCTTGTTGGGTCATCTGGTCCAACTGGAGCACATGGCACAGGATTGCATCCAGGCAGCTCTTGAATAATCCAGTGAGGGACACTCCACACACTCTCTGGGCAGTCAGTTCCAGTGCTTGGTCACTGGACAGTGAAGAAGCTCTTTCTCATGTTCAGATGGAACTTCCTGGGCAGCAGTTTCTGCCCATTGCCTCTCTCTGGTCCCACTGCTGGGCATCACTGAGTAGAGCCTGGTCCATCCTCTTGGCACCCCCTGGCCATGCTCTGCAATCAGGGGGATTTTTCAGGTGGGGTATGGAGAAATCCCAAAGCAATGGTGGCTTTATGGTATCTGACCAACTGGAGAGGCTGGGGATGTGCAGTGGGTGCCTTCAGGATGCAGAGCACAGATGGGTGTGAAGATGTAGCAAAGCTTGGGAGGTCTCAGGCCTCAGACCAACGTGTGGTTGCAGTCAGTGCTGCTTCAGACTTTGCATTTCCCCTTTAATAGATGTCATTTTATCCAAGGGGCTCAGGCATTTATCGAAATACTTCAGTTGTGTGACTGAGGAGATGGTAACACCCAGGGGATGGGTGGAGGAAGCTGATAGTGGCTGCTGAGGCCAGTGTACCCATGCAGGGCTGGGCAGCAGCCAGACTGCTTGCTGCTGTGTGCTCCACACGTGCTCCACACCCACCCCAGCACTGATGGAACCTCCTTGTGCTGCCTAGAGCCTGTCCCTGCTCATGTGGCCCTTTGTGCTGGTGCCAAGGACCCTTCTCCCCACCCATCAGTGCTAAGGAAGCCACAGCCCAGCAGGATGTGAGCACCACAGCTCTGCTCCAGCCATCAGGAGTTAGGAGCTCTGTGGGCAGCTTCTTCTGTACTGAGGTGGCTTAATTACCACTTAATAACCACTAATGACTTCTGTGGAGGTTGGGGTGCTCGACTGCTCTGTTGGACATGCCAGCATCAAGGTTCCAGCTCGGAGGAGTGCACCATGGCACTGCTGCTGCTGCCTTATTGCAAGGATTTAAATCAAAGCACTCCTCCAGAGATGCTGCTGCTGTGCAGTCCCTTGTGAGCCTTTGGGAGGGGACTGAAGAGGGATCTTCCATCACTCACCAGAAGCCTCCCTTGGTCCTTCCACTGCCGAGCCAAAAGCACATTGAGAGCCATCTTCTTCTGGGCACCCCTCTCCTTTCCTTAATAAAGGTTGTCCCCCTTGGCAAAATGCTCTGTGAAGTTAATAGGTAGGTGGGATTGGAGCTGATCTATTCCAGTCACACCTCCTGGTCTAGCTGGGATGCTCAGCAATGGCTGCAGCTCACTAAAGACTAGATTAGAGCGATTTTCCCCCTGTTGCCTCACGGTGGGGCAGAGCTGAACTCTGTGCCGTTCCCAAATCACTGAGGAATTATTTTCCAAATGGGTTGTTTGTTCATTCTTTATCTGTTTCTGTGCCGTCTCTTTGCCATGAGGGAATAGATATTTTTGTTTAAAAGCTGTTTGCAGTTTCAGACTGTTGCTTTTATGCCATTAATATGGAGAAATCCCAAAATACTGCCCGTGGAGCCAGCTTTATTTGCTGGATTATTGCTGCATGGCAAATGGGATGTCAGGGCAATGCTTGGGAGCTGGGAGCAGCTGTCTGCCCTTACCAGAGTCCCTCCTAGCTCTGCCTCTCATCCTGGCTCCTGCTCCAGCTTGGCAAAGCCCCAGGATGCAGGAACACCCACACAGTCCCCATTTGATTCCTCCCAGCAGAGATGCAGCGAGTCCAGGGTGTTTCGAGGCATTGAGGGCAGATAAGGAGCCAGAATGGTTTGGTGGCTGGAGGCAGGGAGAGAATTCGTGTTGGTGCTCCCTCCCTGCTAAGCACCAAGTGGTTTCCCTCCTCCATATCCAGGGAGGATGGCTTTGGAGGTTCCAGGGCTGCCGTGCTGTGCCGTGCCAAGCGCCTTCCTGCAAACTGGAATTGCCCTTCCCACTGCAACTCAGTCCCTGGAGGATGCTGTTCCCCCATCCCCACTTATTAAACAGGGCTGCTGCTTCTTTCCAGCCTTGGGGAAGGGAAGGGAAGGGAGCAGGCTGGAGGTGCTGAGGTGCCCCAGGTGTCAGGATGGATGGGCACTGCCCCAGCTGCAGGCTCTGCCTGCACACAGCTCAGTTCATGCAGTCAGGTCACTGAGGGCATGTGGGGAATTGTCACAGTACTGATGTTTGGCCAGTTAATGCTTCTCATCCCTTAACAAACCAGTGCAGTGGTAGCAGGGTGAGCTGGCAGCTCAGTGCCATCCCTGCCAGGGCTGTTTTGGGAAACATCTCCACCCATCCATTGCTCACCTGGTGCTCTCCCACCTGTGGGTGCTGCCAGGGCCTGGGATGGGGCTCAGCTGGGTGCAGCATCACATCTGGGTGTGAGAGGCTGGAGGGGCTTTGCTGGTGCCCCTGGCTTGAGGCTCGCAGGGCAGCCCTGGCAGGGACATCCTGCTTCCCCCTCAGCAACACAAATGTCATGTCTCTAAGTGGTTAAATTAGCGCCATTCCCCCCCACCTCCCTTTTTCTCCCTCTCTTTGAAGCCTCCAAGCACAGGAGTTATAATTGTGCTGTTTATTATTCCCGTGCCGGCGAGCCAGTGCACCAGTGCCTTGTTTACCTATTACCCTTCAGGCCAGGATAATGGATGGATCTCTTTTCCAGTGGCTGCCTTCCATTTCATTCATCTTTTTATTGTTTGTTGCTGCAGTTCTATTACCTGTTCACAACTTTGAAACCTCAGACACCTCAGTTGGAAGCAATGATGTCTTTCCAAGCCTCATGCCGTGGTCCTGAGTAGCAGCTAAGGGGTTGTGAGGAGTTTAGCAGCTCTGTGGTGGTGGGATCTGCTGTGGGATGTATGGGGTATTTCAGAGCCCACAGACACACACTATTTTGAGCACATCTTTATTGGCCAGGCTCAGCAGTGAGGTGTTTTTCCAATCCAGTGTATAAATGACTAATGCAATTAGCACAGCATCCCATCAGTTAGGTCACTGTTGCATCCCATTCCATTTCAAAGTTCTCATCCCACCAAAAAGGATGACAGTGTGGCTTTGAGCTGGTGCTGCCCAGTCTGCAGCCATGTGCTCCTGCAGCAGGTTGGGAGCATTTTTTTATTCTAAAGCAGGTGTAGTGTCAGACAGTGCAGGGGTCCAGGGTGGAAGAGATGCTTTTTAACAGAGATTGTTCAAGTACCAGAGGTTCTCAGAGTGGTTCTGCACCAGGTACAGGTAGGATTTAGGAAATGGGCCACCACATCCTTGATGAACATGGACATGGCCATCACAGCCATCTCCTGCTCCTGCTGCCCCATCCCAGCCCCAGATGCACCTCTGAGCTGCTCCATTTCGTTCCTGCCTGTGCAGGTCACAGGCTAAGCTCACAGAGAGTCAGGCTCTGCTGTTTGGGCATTGCCTGTGAGAGCCCCACTGCTCCCAGCAAGTGCCTCAGCCCCAGCAAGGAGGAGGAAGAGAAAGAGGGAAGGCTGTGATGGAAGCTGCCCCTGCAGCCAGAGCCCAAAACCAATTGTACACCCATGATTGTGAGATTTAGATGAGGAAGAAGTTACTCAATCAGAGTGTGGGCAGGCCCTGGCACAGGGTGCCCAGAGAAGCTGTGGCTGCCCCTGGATCCCTGGCAGTGTCCAAGGCCAGGGCTTGGAGCAGTCTGGGACAGTGGGAGGTGTCCCTGCCCATGGCAGGGGGTGAAGGCTCTTACAGACACCAGCACAGTCCAGAGCCAAGGCACTGCTGTCAGGGGCTGTGCCAGCACACACTGGAGCTGATGGAATGTCGGCCACGGGCTTTTCCTGGCTCAGGGAGCAGAACTTTCCTCTCCCTGGCAGTGGAGCTGCTGCCCCCACAGTGAGGGATGCTGCTCCTCCCCCTGCACCCCTGCACCCCTGCTCCCCTCTCCCCAGCCCCAGCAGCTCCCGTGCCTGAGCAGATGTTTGTATTCTCCGCAGCTGATGAAAATATTCATTATCTCGTTAGCGGCTGCGGCGGCGGGGGAAGCGCAGATTTGCATTCCCACAGCTGATCCCGCAGCACACACGGAGCTGCCACGCTGCAGCACTAATTGGGCAGAGCAGGGCTGTGCCCAGGCAGGGAGCTGTGCAGGGAGCAGGGCCGTGCAGCAGGAGGGCAGGAGGAAGATGGGAGAGGGATTTGGAGGAAGGGAGAGTGCTCTGGGGCTTGGTCTGAGTGTGAGCTGGGTTGGGAGGCAGTGAGGAGCAGTGCTGGTCCCTGGGCAGGGTGGGAATGCTGCTGAGGTGTCTGTGTGTGTATGGCAGGGTTGTGTCTCCTGGCTCTGGATACTCCTTGTGGGATGGGAGGTGCAGGGTCTGGGGGAATGCTCATCCCTTGGGAAGGTGGCTGGGACACTGACTCTTCCTGCAAAGAGCCTGCCCTGCCATGCTCAGTGCACACTCATGTCCCCTGACTCATGTCCCCACACAACTGTCAGGGGGTTCCCTGAGGTCTTCTGAGTCCACCTTGTGAAAAGTTGATGCTGACACCCATAAGGATTTGGGAGAGAGGCCGGCAGCATGCCCAGGTGACTCAGAAGACCAGTGGCATCTTGGCTTGTACCAGCAATAGTGTGGTCAGCAGGACCAGGGCAGTGATTGTCCCTCTGTGCTCTGTCCTGGTGAAGGGCACCTCAAATCCTGGGGTCAGTTCTGGCCCCCTCACAAAGAGAAGGACATTGAGGTGCTGAAGTGTGTCCAGAGAAGGGAGTGGAAGGTTCTGGAGCAGAAGTCCATGAGGAGCAGCTGAGGAAGCTGGGGGTGTTTAGCCCAGAGCAAAGAAGGTTCAAGGGGAGACACTGAGAGGTTGGTCTCTTCTCCTGGGTGACAAGCAATAGGACAAGATGAAACAGCCTAGGTTGCCCCAGGTGACGTTTATACTGAATATTTGAAAAATTTATTCTCAGGTGTCAAACCCTGACACAGACTGCTCAGGTCAGTGGTGAAGTCAGACCATCCTTGGAGGGAATCAAAAGGTGTCACACCTGGGGACATGGTTTAGTGGTGGCCTTGGCAGTGCTGTGTTAATGGTTTGACTCAGTCATCTTAAAGGTCTTCTCCAACCTACATAATCCCATAATTGTATGGACAGGAGAGGAGGGATGAGAGGTTGGCACTGGGTACTTGCAGAACCAAGAGCTGGGCTCTGCTCCCCTCCTGGGTCTGGCAGAGATGTGGTGGTCCTTGTGCCACCCCCTCCTTGTCACCGCTCCCTTCACAGTGCCCAGCGCTGCCAACCCTGCCTTCACTGTCCCAAACTCCTGTGGCACCCAGGAGCTTTCCCCTTTCCCTGGGCTGTGGGGAGCAGTCCATGGCATGGCCTGCTGGCCTTTCCCATCTCTGACTTTTATGATATTAATTATAGTGGTGTTACTGCACAGTTAATCTGCACTATTAAGAGATGCGGTGGAGATTGGTTTTATAATAACAGCTCAGATTTATGGAGTACCTTTCATCCCAGGGGGTCCTTACTGGCTTTATAGCCTTGCAGAGAGGAATTGCTGCTTCTTCCTTCCTTATCTCACAAGAGCTGCAGCTGCTCCTGGGCCATGGCAGCCCTGTACCCACTCAGGACACATGAAAATACAGGTCATGTTCAGCTGAAAAACAAGAGTAGAGTGAGACAGCAGGGTTTGAGGCAGTAAATTGTGATCACACGACTCTAGGATGTGACAGCAGCATTTTTCCATCGTCATAGGGGGCCTGTGCTGGTCCCCATTGGCTGGGCTGTGGGTTTGTGCTGCTCACACCACAGGGCCCCTTCAGTGTCACCTCCAGGGACAAGGCTGACATCCAGCAGCCCGTCACTGCTCTTCCTTGCTAGTGCAAGCGCTGGTTGATGGAGATTCCCCATGCAAGGACTAAATCAGCTTGACATTGCCTTAGCAATGCGAATCCTTGCTCCAGGCAATGCAGTCAGGAACAGTCACCAGCGCGGGGACATCTGAGCACTCCACAGCTATGCCAGCTGTCGAGCCATACCTGCTTCTGAGGTAGCAGCAGGGCTTGGATGCAGTCATCAGTGCAGCAGAAAACCTTGTCTTCCTCTTTCCCATCCCAAGTGTTCTCTCCAGAGGTGGATTTGCTGTTCTGCCTATTGCAGTGTAGCTTGTGCCGGCATAAACCTGAAAGCAAGTGCTGGCTTTGGGCTTGAGCCCCAGCAGTTGTTCCCAGTGCCCCAAAAGCAGTGGGCAAGCTATGCTGGGAGCCCTCCTGTCTCCTGTGGCACAATCCAGATCCCCTAAATCTTCCTCTGCACCTGGCTCCTGGGCAGCTGACCTGGTTTGGATGCTGGTGGCTGTGCAGAGGAAAGCTGGAGCAGGTGGTGGGGACAGGCCCAGCATCCCTCACCCTCCCCCCTGTGCCCCAGCGATGCTCTTTGCTGTCTGTCGTGCTCTGCCCCTGCCTGGGCTGCAGGAGGAGGGTCCCGTGGGCTGCTGCCTTCAATACCAATTCCCTGGAGATGACAGCTGGAGGCGTTTGTGCCGGTTCATTTCTCCCCAGCACGGGCCGAAGGAGCCCAGCAGAGGCAGAGCAGCCTGTGTGCCTGGCCCCAGCTGTCCAGGGAGTGCTGCCACTCCCCATCTGTGCCCGTGGGCAGCAGGAAAACATCTGGAAAGTGTGGCAGCACTGCCACTTGTCATCCAGCAACTGGAGTGAGATGGCCACAGAGCTGGGAGGAGAAAGTGCTCCAGGCACCTCTCTGAGCCCAGGACTGGGGCTTGGCTCCTGCCACCACAGTTCCCAGGGAGGGTGGCAGTGGTGATGTCACTGCAGGTGCTGTCACCTCACCCTGTGCATAGTTTTGTGGTTCTGTAATTGACTCCACACACAGAAGAAAGGCTCTGCAGCTGCAGTCACAAATCCCAGCTAATTCTCCATATGCTCTGGCTGCCTGACAGTGCTGCTGCCTGTGGAAGCATCCCCTGCCTGGGCACTGCCTGTCCCTGTCCCTTGGGGACACCAGGCTGGTGGAGGCTGGGCTGGCCAAACACCCTGCAGGGGCACCTCGGGCAGGCCCTGGGGTCACCCTGGGCTTGGGATGGTGGCACAGGGATGCTGGCACAGCTGGAGCCCACACTGGTTACGGGATGTCTGGTGTGGAGGGGAAGTGGGAGCAATAACTGCGCTGAAATGACATTGTCAGAGTGCCAGCATATGAAATGTGTGCTGGTATTGCAGCCCTGCCATTGCCTGTGGCTGTTTTTCTTCTGCTTCTAATGACTAATAGAGAGAAGACAAAACAATTTCTATTAGTTTCTCCCACGCCGCAGTGGGTTTCTTATTTTCCAAACCTCATTAGAGTTTGTAATACCATGGTGGTAGTCAAGAGCAGTCCGAGTCACCCTGGGGGGAGAGAAGAACCAAAGAGATATGATGTGCAGCCCAGTATTAACACTGCTCCTGGCTCATTTCCAACGTCCCTCCTAATTCCTTTCCAAACCTTTACGCCTTATCTTCATCTGAAAGGTTAACAATGAAGCTTAGAAGAGGGGAAAAAAGAGAAATGTTTAGGATCTCAAATTGTTAAAGAGAATGGATGTGTGTGCTGAGTGGAGAGCTGGGTCTGAATTTACATTGGAAAGGCAAATATTAATATTAAAAGGCTGTGCTTGTGCTTCCCAGGGCACCGCAGCTGGGGTGTGGAAAACTGGGGCTGCTGGTGCACACAGAAGCCACTGGCTGCAGGATGCTGTGCCCAAATCCCAGAGGAACTGGATGCAAGTCAGGCACCAGCCTCCTTGAGAAGCCCCAGTGGGTAGTCCTGGCTCCTCTGGAGTCAGTGGGAGTTTTGTGCTTGTTGCCTTGTTACAAACAATGCCAAGGAAAGTGCCAGGTGTGGGACTGCTGGAGCAGCACTTGGGAAAGGATTGCAAACAGCATCCAAACAACTCGTGGGGAGGATCCACAGCCTTGGCTCAGCTCAGCGCTGGAATCAGCACCCACAGGACATGTCCAGCCTGGCTCCAGCTCTCTCAGCATGGACAAATCATTCCCACAGGGAAACTGTGCCCAGGTCATTTCTCGGTGGCCACAGCCTGGTGGGCAGGAGCCCCGTGAGCTGCTCCAGGAGATCTGTGTGTCATCTTCTCCACCGAATGTACAAGAGCTGGGAGTTGCTGGATTTATGGAGGCTGACAAGGTCAGAGCCTTTGGCTGTCAGCAGTGACAAAGTAATGGAGGGAGACACCTTGAAGATAGATGGAGCAGGACATGGATCCTCCCGGCAGGCTCTGAGCAGCTCCAGCCCCTTGCAGATGGGCAGATTTCTCACCATTCAGGGTGTTGGACATTCCCCAGGCCTTCCATTCAAGGAGGGATGCACGCAGCCCAGATGTGTCATGGTGGCCCTGCTACCAGGTTCTAGGCTCAGGACAAGGCTGCTCAACCACTGTGAGGGTGGGCAGGCCCTGGCACAGGGTGCCCAGAGCAGCTGTGGCTGCCCCTGGATCCCTGGCATTGCCCAAGGCCAGGCTGGACACTGGGGCTGGGAGCAGCCTGGGATGGTGGAAGGTGTCCCTGCCCATGGCAGGGGGTAGAACGAGATGAGTTTTAAAGTCCACCCCAACCCTGTTGGAATCACAAATCTGTGATCCCATGATTCTTTTGCTTTTCTCCAGCCACGGGTGTTTCTGATTGCTGCTCACAGCTTCTCCATCTCTCCTCTGAGAGCAAATTCCTTCGTGTTTCCTTTAGAAAAAAGGTGTTTTTTAGAAAAAAAATGGCTTCAGGAGAGGGTGCACTTTCTCTCCATGATGGTGAATCATGAACCTCACGTTCACTCTCAGTGCCACAGTGGTGGACACCACTGGCTGAGTTTCCTTCAGTGCTCTGTGGGGTTGCTGGGCCTGTGTGGCCCCAAGGAGGGCTGTAGTATTTGGGGGATGTTTGGAGATGCTCTGTGGGAAGACCAGGTTCAGTGTTGGCAGAGCACAGTGCTGATGGGATTGAGCTCAGGAGCTCCCAGCCCCACTGAGTGTTTTGGGGCTCAGTCTGGGGCTGTGTGGAGGGGATGGTGCTGAGCAGCAGCCATGCAGGCACCTCACAGCAGCCCAGGAGCTCCAGGGCTTCCGTGCCCCATCGCTGGGGTGATTTACCTCCTGAAACACCTCAATTTAAATGCTAATTCTCCCCGAGCCAGGGGGTAAGGCAGCTGTTGGATACTGTCAGGCTGTCTATTGCTGGCACGGAAGTGGGACTTGCTGGGGACATGGACGAGCAGCACAGGGACAGGTCCCATCCACAGCATCAGGGGCTGCTGCAGGGATGCTCTTGGTGCTCTCCTTGCAACCTGCAGCCTGGTCCAACCACACTTCATTGCAAACAGTGCTTGGGGCTGAGAGCTGGGGACCTGAAGGGGCTCCAGAACCTGGCAAAGCCTGACTGGTCTCTCCTCTTTTATCCTGCCTTGTTCTACAGGAGTGGGGCCTCGCTGAAATTAATGCTCAGTAAATTTGGAGTAAGTAACTGCTGCTTCACAGGGTTTGCATTAAACCTTTATAATTCACCAGTGCCTGAGGTCATGGAGACATGCTGGGGGAGATTTACAGTGTGCTTACCTTCTCCTAAGTGGCTGTGGCAACAGGACACCCTCTTTTCTGTTTCCCAGTGACTCCAGATCATTTTTTTTTTGTGATGACAAGCTAAAAGGAAGCTATTTCTCAATGTCCCCATGTCAGGCTGGGCTCTGCTGATCTTGCAGCCACCCCAGCAGGCAGCTTCTCCAAGGGAAATTTGGGTGAAAAGCTGCCACTAAATAACCTCAAATTCATCGTGCTCTCCCTGAGCCATTGTGGGACAGAAAGAAGTGAGATTAATAACTAATTCTTTGCCAGAGCAGTTGTGCTCTCAGGCTTGCATGGCAGAAAGGGCAGCCCTGGAATAGTCACTTTGCTGAACATAAGCTTGCTGGATGATAATGTGATTAACATTTGTAGCTGTGCTGGCTCAGATAAGGGTAATTAAATCTCACGCTTCAGGGCATAAACTAATCACTTGTGGGGTCATTTTATATATAATATTTATATACCTACCCCTTCATGAATATCCTTGCCCAGGTGCTGCGATGCAGGGTGTGCATCCGCTGTCAGTGTTGGGTGCAGGCAGGAAGCCCCATGTCAGCTGGTGCTTGGAATGTGCAGTGGGAGCTTTACAGCTGCAGGGGAGGGTTGGTTTGCAGAGTCCACCCTCGAGGCCGTGTCCCGTGGGAGCAGAGTGCCAAGGGAGGAAGCCACAGCTGACTGAGCTAAGGAGAAGCCGCTCCTTCACCCAGCAGCGTTGCTAACAGGAAAATGAAATGCATGTCAGCCACCAGCTGAGCTTTCCCTGCTGCAGGCCAGAATCCCACTGCCAGCTTGGCTCTGGCTTTGAGCATCTCAGCAAGGAGAAATGGTGCCCCAGGGCCAGCAGAGTCGTGCCACGGAGCAGAATCCGGCAGCCACGGCCCAGTCCTGGAAGACCACAGCCCTCCAGTTCCTCCCCAGGGCCTGCACTGGGCTCTCCTCCCCCTAAACCCCATTTTGCCCTGGGATATTGGTCCTCTCTGGAGGCTTCCCATGGGCTGTGTGAGCTGCTGTCAACGCTGCAGAGCACAGTGATGCAGCCCAGCAATGCAATCCAGCGATGCAGCACAGTGATGCAGCCCAGCAATGCAGCACAGCAATGCAGCACAGCTCTGCTGCATGACCTTGGCTGTGAATTAAAGGTCACAGTCCCTGAAAACAGGGCTGGCTTGTGTGTCTGGTTTCAGGAGAGCAGTGGCACAGCAGGTTCTTGCTGCCTGAGACCTGCTCCTGGTACCTGAGCAGCTGCTAATTGCTGTCACCCCACCAGCACTGGGAGATGTGGGAGCTGCTGTCAGTTGTCTGTGTCAACCCAGGCAATGGGTTCGTTGTAGGACTCTGCTGAGGATACACCAAATGCCCATCAAAGCCAGGATTTTGAACTCAGTTTAATCCAGGCAGCTGCCTTCCTCCTCAGCCCACCCTGCCAGTATGGGAGCTCGCTAAAGCCTTTGGCCATTTGACCTTTCCCAGCATCAGGCTCATTTATATGGAATCAGTTCCCTCCTAGGCTGGCACTTGCTGTGGGTCACATGCTGCTGGGAGAAACTGCATTTCCTCGTGTAATGACTCAGTATCTGCAAAATGCCTTGGGAGATGCTCAGCTCCCCAGCAGGAGAGCGCTGTGCCAGGGAGTGGATTCTGTGTGCATCGCTCTGGAGAGAGCTGAGTGCTCACTGCTCCACTGAGTCCTGGGCAGCTGTTCCATTGGGGAGATGCCAGGGGCACAACAAGAAGCACAGGAGGATGTTGTGGGGCTGGCAGGTTTGTCTGCATCCTGTCTGATCCCACTGGAATAACCCTGTGAACCCCACACCTGGCCCTGCACCCGTGCAGAGGTGCCGGTGGCTCGACCGTGCCCCAGTTGGAGGCACGTGTGCCAACACATGCACGGGGATGGTGTCACATCCCTCCCCTCATCCGTGTCCCTGCCCCTTGCACAGAGACCGACGGCTTTGATCACAGCTTCCAGAGAGCAAAAAAGTCTGGCAGGAGCTCTTCATTGTGCCTCTGCAGCGAGCAGCGTGCAAGCCACAGGGTTATTAAGAAGGGCCTGTGGAAGAGGAGCTGCAGCCCTCTGCCAGTCCATGGAATGCTGTGCCCTGGGCACTCCCCAGCACCAGAGTGCCCTGCCTGGCGTGTCCCCATCCCCATCCTGCCCCTGCAGGACTCTGCAGAGGGACTATGCTGTGCCCAGACCCTCTGCCCAGCGGGTGCTCTCCCTGCATGGCTTTGGCTCATCCCTGCCTTGGGGTGGCAGGGAGCAGGGGCCCAGAGGTGGGGAGAGCTGGAAGAGATGCAGGAAGGGTTTGGTAGCAGGAATGCATCATGGAAGTGCTCCTGAAGTCCTGCCTTGCACTGCTGCTCTCTCCCATGATGGAAGCACATTGTGGAGACATGCCCACTCCTTGGCTCTCACTTGCCCCTGTTTTTTCCTTGGCCTTTCGAGTGTGGAACAGCTGAGGAAATGGATAAGAGGAGTCCTGCAGAACGTGGCTGTTCAATAAATATCTTCTCATAGAGGCAGCAGCTCTGAACAGCAGCTGCTGTGTGCAGGTCCCTTCATGCCTCAGCTTCTCCCTCCTGAGCTGCCCCAGTGTGGACCACCAGTCCCCAGGGCTGTCCTGCCTCGTGGATGAGCTGGAGTATGCCCAGGGACAGCTGTTTTACAGGCTCCTGGCACAGGTGGGGGTTGCTGAGATGGCTCAGGGGGGGCAGGAGGAGATGCTGCCCCTCTCTGTCTCCTCTGTCCCATGTCAGGGTGCAGGGTGCTGGATGAACATGAGCTTCTGGCATCTGTCACGCCATCTCTTTGTGTCCCTTGGGGCATACAGGTCTGTCCCCTCATGTGGGACAGCACTTGGGAAGGTTCCAGCAGCTCCTCCTGGTCTTCTCAGAGGTGGGATGTGGGGCTGGGGAGGCAGTGACCCTCCTGGCCCCTGTGCTCATCCCGGTGCAGGGTGGGGAGCTGACCTGTCAGGAGAGGGACAGGATGGCAGGCAGGCTGAGTGCAGCTGCATCCCGCTCTCCCAGTGCAGCATCACGTTTCCCCATGGCTTTGGGATTTGACAGCGCTGATGTTTTCCCTTTTCTGCCGAGGCAGAGCAGCAGAGACACCAACATGCTTCTCCCCCTGTTCCCTACCAACTTGCCTTGTTTTGCAGCCCTGCTTCCCACCACCCACATGGCTCCCAGCTCCGGCAGTAATTGCAGTTCCCCATTTGGAATTGCTGTGACAGCAAAGGGCTCAGAGCAGCAGAACACTCCACCACGGGGATCCCGTGCCCAGCGGGATCAATCGGAGATTTGTGAGCACGCTGTGAGTGAGAGGATTTTCCCCTCAGAAGAATAAAGCGCTTTATCTGTTTTGCACTGAGGCAGTGCAGAAAGTGAGGCTCCTGAGATGCAGTCAGGTGCTGGTGGCTCTGAAATGGGGGTGTAGCATGAGACATGCTGCCTGTGCAGCCAGGGAATCATGCAATGGTTTGGTTGGAAGAGACCTTAAAGATCCTCTTGTTTCAATCTTCCTGCCATGGGCAGGGACACCTTCCACTAGACCACATTGCTTACAGACGCATCCAGTCTGGCCTTGAACACTTCCTGTGCCCCACTCACGTGTCCCTACCTTCAGATGCTCCTCCCTGTGCTCCTCTCCTGCCTTGGGCCTGGGAACATCCCCAGGCTGGTTGCACAGGGCTATGGCTTCCTGCTCACCTCTGGTGCAACCTCTGGTGCAGGTTGCAGTGGCCACATCTTTGCCCCAGAGCAATGGGAGGATCCCAGGGAAGTGTTCCCTGAAACCAGCATCTCGCTGTGCTGGGACCCATGGAGGTGGCCAGGGTGTCCCCTGTTGTGAGGTGAGCACAGGAAGATAGATCATCCTCCCAGGGACAGGCTTACAAGGGGTAAAACCAGGTAAGGTGAGTGAAATCAGCAGCTGTTTAAAGGAAAATATATTACAAAAAACGCAGCTGGGGCAGGCAGAGCCTCCCCCAAGCTCCTGGGGCTGACCTGATTTTGCAGGAACCTCCCTTTCTTCTGCTCTGCTGCCCTTTTGTCTCCACACCCGGAGGATGCGAAGCCTCCTGGCCTATATTTTGGCTCTAAGATCAATATTTAAAATCCCCCCTCCTGTTTCCTCGGCGCAGGCGCGAGGCATTCCGCTTACCGGGGGAGGCTCGTCTCCCAGAGACCTGTCTGTTCACCATTTCAAATAATTTCCCTGCTACCGTTGTTCTAGAAACAATTCATTAGGGGCCTATTATACAATGTTATACCTGC
Source organism: Hylia prasina (assembly GCA_013397195.1). Classification (NCBI taxonomy): domain Eukaryota; kingdom Metazoa; phylum Chordata; class Aves; order Passeriformes; family Sylviidae; genus Hylia; species Hylia prasina. The sequence continues at coordinate 107,686 of VYXD01000363.1, forward strand.
CAAGGTTAGAAAAGATCCTGCATGTGTGGTAAAATTGCACTGTGAGCTATACACGAGAGTGGGGTTTTTTGTGTCTGTCTGTAAAAGGTACTTTTTCTGCCTTTTGGAGAGAGAGTCACTGGGGGAGTGAAAACTGTGAGGGTGATGATGGAGCCCCAGCAGAGCTTGGTCTCTGTCCACATGGAGATGCTGCAGGCGTGGAAAAGGGGCAGATTTAGGGTGTAACAGCCATTCCTCTTTCCTTGCCCCCTCTCTAGGTGCCCACTTTGAAAATCTGGGCCAAACCCAGTGGCCGGGTCCCTGGGCTGAGAGCAGTTCCATGTTTCTGGAGCACCAGTGGAGCTGCTGTCCCTGGGGAGCTCATTAGGCATCACCTCAGAGGGCTGCACAGGCAGGGCTGGCTGGTGGGGAGGCTGCACACCCCATCCCCTGGCAGGGCTCCTGCCCGAGGAGATGTCCCCTGCCCTGCTGAGCCACCAGGGTGTCTCAGCCCCGCTGCCCGGCCGTGCCCTGCATCGTTGCTTTGCAGTTGTCTTTTTCTCTCTGCAGGGAGAATAACTTCATCAAGGACTTCCCCCAGCTGGCCGACGGCCTCCTGGTGATCCCGCTGCCCGTGGAGGAGCAGTGCCGTGGCGTCCTCTCGGAGCCCCTTCCTGATCTCCAGCTCCTCACAGGTACGAGCTGCCCCTGGGTTCAGGGTCCCCGGGGAGAGCACAGGAGGAACAACCTCTTCTCCCATGCCAGTGTGGTTCCTGAGGGGTATCATCACCCCCTTTGTGCCCGGGGCAGAAATAATCTGAGGCATGTGTGAGTCCATGCCAGCAGCATTTCCACCCCTGGGGGCTCCTGGCAGTCACAGCCATCCCAATGCTGGTCCTGCACTGCACTGACCCCACGGCATCACCACTGAGGTTTCCAGCCCTTCCACCACCCCATCCCTCACCCCTGCAGCATCAGGTGGTGCAGCATCACCTGTAGCAAGGCGGGAGCATTGAGCATTCCCCAGAGCAGGGTCAGCAGTGTCACCCACCTGCTTTTCCTTGCAGGGGACATCAAGTACGACGAGGCCATGGGGTACCCCATGGTGCAGCACTGGAGGGTCAGGAGCAACCTCTACAGGGTGAAGCTCAGCTCCATCACGCTGTCTGCAGGTGAGGGATTCCAGGGGCAGGGAGACGTGTGTCTGCATGGGTGGGTGGTGGTTTTCTGCCCCAAGCATCCCACTGACATTTCCCTCCTCCATGCTCTGTTCTCAGCGCTGCTGCAAAGGCTGGCAGGGAGATTTGCCTCCTTTTGTACAGGGGCCAAACCGAGGCAGGGAGTTTGTGCAGCAAGAGGGGAGGTCAAAGCCAGGAGGAAGCCAGTAAGCAACGAGCAGGAAGGATTTTGGGGTGGCTGTGTATATGTGCATGTACAAAAACCAGCCGGTCCCTTAAAAAAAGGAGGCTTCAAAAGGAACCAAAGCACTTGGAAAAGCAGGTCATATAAAGCAGGGAGTCACAGATGAAGAAGGGGTGGGTGGGAGGATCCTGCAAATGTCAAAACATTTCACTGCCACGTTTTTATAGCTACACATTTTGTTTCAGAAATGCCGAAACATTTTGTTGCGACCTGAAATGTTTTGCCTTTTCATTTCAAAATAGCATTTTTTATTTAAAAATCAACGAGTTTTTAAATGGAGAGAGAAAGAAAAGAAAGATTTAGTGCTAACAGGCTGCACAGCCCCAAAATGAAATAACCTGCTCAGAGCTAAAAAAAAAAGAGTAGGTTCAGTTCAAAATGAATTCTTCTGGCTTTTTTATTAAAACAGCCTTCTCTTTCAATAAACCAACCAACCAGCCAGATAATCTCATTTTGGTGACAGTTATGACGTATTTTCTTGCAGTATGTTTTCCATTCCACCACTGAACCAAAACGGTGCTTTCAGCCAGCTCTGAGTGATGCTGAAGTGCTGTGAAGTCACCAGTGTCTCCAGGATGTTTCAGCTCCATAGAGCAGCAAGGGTCCATGTCCTTGTCCCGTGCCAGAGGTCCCTGCTGTCTGTATGGATGTGGCTCAAGAGATGCCTTGACCTTTGCACACCCACGGAGCTGCCACCAGCCCAGCCCAGCCCTGTATGTCCCTCTGGGCTGTCTCCAACTTTCCTAAAAATAGTTACAGTTGTGCTGGGTGTTTGCACTGGGGATGGAACATCTCTGGTTGTGGATACAGCCAAGCAAAGGCCAAGCACATCCTCTGGGGAGAGTGTTAGTGATGTGGCAGCAGCCTGAAGAACAGACGAGCTGGCAAGGACAGAGTGTGTGTGTGTGTGCAAACGTGTTCACATGCACATCCCTGTAAAATTATTTGAGAAGTCTGTCAGGGAGAGGAATCATAGAAGGAAGCCAGAGCCACAGCCAGGGGTAGTAACAGGTTGTGGATTCCAAAGGATCAGGTGGAGGTAAAAGAGGAGGAACTGCACCCATGAGGGGCTTTGTATGACCCGAGCTGGGAACCTCTGGCTGACCTGCCCACCCCCTGCCTCCCTCCCACAGGCTTTGCAAACATCCTGAAGATCCTGAACAAGGACAGCAGCCGGGAGGAGCTGCTCTCCTTCATCCAGCAGTTTGGCTCCCACTACATTGCGGAGGCGCTGTACGGCTCCGAGTTCAGCTGCACCATCCACTTCCCCAGCAAGAAAGTCCAGCAGCAGCTCTGGCTCCAGTACCAGAAAGGTGAGGAGGGTGATGGGAATGGGCAGGGGCACAAACATCAGCCGTCATGTGCTGGTTTCCATCCTTTCCCGTGCATGCATCATCACCATGCTGGTTGGCGGGCTCAGGCAGGAGGCTTGTCCCAAACTGAGTGCCCAGTGGCAGGTGGCACGTGTCATTGGCAGCATCCCTGAGCCACCCTGCCTGTTCCTGCCCTTCAGCTTCCACACTCTGGCTCCATCCTTGCCCAGGGTGACCCCCTTCCCCACAGTGGCCCTCGAGTGCCCAGCTGATGGGAGATGTGACATAAATGAGCTGTCTCCGAATGGCTTTGTTTTATTGCTTGTGACAATGACAGTCTTTAAGGAAGTGCATTAAATCAATAGCAGACTCATTGTGCTACACCATAAATAACGAGACACATCATTAAACAGGGCAATAAACTTCAGGACTTTGAAGTAATACAATTAGGTTATGTTTATAAAAACTGCCTTATCGCTGTAGCCTTCCATTTGCCAATTCATCTCTCTCCTCCGGGGAGTTGGGGATATGCCCTAGATCTGATATTTTTCTATTCAAAAAACATCTGTGGTGTATCACAGAGCCCACCTTAGGGCTGATGGTGACAGAGGTCATCAGGGCACTTGCATCCTGCTCTGGTGGCACTGCCAAGAGCAGCCTTGCTCCCTGGAACCCAGTGGGGGGAGAGCTGTTCTCCCACACACTGCCTCCCTTGCTCTTGGCTCATTTTCTTCCCCATTTTCCCATTGTAGCTCGTCTTGTAAGCATATTTATAACACCCTGTGCTCGTTTGTTTGGGTTTTAAATAGTGATAAATGAAGTTTGCCATAGCAATGTTCCTGTTTAGCAGGAGAAGGCACGTGGAGGTGGGTTGTTTGTGTACTCATGGTGTTATTAACCGCTCGGGAGCACTCCCTGCAATCCAGGGGCAAATGTGTTGGTGGGGAGCAGACCCCGAGTGCCTCATGGTTGCAGTGCCATCACCTGGGACTAAACCAAACCCAGACAAGGGTTTCTCAGGAGAATGAGAGGTGGGAATGAGAGGCAGCTGCTGCAGTCCAGGCCTGGCACAAGCACTGCTGCTGTTCCACGATGCTGGGGCCAGAGGGGACATGAACAGCTCTTGATCTGAAATATCTCCCATTCCTTTAATCCCACCTCCTCCATGTCAGGGGCAGCAGTGGCTCAGGGCTCAGCCACAAAGCCCCACAATAGCACAGGCCTGAAGGCAAAGCAGTGCCTCTGTGACAGAATAATTTCCTTTTTAGTCCATGGTATGCAGCTGGCTGAGGTGGATCCCTCACTCCCCACCCAGGTCCTGCCCCCACTCCTGGAGCTGTGCCTGACTGTCCTGGCATTTGTGGGGCATCCAGAGCATCATTTCCCGATGCCAGTGAAGCACCAAAGCACTCGTGGTACTCCGGGGATCCCCTGGGGGGGTTGTCTGTAATGCCTGGACATAAACCTTTCACTCCTGATCGTGCAGCATTTGGGCACTGGGTGCTGACCTTGTGTTTTGTGCGTGGCTCCATCTGTGGCTTTGGTAGCTGCTGGGGTCGGTGGGGTTGAACTTTGGGGCTGTGGGCAATGCAGAGGTGACCAGTGTTGTATTCAGCTCTTTGATGGCAAGAAAATGCTCTCGGAAGGACATTAAGGATGTTCAGGGCTCTTGGGGAGATCAGCTTGTGGACAGAGAAAGTGCCATGGGAAACCCAGGGCCCTGTCCCAGGGAAATCCCACTTAGCCAAGAAAAAGAGCTTGTTGTTCATGGTAGATGGATTTTATTCCCAACTTCTCTACTGATTCACCCTCATTTTGCCAGCAACATAAGGCAGATCAGAATAAATAGCTCCAGCTAGACAGTTCTGGATGCCTTCTCCACTCAGAACAGCTCTGGCCTGCCGGGCTCCCCGCTGCTCACCAGCCCGTTCTGAACTGCTCAGTGAGCACACATATGCATCAGCTCTAATAAATATAAAAGTAGGGCCAGAATAACTGTAATTTGTTCATGGACAAAACAGGTCACAAGAGGAGAGAGAGAGGAAAGTCTCAAGCTAATTGGAACGGCACCAACTCTGAGAAAAATGCACATTACGGGGTCTTTGCAGCAGCACACAAAATTATTTTAATATTTTAATCAACTTCATAAATCAATCGCCGGGCCTCAGGAGGAGGCCTCCAACAATAAAGGCACAATCTGTGCGTCGAGCCCTAATTGAAAACATGGTTTTGAAGAGGAGCTCACGCTGCTGGTGCCAGGGCAGGCACTGGCTCTGTGCCAGGGCTGGAACTGCCCCAACGCCGGCACAGTGACGTGGGTCAGCATCTGCAGAGCTCTCCCTTCTGCCAAGGGCAGGAAATGGGATCTGCCTCTGGCCAGGGACAGCACAGAGCCCGCTCTGCCTGCAGGAGTGACAAGTGTTCCCTTCCTCCTGCAGGTGGATGAGGAGAATGTGGGGGGCAGTGAGGTGACAGAGCAGCCTGCCCTTGTTCCTAAGGATTTGCAGGAGTGAATCCTGCAGGAGAGAGCCAGACAGGCAGGGTGGCACGCCTGTGGCAGGCATAGGAGCATCCCCCAGGCTCCCTCACAGGAACAGCCTCAGTCTGTGAGCACACCAAAGCAAACTCCAATTTTACTTCATGCAGAGTGATTAAAACCCCATTTTTTGGGCTGCTTGCTCTGGCTCTGTGCAGCCAAGCACTACTTGAACACATTGAGTGGCCTCCAAGCAGGGACCTTGAGATCGACATTGATCTGTGCCATGGGAGCCCACACCGCTTCTCCTCCCCGGTGGGGCCAGCATTTAATGCTGATGGAGCCTCATTAAGTTGGCAGCAGTTGTGTGAGGACCTTCATTTGGCAGCTGGGACAAACGTGATGTCCCCAGCCAGCTCCTGCTGTGTGCAAGAATGTGCTGGGCCTGGCGGGATGGAGGGAACCGGTTTTGTGACAGTGGTGCCGTGGATTTCTGGAGAAAGCAACGTGGATAACAGCCTGGAGTTCTGGCTGCTGCTGAGCACTGCCTCCATGGCATCCACACTTCCTCTTTTTCTCCATTCTGTCCCCACAGTCACTAGGCTGGGGTGGACGAGGTGTTGGGAGATGACACAGCCAGGACAGCTGACCCAAACCGGGCTATTCTCACCACACAGTGCCATAATAATAAACCTGGAGGTGGAGGCTGGGTGTCACCTCACCTCAAAGACTCAGAAATTGTACATCAGGGTAGAGAGTGATCCCTCCATCCAGCAAAGCCCCCTGCTGGGAACCACTTCATTCACTGATAAAGGTTCATCAGAGCTGGTTGCTCTGTGGTTCCTTGTTCTGGCTGGTGAGGAGGAGGAGAGCTTGCTTAGGGAAAGGGAAGAGCTGCTCTGAGTGCAAAATCTGACAGCCCTGGTGAGATTTCTGCAAGAGCTGTTCCAGTTTGCTTACTCCCACTGGAGAAGCCCAGCTGGGAAGCAGGAAGGGATGCTGATGGGCTCAGGGTCCATGTGCCTGGGTGGGGGAGATCCAGAAGGTTTCACTGCCCAGCTGGGAGGTTACTTTAGGTCTTCAGTGAGGGAAATGTTTGTTTTCTTGAATTTCCTATGATGTCTAGATAGAGTTTCCTTGGCTGAGGTTCCCTGGCCATGTTGAGTGCTCAGCAAGCTCAGCCTGTGGCTGCTGCAGATGGGAAAGATGTTCATGTTCCCTCTCAGTAATGGATCATTTATGGGAATAGTCCGTGGAGGGGCTGTGTTCTGGCAGGTCCTGTCACATTCCCTACGCCTTTCTGCTCCCTGCCCTCCCCAGTACTTGCTTTTCTTCTCTCTGACCACACTCCATGAACTGCATTTACCTGTAAGAGGTGACAGCTTTCATGCTTTCTTGTGAACTCAGCAGTTTTGACAGGAGATCTTCATAAATATCCTTCATAAAATTAAGGCTAGAGCCTGGAGTTCTGCTAAAATAGCAGTCCATATTGCTCTGAGTGAGGCCTGTGGCTCCCTCCTGTCCTTTCAAGGCTCTATTTGTCTTCTTTCAGGTCTGATACTGCCATTAACACAATTAAGATTGAACTAGTCCACAGGAACCTTTAGTTTTCCTTTCCCAGATGCAATCAGGTGCATTAAGACAGCTGTAAAGCTACTTTTTCAGCTGTTAAAAGACATAATGGGTTTCCCTTATATGTGCTTGGTCAGAAGTAGAACACAGAATTTCCCAGTTTTTGAGATCTGTCCCTATGTACAACTACTCCATTACCTTTTAAATACTCTTTTAACACTCTCAGTTGCTTGGTTTATGTCATTATTTCAAACCCTCAGATTTCAACATTTTGTTTGGAGGAGGTAAAAACAATCTAGCTGGTTGCCATGAAATTTAGTTTAGACTAAAACATGTGCTGTGAGTAAGTCTGCTAAATGACCTTACGCACTGCTCAGTGTAATCCAGAATTGCCAGGCAAGTGGAGTAATTAGTTGTGTAAAATGAAATAACTTTAAATCCTCCATTGAGTAATGACCCAGAAAAATCACTTAAGCTATACAATAGGAACAACTCAAAGCATCTGGCTTTATTTTTGCTTTTGTAGCTCTACCCCCTTTGATGAGGAACAGGCTCTCCTGCTCATCCCTTCATTCCCTGGCTCCTGGTTTTGCCCAGAACAATGTCCATGGCTCATCTGTTCTACCCTAAGAAATGAAAACCTGTAATAAAGCCACAGGGTAGGTCTAACTGCGCCACACGGCAGCTGCTCTGCAAGGGTTGAATAATGTTTGATAAACCAGAAATTCATACCTGTTTGAAGAGCTGAGATGAGCCCAATGATGAAATCCTTGCCCCAGATCAGCCAGGAGGCTGGACAAGGGGAGAACCTGGATGTGCTGTGGATGTACCTACGGAGGAAATGTCCCTGCTGACCATCCAGGAGCCCCTCTGGGAGCTCCACTGGCACCACCCGAGCTGGGGTCGAGGCACCTTCACAGCTACACCCCCCACACTCAGTCACACCAGGTTCCCTCACCAGCTCAGCTCCCACAGTAGAGTTTTGGTCTAAAAATAATTTAATCATGGTGAAACATCAGGAGAACAGCCCAAGCTGGCGCCTCCAAGGAGGGGACCCAGGTGTTTTATACCCCCACAGTGTCAGTGCACCAAAGTCTGAGGTGCTGCAGGTGAGCCCATGGCTCCTGGTGTGTTCAGTCACCTGGCTGCACCACAGGGCCCACTGCCAGACCATGGATGAGCCAGGGATGGAGTTTTCAGCCAGGCTCCCACGTCCTGTTGAGCTCCAGTGAACTCAAATCAGACTTCTGAAACATCAGGTGACAAGGAAGAGATTGCCCTGGAGGCAGTGTGAGTTCAGGTACAAAACCACAGCACCTGTTTATAAGGTGGGAAGGGAAGTGTCACAGAAAGTTCCACGAGCCTGCCAAGATCAGATTTATCCTTGGCAACCTGACACATAAAAAGGGTCTCGTAGCCACTGTGTTCCACTCTAATCCCCACTGGCTGTAAAATCCAATCTGCCACCGAGGGGAGAAGATTAAGTGTTTTAATAAGAAAATGAGCCGTTTGCAATGCACTTTTAATTGGATCAATTTCTCCTTTATTACACAATCTTTAAAAACCAAACACATACGTATGACCAGACAAGCTCTTCCTCCAGATACAGAGCAGGAGCCAAACTGTTTCAACATAATCCTTAATTACTCCATTTCACCTCGTTTGGCAGATGATCATGACACTGTGTGGGAGCACCACAGCGACAGGAGCTCTGTAAAATCATCTCACAGTTGAGTTTTGTCAGGGGATGTGCAGACCCCAGGTGAAGGACAGCAGGTTTTTTTTCCCCTTTTCTCCCTGACACCACAGACTGGAAGAGTTGCAGGCAAGACAGAGCCCCAGGCGCCGAGTGCAGTGTCCTGGCACACCAGTGCCTCACAGGGTGGTGTTATTTTTCTTAATTCTCTGAGTGAGAAACAGATGACAGACACTTGGTTTGAACTCTGTAACCAGGAACAGGCTGGAGTAACTGCTCAGTTTACAGGACCAGCTTTTAATTTTTTTCCTTTTTTTTTAATTTATTTTTTTCAAGCGCTCCAGGAAATGTTATTGCTAGTAGTTGTGCTGTTTATTGCAAAAA
>VYXD01000363.1:123421-164967 GCA_013397195.1 Hylia prasina
AAAGGTTAAAAGTAACAAAGGGGAAGCAGGAATGTCTTTGCGTTATGGATTTTTATATATATATATATATATATTTTAATCGGGTTGTTCGCTGCCCTTTCCCTGAGCAGACAGTGCTGCTACAGGATCAGCCCCTTCCCTTTCTCTTTCACCTTCCCTTTCCCCTTGACCTTCCCTTTCTCCATTCCCTTCCCTTCTCCTTTCTCTACTCTTTTCCCTTTCCTGCCTGGTTCATTTCCCTTGCCTTGCCTTACTTGCGTTTCATTCCCTTCTCATTTCGCTTTCCCTTTTTCCATTCCCTTCCCCTTTCCCCCGCCCATTTTCCCTTTTTCTTTCCCCTTCCCTTCCCCCAGCGGGTTCCTGAGTGTTTGATGGGTTTTGCATCACCTACGGAAAACGTGTGTTTCTCCTTTCATACCGTGCATTGGAGCAGCCTGCGGACTCCAGGACAAAAAGGACTATTTTTGGGTACAGCTGGAGCTGTGAGCAGATGCTGCAGGCTGGCAGGGGTAGCCAGAGGCAGGGATTTGGCCACTGGCCTATGGCTGGGCTCTGCCCTGTGTATCCTGAAGCCAGTATCACCATCAGGAGCACGGAGCCCATTCCAGCCCCATTTTTGCTTGGATGCCATGAACCTGCTTTAGAGATGGCAGAGGTTCTGCTGTGGGGGCTGCACAGCAAACTGAGGAATGGCAGGGCTTGGGGCTTCCTCTGGGAGCAGGGGGAAGCCAAGGGATCCGTGTCCTTCACACACCACTGGTGCCACAGGCAGCATCTCGTGGTCAGCCCAGGGCTGACGTGCAGCTGGAGGTCTGGAGGCTCAGGCTCGAAGGAATTCACTACCTGGGGAAGAGGCAAGTCCTCAGTTTAACCATTTCCCAAAATCCCTCCATATGGCCTCTCTGCCTGCAGCACTTTTCCACTGCTCACCTGCTCCAGCTGCCACCGACCTGAGCTGAAGGAAGCACTTGCATAATGCGGCAAGTCTTGCCACCCTCTGCTCTTGATGGTTTTTCCACTTTGTTTAGGAAAGAACAGTTCATTTGGAAGGGATCTACATCCCTGGAGCAGCAGGGATCAGCAGTGTGGGCAGTGGCTGCATTCAGAGGCAGCAAGAGCAGATGCAAAGCCTGGCCAGGATTGCAGAAGAAAATGAGTGAGATTTACAGTCCCCTGTTTCAAGCCCCAGTGGCTCCCTGGGGGTGTTGCTGTGCCCAGGGAGGGGACACAGGGTTCACTCCCAGTTCCTGGCCTCACCAGGGAAATGCTCTTTCAGTCCCTGATATATGGGGAAGAAAAATGGATGTAAACATTGAAACCAGGGTGGTCTGGCAGATCTTGTGAGGCCACCCACACCTGAAAATGAACAGTGTGAGGAAAAAACAATGGTAGAAATAGGAAATCATCTTTCAATGCATCTTGGGGAGAAAACAAAGGACTCTCTGGAATTAATTAGAGGTGACAATGACGAGCTGATAATGTTACCCATCATGTATGGGGACCCTACATGACAAAGGAGGATGGGAAGGTTGTCCAGCCTGGGACCTCGGTCACCCTGACCCATGGACAAGGTGGTGTGTCCCAAGGGGCTGCCCCATGCTGGTAGCAAGACATCCAGCTGGTCGGGTTGGGAAGGTCTCAGCCATCCCATGGGAAAGGGGCATGCGGGTGTGTTGGAGCAGAGAGGGAGCCAGCTGCCATGGAGGGGGGATTTGGGGGGTCATGGAGCCACCCTTGTTGGGCCAAAGTGTTTTGGAGGCAGGGGAACAAGCCCTGAGATGCTGCCAGGGGTTGGATGAGCAGGGCAGAGCTCTGGGTGCTCTTCCTGGGACGCAGTGCAGGCACTGGGGGGACACTGCAGGGTCTGCAGAGCCAGTTCCTTTCCCAGAGCTGTGTTACAGGAGATACTTCCAAAATCCCCTTTTACGGAGGCTTATCAGAGGTCTCTAAGAGCTCTTTCTTAATACCTCGGGCTTGCAAGTGTGTAAATGTCTCATTGGAAGCTGAGCTGAGATCCTGCCTGTCCAACCTGCAGGCAGCAGATCCGATCTGCTCCCACATCCTCTGTGCTGGTACCTTTGGGACCATCCCTGGGGCAGCAGGGCTGTGGCAGGCTGGGGTCACATGTGCCACCAGTCACAAGCACGGTGGTGCAGCTTGGTGTTGGATATCAGGATTGTGTTTAATTGAGTTTGGGTAATCAGCTGGGAGCAGCAGGCACGGCACGATCAGGGAGATGGGGTGTGAAGAGGGGCAGAGTGGACATAAAGATGCTCTTCGTCAGGGACTGTGGTGACAGGACAAGGAGTTATGGATACAAATTGAAACAGGGAAATTTAGATTAGATATTGAGAAGAAATTTTTTTGCTGTAAGGGTGGGGAGGCCCTGGTGCAGGTTGCCCAGGAAGGTTGTGGCTGGTCCATCCCTGGACCTGCTCAAAGCAAGGTTGGATGGGGCTTGGAGCAACCTGGTCTGATGGCTGACATCCCTGCCCATGGCACGGAGTTGGAACGGGATGATCTTTAAGGTCCATTCCAGCCCCTTCACATTCTACAAACAGGAGATTAAAAGAGGTCGTGAAGCCTCACACTTGGGGGTTTATCAAGCACCGACACCCAAGGGATGTTACACATTTGCTGTGCCGCTCTGCCCTCCCCGAGGCTGGAATGAGGATGGAAGGATGAGACCCCGCGGGTGGTGTGGAGGAGCCGCGGGGCGAGGGTGGCGGGATGTGCATCCCGAGATGCTGTGCCGCATGCTGGGATGCTGTGCCGTGCCCCGGGATGCTGTGCCGTGCCCCGGGATGCTGTGCCGNGATGCTGTGCCGCATGCTGGGATGCTGTGCCGCATGCCGGGATGCTGTGCCGTGTCCCGGGATGCTGTGCCGCACGCCGGGATGATCCCAGCGCCGTCCTGCCGCGGTGCCACGAGAGGGCAGCAGGGCCCCGCGGACCGAGGCGGCCGCCGCTNTCGTGTCCCGGGATGGTGTGCCGCATGTCGGGATGGTGTGCCGTGTCCCGAGATGGTGTACCGGGATGGTGCCCCGGGATGCTGTGCCGTGTNCCCGCCGGGCCGGGCCCCGCCGTGGGGAGTGTCCGGCGGGCGGCTCCGCTCCAGCCCCGCAGTGCCCAGCCCGAGCTCCGCGCTCGCATCCTGCAGCCCCCGGCCACGCTGAGCACATGCCTTCGCCCAGGGAATGGCATTCCCACGTGGCATTCATGCCGCGTGTCCCAGAAGTCGAGTAGCGGTTCCTGGGGATTCATCCCTTACCCAGCCACGCTGAACTCTGGGACTGGGGTGCTGGTGGTTGTTTGGTGGTTTGGTTGGGGCGGTGTCTCCCCCTCAGCCAGGGCTGGAATCACAGAATGGTTTGGGTTGGAAGGACCTTAAAGCCCATCTCGTTCCACCCCCTGCAATGACCAGGGACACCTCCCACTATCCCAGGTTGCTCCAAGCCCCAGTGTCCATCCTGAATTTGGACACTTCCAAGGATCCAGGGGCAGCCACAGCTTCTCTGGGCACCCTGTGCCAGGGCCTCCCACCCTCACAGGGAAGAATTTATTCCTAATATCACATCTAACCCTGCTCTCTGACAGCCATTCCCTCTTGTCCGGTCATACCTTCCTGCACACATGGATGGATGTGCCAGACTGACTCCCCTGGACACTGTGCCCACGCCTTCCTCACAGCCCCAGCAGTGTTTGCCCATCACTAACACTGGGCAGCATTAAATCTGTCCAAGTTCTTCATAGACCTGGTGGCCACTGCACTGACAATACCTCAGTGCAGGAGAAATTCCCAGGCAAACACATCTATTGATTTCCTTTCTAACTCCCTCTGGATGGATTTGCCAGCAAAAAGGGTATTATTCCACTAGGTGATAAAAGGGCAGCCTGTGTCAGTGGTTGTGTCCTGGCTACAGGTCCCCACTGTTGGCCTTTGGTGGCACTAGATCTGTCCAGTGAAGGGTGGTGTATGGGGAAGGTGGACCAGAATTCCCTCTTCCTTGCATAAAATGCAAATCCTAGCTCCTAAATCAAGCCCAGCTGAGCAGCCTGTTGGTGTTGGTGGGGTTAACCTGCTGAGCCTGTAGGAATTCCTACTTGGGTCTGTTCCCGCTGTTCCCTCTACAACTGCAGCTGGAGAGCCTTCTCCTGTCCTTGTTCCAAGCATTTCTGCTCTTCAGGAGATATCACATCCTACCCCTGATATGGCTGCATTCTTGTGGCAAGTGGAATGATTCCCAGTTTTGGGATGAGTTGGGGATCTTTTGGAAGAGGTGTTGTATGAAATGCTAGGCCACTAGGAAACCCATCTTCTCCTGGGAGCTCTCAAGACAGGACAGCACTCCAACAGCACAAATTAGGCATTATGCTGTTGTTTTTGTTGTAGTAGTGGTGTGACCCTGCTCCCTCATGTCCAGGCACCAGGAGGTGCTGCTGGTAATGCTGGAAGCATTTTCCCACATCAGCAACTGCTGCATCCCGATCAGGGACGCCTTTGTGCAGGCACACACCTCGTGCTGTGGGATTGTAAAATCCTGGTGGAGCCCAGAAATGGAGCCAGGCACCCCAGCAGGCAAATGGTGCCTCTGCACACCCTGTGCTGCTCATTCTCCCTTTCTTACACAAGGCCTGATGCCTGGCACGAGGCTGTCATTTCATTTGTTTTGTGCTGGTGTTGGTTTTTTGATTTTTTTTGTTTTGTTTTGTTTTGTTTAAATCAACATTTTAGACAAACTCATAACTCCCACAAGTTGCCGTATGCGTCCAACTGCATCCAAGGCTCTCTGCTCCCACACAGATGTTGCCAGGGTTCAGCTGAGTTGCCAGCAGTGTTAGTGACAGCATGTTCAGATTCAGGGGCTGATAAGGGATCCCTGTATCCTCACTGCTGCAGCTCAGTCTCCTCCTCTTCCCAGAAAGGACCTTGGGAGCTTCCTGGCAGCAGTCACCTGCAAAGCCCTTCCCCAGGAGCGAAGCAGAGGCTTTGCAGGGGTGTCCTGGGAGGTTATCCTGTTCTGTATCGGTAATGAAAGCCAGGCTGAGCCTACAAGAACTTGTGGGGCTTCTCCAATTCACTGCTGAGCCCTCTCCTTGCATGTAGGGAGCTGACGAGGTAACCAAACCTCATGTGAGATGTAGGGCAGGGGGAAATTGAGGGACCCCAATCCCATCTTCCCAGGCTATAGTTGCAATGGCAGGTGCGGGAATATGTTTAGGAGGGAAAATACCTCTCGGATCTGAAATCCTCCTCTGTGAGATTCCCTGAGTGGTGGATGGGGAATGTGGGATGAGAAGGAAGTTCTGTGTCCAGCAAGGAAACCTCCAGCTTTTTAGGGATGAGGCACCTGAGTAAGCAGATGAGGAGCATCTCCTCACTGCCTCTCTCTGGCTTGGAGGAGTTGGCTCACAAGTGCTGCTGGTGCTCCCAGATAGGTTCCAATAGCAGAAATGGGGGGATTATTTTGTTAGGGCTGTATGTAAGCACCCCAAATCCACCCCACAAAAGCTCCCAGGGATTGCTGTCCAGTGCTGATGACATCAAAGTGTTTGGATGAGAGCTGGCGATCTGACAATGAATCCAACTTCTCTCTGCTAAACCACGTCCATTTTAGTTTCCTCCTTTGCAGTTGTAGCCAGGGCCCTTGTACAAGGGAACACCATGGATCTTTGTCAGTCTGCAAAGGAATCCTTTTCCCCAGTGCAGCTGGGATCTGTTCTAAAGAGGATTAACTGCAGACAGCCAATTCCACCCCAGCCATGAAGTCTGCTCTGCTCACAGGTCTGCCATGAATCACTCAGCTTCGTGGTTAATCTGTCACTGAGCCCATGGCTGCTGGGGGAGGGGAGCTGTTCTGCTCACAGTTTTCTACCTTACCTCATTTTCAGAACTCTGGGCCTTCCCCTGTGCAGCTCCACCTTAGCACTGCTGCTCCTGAAATGGCTTTGCTCCCGCTGGTTGGATTAGAGTGATCTATAATTCTTAGCTCTAAAGCCAGTAATTCAGAAGGAAGGTTTGATATCCTGTTGCCAGTCATGGGATAACTGATTCCACTGTCTTGTCAGCCCTGTGTTCATGTCCTCCCTTAACGCATGGCTCCGAAACTTCTTCTCCATGAAGGATCTCTAAAGCTGCTTCAGCTCTGGTAAAGAAGCTTTGCAGCCCAGAAGTGTAATTATCTCCTTTCTCTTCTACATGCACTTTAGTGGTGATGTTAGAAGATGTTACTCTTGTTCACAAGTGAGAAGAGGCTCATGGTATTCCCTCATAAATTCCTTCTTTCTCTGCCACCCTGTTTTTCAAGGCTTCATGTCTTTCCCTTATGAGACTTGAAGTTGCCTGGAGCTAATCTTATAGAAAATAATCTCTCCAAGAAGCAGCTCCAGCTCCTGTTTCCAATGTCTGTGTACACCAGTGCCTCCCCAGATGTTGAAACATCTCCCTACAGCCTTGTTTTAATTTATCTTAGCAACTGCTCCCCTTCTATTCCACTAAAACATGGGTTGGTTGGAATTTGCTCGTTCTCCCTGTGACAGCTTTGATCCTGTGCACAGAAGTGTTCCCTGACAGCCAGACAGCAGGGAAGGGCTGTCCCTACCCTCGAGGGCTCTGGGAGTCATGAATGAACACTGTTTACTTGTATTTCCAAATGGCTTGTGCCTTGCCAGATCAGCTGCATGTCACTGCAGGCCGAGTGTGCTGAGACACCCCTTGCTGCTCTTCCGCTCCTTCTCGGGACAGGGAATTTGTTGCTAGAGGCAACAGCCATAAGATGGAGCAAGCCTTTTCTTCTGTAGGTCTGTCACCAGGTTATAAAAGTTGGGCCTTCTTGGGTCAACCCAGCTCCAAAGAAAGAATTTAAATGGAAGTGTACAGGATAGACATTGGAGTCGTGTCTCCTTTGCTCAAGTGTGATACTTCCCTTGGCCTCAGCAAGTGTTTGGATGAACACAGAATAAAGTAAAGGTTCTCCAGGTTTATTTCCTTGTGCTTAAGACCACCAGGTGGTTTCCAGAGGGTTTCAAAGGCCTGAATGTTTCCTGAAAGCAGTGTCGGCAGTTTGATTTTGGTAATGCCTCTGTCTATTCTCCATGCACTGAGTTTGTTCTCATACCTGCTTTTCCCCACTGCCAAGGGGCTGCATCCCTCCATGTAGTCCTTTTGCAGCCTCTTTGGATCCATTTCAGTGCCCTGGATAATGTGTCACCCACAAGAGTGACCTGAGGACCACAAGGACTAGAGGGAGATGAAGTTAGGGTGGGGTTGAAGGGCATTCAGCTCCTTGGCCTGGTCTCTTTGGGTATGTTTCTCTTTGGCAAGGAAGATATACTGAGGTGATTTTGTCTCATTTTGGAGCACAGAAAATGGATATGCAAGTTAGAAAAAAGAAGAACATGAGTAAGAAAGAGAAGAACAATCAATTCTGTCAGTTTAGACGTGCTTGTCTGGAAAAGCTCACACTTCCAATCAGTGACCTGAAAGTCCTGTTTTTCTCCTTCTCTCCTTGACCTTTCTTTTTTCCTGCTCCCACCTGGCCTACACCTTCAGCAGCTGCATTTATCCTGGCTGCAGCACAGTTTGGCTTTGGGAAGAGGCCTGTGCTGAGATCTGTTTAATGCTGTTTGGTTTCTTCCCTCTCCCTAACCCAGAAACAACTGAGCTTGGGAACAAGAAGGAGCTGAAATCCATGCCCTTCATCACGTACCTGTCAGGCCTGCTGACGGCACAGATGCTGTCAGATGACCACCTCATCTCGGGCGTGGAGATTCACTGCGAGGAGAAAGGGCGCTGCCCGTCCACCTGCCACCTGTGCCGACGGCCCGGCAAGGAGCAGCTCAGCCCCACCCCGGTGCTGCTGGAGATCAACAGGGTGGTGCCTCTGTATGCTCTGATCCAGGACAACGACACCAGGGAGGTGAGTGAGCCTGTGAGGGGCCAGCCCCACCTCTGTGAGCCCCGTCTCGGATCCCCCCCGTGGTGGCTGCAGGTTCCCTGGAGCGAGGGGGTGTTTTCATGTGTGTTTGGAGGGCAGTGCTGTGGGATGGTGTCAGTGATAGAGCTGGTCCTGCTGCCCACCACCCACAGCCCTCTCAGACCTGCATCTCCCTGCCTTCAATAGGTTCCAGGCAATGGCATAAGCAGCCAAGGCCACAGGCATTCCCAGTGTCCATGCTGGTGTGCAGGATGTGTCCTGTGGAGAGGTCTCAGGAGCCAAGCACCAGCTCAGTCCTTCAATCCTGGCTCCAAGATCTCGGGCATACCTGTTTGAGGGGTGGCCAAAGGCCTCCAGGGCTCCAGCATGGCTTTGCAAAGGTGCAGAGGGAGGGAAGAGGCATCCCCTTGGGACAGTCCCACAGCCACAGGAGGTCACTGTTACTCCAGGAGGGACCAGCCAGGCTGGAGGGCACCAGCCCCTGGGGCTGGGCTCCTGCAAGGGCTTCAGTGTTAATCCTATGGAGATTGAGTTCCCACTGTCTCTCTTCGCTGCCACTCCCACCCCCCTCCACAGCCCTCTGACCCCAGTCTCAAGTCCAGAAATGACAGACCTGCCTAAAGTCACTGACTAGCACCGAGCCTGTACTTGGTTAGGGTGTCTGGAGTGAGACAGTGTGCAGCAGCTGTGAGTGGGACTCAGAGTCAGGAAACAATCCTGTCATGTGGAGGTGTGACCACCAGGAATGATGCTTCATCCGCTTCCCACATCCATGGGGAGAAGAGTCCTCATGCTTATCCCAGTACACAAGTTTCTGGGTACTGTCTCTGGGGATTGTCACTCCCTGCCTACCTCTTGATCTGGTTCCTGCTTTCCCATCTATCAACCCTCCTGCTCCTTGCATCAAGCCATGCCTGACTTCCACACCTCAGTTTGCCTCTCTTTCTGAGCCTTTTCCTCAAACTCCCTTTCTCCCACTGTGTTTTCTTCCTGCATTCTTTCCCCACCCATGCCTGCTCTTCCCTCTGGGCAGTTCTTGTGCAGAGGTTGACCTGCTGTTATCAGCATGGCCAGGGCAGTGCTGGGATGAGGCATTGCAGGTACAGGGAGAGCAGTGGAAGAGCTGGTTTCCTTCAGGCAAGAAAGATGTGCTTCCCAGCAGCAATCTGCAAGGTGACATCCTTTTAGGGATACAAGGGCTGGGTTAGACAGCGAGGAGGGGTAACAGTGAAGACCCCAGCAGGATCTGAAGGATCTCCATGGACCCTGCTCATCACCAGGTCCCCTGCATCACCCTGTGCCCAGGTGGCAATGCCAGCCTGCCTCTCTGGGCCTGGCTGCAAACCCCCCCTTCTTCCTCTTCCTCCTTCTCCTCCTCCTCACCTGTCCCTCCAGCCCTGCTGACACTGCTGGGCTCACTTGGGGTGCCTCCTTGTCCTGGGGAGCTGCAGTCTGTTCCAGCAGCCTCCCTTCCTCCCTCCTTCCCTCCCTTCCCTGCTCCCCTGGCCCCAGCGAGGGCTGGCCCCATCAGCTGCAGCTGGAGCTCAGCCCGCATTGTGCTTTCTGCTGAGGCGCTGGGAAAAGCAGCAAACAAACAAAACCCCAACAAAGCATCCAAACCAGAGACACCCCAGCAGTATCCCCTGGGGCTGTGCTCCCTGCCCCTCTCCTCCTCTTCCTCTCCCACCTTCCACCTGCTCACCCAGGGGTGGAGGGGCATCCCCTGGGTGCCTGTCCCTGCGTGAGGGTGCTGTGTGAGTCTGCTCCCCCTCACCCCAGGGAGCTGTCCTTGGGCAGGGCTGGGATAAGAGGTGACAGGGTGAGGGATCTGGGCAGCTGCCAGAGCAGGCACTAATGGAGCTGGCAGTGAGCAGCACATGCCAGGACAGGTGACTTTGTGCCATCTGCAGTGCAAGGTCCTGGGGTGGGCAGCAGGTAGGGTCATGTTGTCTTGTCTTACCACCCCTTCCTTAGCTGGGTCTGGTTGTTTCAGCTGTAGGCTTCCCTTGACAGCAGGCCCTCTCATCCCCTTCCTCCCTACAACCCATCCAAAACCATCCCCATCCTTGCCCCAGCAGGACACAGGGAGTGTTTTCTGCTTTCTCTGCCCCTACTTCTCTTTTCCAGATATTCCTATTCTCCCAGCATGAATCCCCTGTGTTGCATCAGCTCCATCACTTTCCCCTTCTTGCTCACTTCTGATGGGCTGTCCTGCCCCCTCCATCCCTTCATCCCAGCTTGTTTCTCCCTCTTCTCTCCACCAGCCTCTCTCCTGCAGGATTTTTGTTCTTTGCCTCTCCCTCTCCTTCTCTTGCTGTCTTTGGCACCACAAGCAGGGACAAATCCTGGTTCCTGAAATCCACCACTGCTGAGGAACTTGCTGCCACCTCAGCACCAACCTTGGTTCTCCACACTGGAGGTTTTTCCAGGCAGCCTGGGCTGGGAGGAGCTGGAGGAAGTGGAGCTCATGGGGGCCATGTCCCTCTCCTGGAGAGGATGGTTTGGTGTGGGGTTAGTGCTGCCTGTGTGAAAAGGTGTCCCCATCCTCTTGTGGCATCATGGGCTGGAGCACGATGGATGCTCATGGAGGGCAGGAGCTTCATCTTTCCCTCACCTTCCCCTGTGAGCAGGGAGGGTCACCATGAAAGGGAAAGGGATTTAGGGGAGGTAAGGAGCTGCCACCACCATGAGGGACATCAGCCTGTCAACCAAGACCCAGCAGAGAGCCAGAACACCACCAAGTTTAAACTGTGACCATGCTCTGTGCACTGAGGCTCCCACAGGGTTTGTGCCACCAGGAGCATCTCATGGATCATCTGGATGATGAAATACCCATTTTCAGCACCAAACAGGAGGCCAGGGGTGTCCCAGGCACTGCAGAGTGGTGTTCTCCTATGCTGTAAATAGGATTTTCACTTGCCTGGGCTGAACCAAGTCCAGCATCTCCAATCCTGAGTGCTCCACTGCCTGCGTTTCTCCCTTCATGTAGATGATTCTCAATCAATACAGCAAGTGCTGACCTTAGAGGAACTGCAGGCACATCCCAATTCTCCTGTAGCGTTAAAAAAACAATAATTGTAAACACGGTTGTCTTTGAATATGTGTCCACAAAGACAATGCTGTACAGACAGATAACAAGGTCATTAACAAGGTGGATATTGACTTCTATAAACTTGGCTGAAAGTTTTCCTGAATAAGCTGAGCAGCAAAGATGGAGCAAAACACAGGTAAAGACATTTTGCCCTCTTCAGCATGTGCATTTTTGTAATAGGTTTGTCTTTTCATCTGCCTTAGTGCAGTGAGTTATGCACTTTTTAAAATTTACAGCTACAGCCTGGTCCAAGGCCGTGTTCTCAGTTGCTGATGACCTTGCCAGACTCTTAAATGCTGGGGTTTCAGTTTCCATGCTGGGTGTTTGCTGTGGCCTGATTTGTGATATTTCTTTGTGTGCATGTTTGATTTCAGCTAAAACTGACCAGTTCCAAGCAGGAGATGAGGTGAAAATATATTACTTTGCCCACGTGAAATGAGTTAGAAAACTCTTTATTTCCATGTCAGTGGGAATTGCTGTTTGCTTTGAAGCAAGGGCCTGAAATGTAAAGGGCTCCAGGAGTTTTGTCTTTTGCTGTCCAGGGAGCATTTGTCCAGAGGAAATGTCCTCAAGGAAACTCTCAGCTCTATGTGATCTGTCCTCCCAGACCAGCTCCAGCACGGCTCCTGCTCCCAGCAGTGGGGAGAAACAATCTCAGGATCAGTAAAAGTACCAGGCTCCTCTTTTCCTTCGTGTATGCAGTGAGAACTATGGATTGAGTTCCTGCTAGGAATTTCTTTGTTTTCCCCCTGTGGTTTAACAGTGTTGGTCAAAGAATTTGCGCCATCAGTAGTCACTGCAGCCTGGCTGGGGACTGTGGCAGTGCTGGAGCTTGCCAGGGTGAAGGAGGTGTTTTTGGAGGTTCAAGCAGTTTTTGAAGGACTTTGTTGAATGTCTTTTCCACAGCTGTCACAACTGGTGTGGCTGTGGGTGGCAGGTTTGACAGGAAGGAGTGTTTGCTGGGGCAGAGGCAGTGCTGGAGTCCCCTCTGCACCAGTCCCAGTCACCTGGTGAGATCTGGCTAATCCCAGTGTTTTACAGGACCATTGCTGTTGAAGCTCCAGCACCCCTCAGTCTGAGTGCTCACACTGGGAGTTCAAAAGATGTAATGACCTTGGCTGTCATCTTCCAGGGACTTCTCAGGAGCTCTTGGGATCCTGCATCAGTTTTGATCGATGCCAACATCTCTCTCCTGCTTCCTTTTTGCTCTGCAGCAGTGCAGACCCCACAGTGGTCCCTCCACATGAAGCTGGAGGAGATCCACCACTGCAGAGCTGTGGAGGAAAGCTCCACCAGTGTCAGTGGCTGGCCAGGCCCAACAGCAAAGAGCTTCTGTCTGTGGTGGGGCTTTCTGCTGGCAAAATGCTCTCAACACCTCAAGGGCTGGATGCTGTTGAGTGCATGTGGTGGGAGAGAAGAGAGATGTGGTGACCCCAGGTGCTTTCCCTTTAGGGAACATCCTGGAGTCAAAGAGAAGAGCTGCTCCTCACCCCAATTAGAATCCCCCCAGGTTATGGTGACTTTCCTGCTCCACCCTAAACATACTTCTGCCAGCTCCCTCCCCATGGAGTGGGCACCATCTTTCTTACAGCCCAGCACTGCCCTGGAGTGCACTCAGAGGCACAGACTGAGAGTGAGAGCACAGGTCTGCATGATGTGCAAACGTCCCTGTCCCTTACAGGAAGGCAGGCAATACCCTGCTTCCCCCATCCACTCCAAGGAGCATCCTTGGCAGGGATGCACATGTGAATGTCCAGAGCCATGGGGCAGACATGGGCAGGTGGAGGGGAGAAAAGGCAAAGTGTGTTGGCCAGTGTGGTCCCTCCTGCTCGTGGTCTGTTCATTTTTCCCCCAAAAAACCCTGAAACGAGCTTCTGCAGAGCAGCTCAGCCAGCTGCAGAAATGCTTAGAGGGTGGTGTGGTGAGGGGGGTGTGGAGAAGGGAGGCAGGAGAGATCAATCTCGCTCCTACTGGGAAATGGACTCAAACTCCTGCTGTGTGTATTTAAGGAGACAAATGGATGTGGAGCCTGGATTTTTAGGAGACCCCTAGGACCTTGCTTTAATTCGAAAATTGAGTAATCTCAGCATTTGCTGCAGCCATGGCCTCCTCACAGCACACATGGCCCAGCCCATGGTGTGGGGGCTTGCTGGGGGGCACGTCCCCATGCTGCTGGTCCCGTTGGCCTCAGCAGGAGCCCAGAGCATGGCTGGGACCCTGGCAGGGCTCTTGGAGACAGCTTCTTCATGTGCTGGGCGTCACCAGCTCAGATGACAGCTGAGGCTGGAGCAAAATTCCCCATCTTTTCTCCCCACTCCTTGCCAAGGAGCAGAGCAAGGCCACCACTGTCCAGTGTCCCCAGGCTGGCAAGGTGTTTTTAGCCAGGGTGAGAGGTGTCCCCGAGGCCATGGGCTCAGTTTGACCCCAATCCAGCACCGATGGCAGAGCTGCTGGAGGACAACAGCCCTCCCTGCAGACACAGAGCTTCCCCAAAGCTGCCCCTCAAGGCTTGGGGAGACAGATCCAGGGATTTCTTTTTCCACTGCCAAAGCTGACAGGGAGCCTGGGCCGATGGGGACAGTGTCTTTGTGGTTGAGGTGAGTTTTTTGTTCGGTCTGGGATGTGCTGCTTTTTATTTGTTGTTGCTGTTTCCATACCTGCTAATTGTCCCTCATCCTCCTCCTCTGGCCCTGGAGCGTCGTGCTGCAGCTCCAGCCCACGTCCAGCTCGTGTTTCCAGGGGAAGAATGGCTGCACTGTCGTGCCTGGCTCGGGCTGTGGTGGGGAGCTTTGTGCTGAGGACGGGGCTGCTGCAGCACACAGGGCTTTGATTCCTTCCCCTGCTGCCAGGTTTTAGTGTCCTCCCTCGGACCCCGAGGATAACAGACAGCAGGATGCTGCTCACCTCGGGTGCCTTCCACACCCTGACCTTTGCAGCAGAACACTGATCTTCCTTTCCAGGACAAAGTGCTGGTGATGCTGTTCCCAGGGGACAGGCAGCCAGAGGCAGGGAGGGTGTGAACAGCACAGGATGAGATCACCTGCCAACAGCAAAACTTCATCCTCCTTTGCTGTGAACCTGGAGCAGCCCTTCAGACACGAACTGCATGGTCCTGGAAAGAGTCACTGGCCTGGGAAATCCTTAGCTTTCCTCTCGTTTTTTTTCTTCCCTCCTTCCAGAGATGTCTAGACCAAGGAGAGGCATTTATCTCCTGTGAACAGCACTGAGCATAGCTGGAAAGGCATGGAAGGCTTTTCCTCCAGCCACCCTGCCATCATGGTAGCATCCTGTTCAGGCTGTGAAAGCCCTTCCTGAGCCTTCATCCTCCTCCAGTGGCCCCTGCCTGTGCCTGAGGGAAGGTGGTGGTGGTGTGCAGGCCCCATCTCCATCCTGCAAACAGGGAGGGACGGGATGTGTCCGTTTGCTGCCGTGTCCCTGGACGTGGGATGGAGCCTGTCTGCTGGCATGGCTCAGCCTGCTTCCACCCTTTCTGCTCTCCTTTTGCATTGAGAAGAACAAGAAAGCAAACAGAGACTGGGAAATCAGTGCAAAATCCAAAAATCCAAACCTAAGTTCCAACTTCCAGATTGTCTCCTTTATCTGCAGCACATCTCTGTTCAGCCTACATATCCACCTGTGGTTGGTTTTTTTATTGCCCTATATTTCCATGTTAAATTTTCCAGAAACAGAGATGTGCATCCTAGACTCAGTGAGCCAGATTTTCATATCACTGTCCAGCCATGGACAAGACCAGATATTCACAGATAAGCACCCAACACATGTCCTTTCCAGTATCCCATCTGCAAACACCAGCCCTGTGGTGTGTGCTGAGTCCTGCAAATGCTGATCTGAAAGGTTCCTTCATGTCCTATCACTTTCCTCTCCTGGGATGTCAACAGAAAACCCACAGTCAGAAATAACTTAATGCTTCTCCCTCCATCAGCCAGGTCTAACAGAGGACAAAGGAAGTGTTCTTCTCTATTCTGTTACAGAGTGTCTCAGCTATAAAATGGGGCCAAATGGCCTCCCCCTGAGCACAAATAACAACAGGAGAAAGATCCATATGCAATCGAGTGTAGGATAAATGTGCTTAGCTGATCGTTTGTTTCCCTAATATTTTTTTTATGAATAGGCTTAGCTTATGGTAAGATGGGACTTTATGGTCCTGTAAGTCTTGCTTGTGTCAAAACAAATGAACTAGCCATCCTATGGGGGAACTATCAATCCAATATATGTGTGTGCATGGGTGTGGGGAATCAGACCTATTATACCTTTAAGAGCAAATTAGATGCTGTTCCTATGATTCATAAAGCTATATATCTAATGGCATGACTCGTCATCTAGAAAATAAACGTTTCGAGCCAGTTTCTCATCTCATAAATTTCCCCTCTGGCACCGAAGGACATAAACTAAATGGGCTGACTCACAGGGAAACAATACAATTTGGATACTTTTAAATGAGAGATAAAATTGCCTTAGGGCACAGAGGGGTGTTGGGGTCCCGGGGAGTGGTTGGCAAGCACAGGACAGTGCACTGGGGGCCACTGCCATTCCCAGCAGATCAGTTGCTCCTGGGAAACCCTTTCTGATTCCAGACCCTCTTGGGCCCGTGAAAACATGACCAGCATGATGATCCAAAATGGAATTGGTCAAGTTTGAGATGGACTTGTGTAGGTGCTGTCTCCTGGCAGGGAGGAGAGCACTTGCTGCACATTTCTGAGCACGGCAAGGAAGGACAGGAGATGTGGAGAGCCCAGCCCGAGGCAGGAGGGGAAGGTGGTTCCCAGCCACCAGAGATCAGGAAGGTCTCTGTGCATTCATTCCCACCTGAAGCTCTCCCAAAGGCTTCGTCTGCCCATGGGATGGATCTCAGCACCTTCACTGCATCCTTGTCCATCGCTCTTGGTCCTCCTGTGCCGCTGGGCTCGTTGTGTTTGGGTGGCAGCTGCTGTTTCCTTCTTCTGTGTGATCTGACCCATTTCTGCTCCCCCTCAATTTGCTCTTGATGCTTCCCCACCCCTCAGCACACGCTCCTCAGCACCAGTGGGAAAATCTCAGAAGTCACTGGCTGGAAATTCCACTGGAAAGCAAGAGAAGTCATAGAATCACAGAATCATTTAGGTTGCAAAAGAGCTCCAATGCTGAGTCCAACCTTTAACCAATCACCCCCTTATCACACCACAGCACTCGTGCCTCATTCAGTTGTTCCTTGGACACCTCCAAGGATGGAGACTCCACCACCTACCTGAACAGCACCCTCCAAAGCCTGACCACCCTTTCAGTGAAGAAATTCCTGCTGGTGTCCACCCTGAGCCTCCCCTGGCCCAGCCTGAGGCTGTTCCCTCTACTCTTGTTCCTGTTCCCTGGGAGCACAGCCTAACCCCTCTGGCTGTCCCCTCCTGTCAGGGAGTTGTGCAGAGCCACAAGGGCCCCCTGAGCCTCCTTTTCTCCAGGCTGAGCCCCTTTCCCAGCTCCCTCAACCACTCCTCCCATGGCTCACTCTCCATCCGCTTCCCCAGCTCTGTTCCCTTCTCTGGACACGCTCCAGCCCCTCAATGTCTTTTCTTGTCATGAGTGGCCCAGAACAGGACACAGTACCCAAGGTGTAGCCTCACCAGTGCCCAGCAGAGAGGGACAAGCCAGGGACAAGCCCTGGCTGCCTGGCTGTCCCAGCCTGGCCTTGGCATGAGTCAGGCATGGGCGGCCGTGCTCCCGTAACCCGGTTGGGGTGGAGGTGTGCTCACCGTAATGAGCTCAGCATCCATCCCCTAACCTCGTTTGTGTGAAGGGTGACACAAGGCAGATGACAGCTGGGTACCTGAAGGATCTAATTAAAACGTGCTCAAGGCTGGGCAGGCGGAGCACAGGGGATTGCTCATCCAGCTAGTGCTTAACAGCAGGAAAAAGGAAAACAAGGAATTGATTCCTGGGTTTACTAAAGGGAATGGATGGGGTGGGTGGGGTTTCTTCCCTAAGTCGGGGATGTGCAGGGAGGAGCCGGGTTAGGGGACAGGGAGGGGGTGTGCAGAGTGACAGGGGTTGGGGCTGGGGGACAGTGGAGCAGTGGCATCAGTGTGACAGTGCAGCTCTTCCCGGGATCACCCACATCCATCTTTGCCCGCAGCGCCTGTCTGTGCACGCAGGTACCCTCAGCAGAGGGTATTTATCTTGCTTCCTAGGGAGAGCACATGCTTCCCCATCCATCTGCACACATCCTTTGCTGCTCCTTTCCTGCACAGACCCGCTGCTCTCTCTCTGCAGATGTGTGTCTGCATCCATTTATCTGGGTGTCAGATAAACCCCTCTCTTCATCCCTCTCTCCCATTACTTTGGATGCCCTTCCCAGCCCAGCACTTCGATTACTTTCTAAAGAACACAGTAAAATAATGTCACATTTTCTTTCTTTCGCGTGTTCCTTCCTTGGGTTTTGGTTTTTTTTTCCCCCAATTTTCCATCTGGAACAGTCCCATTTTCTAAATGCCTGGAAGCAGAAAATTTTGCAGATGCAAGAGCCTTGAGGTACCTTGTTAAAGGTGCTGGGGGTGTTTGGGGAGAGTGACAAAACCCTGGACAATGGGAGCCCTGACGTCAGGCTCTATTTATACCTCCTCCTTTCAGAAACCTCCCTGGGATGGCGCTTTTCCTAGAGTTTTCTGCTCAGTGCTGCAGCCTGAGCTGTCCCTGATCCTCCTCAAAGGGCACAGTTTTATTTCTAGGCGTACCCTTGCAGCACAGGCCGTATCACCAGCACCAGGCTTTGCAGGCAGCATTCCATGGGAGGAACAGTGTTGCCACAAGTCAGGCTGCTCCATGTGGATGAGGACCTGTGGAGGTGTTTCAGCTCCCAGATGTGCCAACTGAAAGGTCAAAAGCGTTACAGAGCTTTGTTCTAAGTGGCTGGTGTTTTGGTGTTCTGATTATTCTAGATGGGCATTATGGCTCTGCAGGGTTGGGTTGGACGTTGGCTCTCTGTGTGTGAAGGAGAGATGTTTTTGGTGCTGGAAATTTAATTACAGGTGAAGGGTAGTGGGAGAAACCACCATAAACCCATGTGGTCCAAACTACAGCAGGGTATGGAGGGAGGGATGCCCCATCCTGTGGTGTGAGGACTGACACTGAGCACCCTGATCTGTGGGATGAGCACAGCAGGGACACTAAGGGGTTAGACCTGCAGGGCTTTGCCATTTCTGACCACAATTATTATTCCAGGGATTCACTGATATTATCAGGAGCAGTCAGGGTGGCTCCTGGCAATATCCTGCAAGTATTTTCCAGGTTTTATTTTTTCCTTCCAGGTACTGCTGTTTTGCTTGTAAGTGCTCCTTAGACAAGTGAATAAAGCAGCAGTTTGCTTGCAGGAGGGTGCTTTGTGTGAATAACAAACCTGTGAGAAGAATGGAAGGGGTCTGTGTTGTTGGGAATGTAGGAATTACTTTATTCTCAAGGGGACAGAAGTAGCTGGGCACAAGGGCACAGGGAAGAGTGCAAGATTTTCACTGTACACAGCAGCAGTGTGCAGTACTGTGTGTATTCTGTTCACTGTCACAGAGGGACTTGTGTTTGTGCTTCTTCAGGCAGCTCAGTCATTCCCCACAGAGATCCCCATCCCCACTCCAAAAGCATTCAGGGATGAACCAGCAATCACTCAGCATATGGGAGTTAAACCCAGGGAGGTGAAGGACCATGCCCAGGGCCATGCAGAGAGGCCATGGCGAAGCTGGGGAGGACACACTCCCCCCACCATCCCGTGCTTCCCGATCCCGGGGCTCTGCACACTTCCCCTGATGCTCAGCCCCGCAGCCGAGCCGCCGGCCAGATTTCACTGAGTCTTTAGCACACGTGTTCACGCTTTTTGTTCTCACATCAGGCCTTCAAGGGAGCCCTGATGAGCTCATACTGGTGCTCTGGGAAAGGTGATGTTATCGAAGACTGGTGCAGGTGCGACCTCAACGCCTTCGATGAGAATGGACTCCCGAACTGCAGCCCTCTCCCTCCGCCCGTGTACGTATCCCTGCGAGCCCTCTATGGACCACCAGCCCCTTTCCCGTGGGTCACAGCCCCCAGAACCACCCCATTTCCCAGGGCTCAGCCCATGGGCACCTCCTTCTGTCCCCTTGGGCCTGGGGGCTGCAGTCCAGCCCTCCTCACTGTGTGACTGATGCCTTTAGGATATCCTGGCTGTGGCTGTGGCCCTGGAAGGTTTCCTTATAGATTTTCATCACCTGATTAGCAGGGCTTGTAGAATGGGATTTTAAATGTTGAAAGAAATGGAATTACAGTGCAATTCATTGTGGCTTGTCAGAGTAAGAGCAAATCAGGAGCAAACTGATGGGGAATTAGCTGAGAAAGCAGGAAGACTGGCTCCAGCGAGCCACAAGGAGCAGAACACCTTCTTAGTGAGCCAATATCCTCAGAGGGGATTCATTTCCCATCTCGAGTCCAGCAAACATGCTGTGTGCTTGGAGCCAGACTCTCCATGGCCCTGTACTTGGTGTTGTCATCTACCCTGGAGCAGAGGGAGTGGACGCCTCTGCATTAGCACGGCCAGGAGCACAGAGCTCCTCTGCCTTCATCCCAGCCCACGTTGTTCCTGCTCTGGGCAGGAGCTCCTGCACAGCTGCCCTGCTCTGGCTCTCACCCACGCCCCTCAGAGGTTTGCAGCTGGGTGAATTCACGCTGCTTCTCCCCCTCTGTCTCCCTCCGTCACCTTTGCTCGCTGGCGATGCAGACCTGACCCTCCTTTCCTGTGGACTCAGCCCTGCTGGGTTTCGAGAACCTGGATCCTCTCCTGTTTTGCTCTTGGGGTGTTGGTCCTTGTTTCCCTTGCTGAAGTTCAGCAGCTGTCCCAGACAATGAAGGCCCCTTTAGATGAGGTATTTGGGGTTGCATGTGCTGGCCTTCTCCAGGAGCAGGGGGAGGCTCCCGAGGGCATACATTGCAATAGGCTGGACTCAGCTGAACTCCAGCTGGAAGTTCTTTGATGCTCAGGAGCCTGCTCTGCCCCTGTGACCTCCATCCTTGGGGCTTTGTGGGCACACCCACATGCGTGAATGCCGGCCTTTCTAGGGGTGGTGCTGCTCAGAGGTGTGGATTCCTCCCCAGAAAGGGAGCTCATGTCTTGCTTGTTTTCTTGCTGTCTCCTGCCCAGCCTGCGGCTCTCCCCCAGCGTGGAGCCCTCGAGCACCGTGGTGTCTCTGGAGTGGCTGGATGTGCAGCCTGCCATCGGGACAAAGGTGTCAGACTACGTCCTGCAGCACAAGAAGGTGGATGAGTACACGGACACAGACCTTTACACAGGTGGGTGTGAGGGAGGGCAACCTCCTCGTGGTGCAGGGGGCTGCCAGCGATGCTTCCTGTGCCTTGCCTGGCTGGGAGCAGCTGCTTTGGTGGAGAATGGTCCATAGAGCCAAGGTGTTACATGAGGTGTCAAACCCACTCCATTTAGGAGAGGTTTCTGGAATCTTCTGCAGACATGGCTGTTTGAGGGGAAGGGGAATTGCAAAAACACAGTGAGGCAGAAGGAAATTATTTGCCCTTTTTTGGGCAGGAGAGCTCTGAGTTGGGGTTTCTGAAGTGGGTGTTGATCTGATCGGTCTGAAATGCCACAGGATGGTGGTTGTAGGGGGAATGTCATCACTCAACAGCTCAAGGGCTTTATGGTATGTTCCACTGAGTGACCAGTGACCCACCTTTGAAAGGACATTTTCAGTTGTCTTGGCCACCTATCAAAGGATCTCAAAACCTGCAGTATTTAGGAAGATAATTTAAAGAGCATAACATTTCTCTGAAACTTCCATGGGTTGGAGTTTAGTTCTCAGGCTTGTACTGAGTGCTCTACACCTTAAAAAGGCTTTGTCAGCAGCTCAATCCATGCTCCAGGAGCTGCTGGACAAGGCAGAGGGCTGTGAAGAGTGGAACTTGGTTTGGGTGAGTCAATGATGGATTTCAGAAAATAGGACTTGAGACCCTGAGTGATGGCAGTGCTGCAGGGAAAGCCAGGCAGAACCTACTGCTTTTTGCTTGAGGATTTTGGATGCAGTTTTTTTTAAAGAAGCTCACGAGATTTGCCAGGGCAGCTGGATTGTTGACCAAAGCAGAGATTTACGAGGGAGAGGGCTGATGTTGGAGTGCAGAACCTCACTGTCCACATGAAGACTTGCAAAGGCTCCCAGGGCACCCTGGCAAGATGTTTAGTTGTGTTTCCCTGCTGGGAAGATGGGCTCAGGAAGGTCATTTAGACCTCACAGCCACAGGGAACTTTCCACCCTCTCTGTTCACCTCAAGCCCACCTATTCTGCTTCTGCAGCACAGATGCCACCAGATCCAAAAATGG
The DNA here is from genome assembly GCA_013397195.1 of Hylia prasina. Classification (NCBI taxonomy): domain Eukaryota; kingdom Metazoa; phylum Chordata; class Aves; order Passeriformes; family Sylviidae; genus Hylia; species Hylia prasina. The sequence continues at coordinate 144,783 of VYXD01000363.1, forward strand.
TGTGCTACAAGATCTGTCCTGTCTCTGCTGGAGAGAGTCAGATCCCCACCTCCTGGGGGGGTCCAGCTGTTTGTGGAGACCCCTGAAAGAAGGAGCAGGGGTCTCCACAAACAGAGAGACCTGCAGGAGGTCCCTGGCTCATACACCAGTCCTGCACATCTTTCTCCTACATCTTGCCAGCATCCCCTGCCAAAGCTGCCTGACGTGGCCACGGATCCTGGGTTATGGCTCTGGTTTCATGACATGGAAGGTTTGTTCTTTATCTTGGAGGGGCACCTTGCAGTAACAGAGAAAGAAAACAAGCCACCAAAGGAGGGGCTTTGTTTTGGATGGGGATTCCAGATTGCTCACACATCAGTCAGGTGAGGCCAGACCAGGGAAACATGGGGTTTCTCCTTTGAAATGGCTGGATCTTTGCCTGGCAGCCAGAGTAGGAAATACAGATTATTATTATTATTTTCCTTTTATGACTGCCATGTGTTTGACAGGCAATTGAATTCATTGTGGGGAGCTTCCCTTCCTTCTGCCTGCTCTGGGGGCCTGTTTGAGACAGAATGACCCTATTAACAATTAAAGAGAAAAGCCAATCCTAAATCTCTCCCTTTTTTTTTCTGTGTTGTTTATAACCAAACAACATTCCTGCCTTCATTCCTTTCTTACCCTACAGACCTCTAATGCCAGATGACTTGATTCCTGCAAATACCTTGTGTAGGTTTACAGAGGTGCTGACTGCTACAGCTCTCTACAGCCAAAAATCCTGCCCTGGATATTCCCTGGCCACCATCACCCACCCATCCTGCTGCACCACAGCTCCTCCCATCTGAGCAGCATCCACAAACACAATAACTCAGCCTCAGAGGGGGAATCTTTGGGAAGGGAGTGTGGGATATGAAATTTGGATGGTTTTTGATGGATATGGGCAGATCTTCCCTCTCCATCAGTCTCCCAGCTGCTGGCAGGGAGGAGCAGGTTGTTCTCAGTGCTGGGAGGTACATCAGAGGTTTTTGCAGACTGGGTCAGCTCTGGGCTGGGAGGATCTGGCAAGGTTGTAGGGCTCTTGAGGATGCTGCCACTCAGCCCTTGGAACTCTTGAGTTTAAGTGAGTGGGTTATTTGTACTTGGACAGTGGTTTTGTTTGCTTTATTGCATTGTAGCCATTTCTTATTGGGATTCCTGGCACTGACAGGGATTAGGGCTCTGCCAACCTGTTCTTCATTCCCGTGGCAAACTAGGTTGTACCTGGTCCCAGCCTCACCTGCCTTCTGCCTTCCTCCTGCCCCTCAAAAGCCTCCAGTCTCTCACCCTTGCAAAACTCCTTGGCCTCCACCTCATTCTGCAACTGGAAGATGTAACCATTCCCTTGAGCCAGAGAACATTTGTTCCTCTTCCTCTTGGAGCTGAGTCAGGAGGGAGTTTTGAGACTGGTCTAACGTGGGTCCCGTCTGCTCCCTGCTGGGCTCCACGTGAGACAGGGACGCTGCAGGGCAGGGCACAGGCAGCCAGGAGCCCACACAGGTTGGCTGCCCTCGGCTCTAGGAGGGTTTTTAAGAGGCTTGTGACTGGTGCTTAGAGAAGCACAGCCCTTGGCCCATGTGAGGCAGAGAGGAGGTGAACTAGTGTGTGAAACAAACCACGCTTTCAACACCAGCGCGCGGGGAGCGAGCGGCTCGGCGCTCGGGAGCCGGCCGAGATAGACGGGGAGCAATTACATCCCAAACTGTTTATTAAAACTTGTGGAAATTACTCATAACTCCATGTGTGCCACGGCTTTGTAGTTGAGTGATGCTCTTTGTTTGAGCACGGGGCTCTCGCAGAGGGCGTGTGTGTGTGTGTGTGTGTGTGTGTGTGCTGAGCCCGCCAGCGCATTATGTCATGGACCAAGCAGGCGCTGCACTTGAGAGAGGGAGAGGGAGAAATGTGTTTTACAGGGTGAGGTACAAACTGAAATGGCTGTGAACATCTGGAACTGATATTAGGCTTGGAAAATGTTTTCTGTCACTCCAACACTCCTCTGGAGGAAGGTTTCTGAAGTTAAGAAGCTCCAAAGGGGATGAGGGGGAGGGATGAGGGGATAACATGGCTGTGGTGCAAAGTGCTTTTCATGTCTCCATTCTCTAAGCTGGGCCGTGTCCCTGCGTCTGCCAGACGTGCCACCTGGGCTATCACCACTTCTTGTTGTGGCCCTGGCTTAGGAGGTCCCCTGGACCAGCTGAGCCCCCCTTGCCTGAGCCAGCCCAGCACAGGGAGTGCAGCATCTTCCAGCCTGTGCTGGAAGACAGAAAGATCCTTGCCCTGGTTTTAGGGTTGGAACTGGGGAGCTAAGCTGGGAGGCCTTGTCTGAAAGCTGAAGGGTGAAATCCTCAGGAGGGAACAGGCAAACCACACCTGGTTTAACACCACCTGGACCTTCTCTGGGAACCACCTGGGAGGTCAGACCCACCTGCATTTGGGGAGGCTGCTGTGTTTGTGTAATGCAAGGTTTAGAAGTAAAAAAGTGCTTTGAATGTGTTTGTAGAACATTTTGGGGGATATCTGGGGGAGGAGGAAGGGCTGGGCTTGGCTGTGTGATGGATTGGGGTTTGTGGGTTGGGCTGTGTTGCTCCTGGGGTGGTGGCTGTGCTGCTGCTGTGATGCTCTCAGTCCCTTTCTCAAAGTTCTCTCCCTGGTGCAGTTTTATTTCCCTTGTGCCCACATCTCTGTTGCTGTTGGGTGTCTGAACACTTATCTCTGGGGGCTTGGGGGTGCTGCCATGGGTCTGCACAGGGCATGGTGAGGAGGCTGGGGAGGGGGTGGCTCAAGGGTATCTCAAAGAACTTTGCTGGTGATAAGTCAGACCTTGCACTCTCTGATGTGGGAATGGACTCTCCCTTAATCTGCAAATGGAGAGGACAAAACAAGACAAAGAGATAAAATTCCTTCTCTGAGGTCACAAGAGCCGAGAATTAATCAGGATGAGAGCATCAGAGAGGGGCAGTACTCACCTGTGAGGGCAGAGGCAGGTGCAGGTCCTGGACCTCCCAGCTTGTCCTGTGGTCACTCCTCTCTCAGGACCCTCAGGCTGACCACTGAGCCCATCTGCTTCTCCCAGTCTTTTGCCACCACTGGAGTTGAGCACAGCACATGCAAGAGCTGTGTCCTTGAGCATGAATCCACCTCTTCCTGCCTGTGCTTCAGCATCCAAGTGGGTAGAACTGGGGAGATGCAGATAAACAAAGCATCACTTGCTGTCCCTGTGATTGAGGGTGACAGCGAGTGTGAATGAGGTGTTGTCCCAGTGCACTGCTGGCTCTGTGCTGCTGATGGCAAATCACAGAAGGATTAGGAGGCTCTGCCCCTGTCCCAGCCCTTCATCTTCTGTCCTGCTCTCTGTTGGCTCCCACACTGTGGTTTTGCCCCTTTTCTGTGGCACTTCACAGCTCAGTGTGTGCTGACAGCTGAATCAGGGTAGCTGGGGATGTTGTGGGGTGTTGGCTGAACAAAGTAGACAACAAACAGGTAAACAGCTCACCTGCTTCCTTACAGCACTCAGTTTGGGATGCCATGTCCAAGCAGGACAGGTGGGATTTCAGCAGAGATTCCCAGGCTTTAACCCTGAGGATGTCAAGGGGTCCTGGCTACTCTGGGGTCTTTTTGCCAGGGCAGTGACCATGATCATAAGAAGTAGCCCTCATCCAGAACAGCTTGTAACCCTCAAAGAAAGGAGAACAGGGACACAGCCTGCTGAGTGAGCCTGCTGGAGACCTCAGAGCAGGAGAATGCAGAGTCTGGCAGCTCAGAGCCTTCTGCTGTGCTGGGACCCTTGATACACAGGGCTGTGGTGTGGAGCAGAACCAGCAGGTAACCTGGGAGGGTGTCTGGACAACAGACAGGGCAGGGAGATGTGCAGGAGTGGAATGTGGTGCTATAAAACCTGAGCACATCACCACATCGGCATTACAGACTGCTCTGGAGCAGAGCTGCTCTGCAGAGGAGCCTGTGCACAGCATCATGTCTGTAAAAGAAAGCACAAGAGGTCAGCTCAGAAGGCTGAGTGTTTTGTACACTTGCAGGTTGTGCTCTCAATTGAGGCTCGGGAGTGTCTTATTTATAACTTCACAGTTGTGACGTGTCTGGATGGCTGGGGATGTATGGATATAGCTATGGCAACCAGCTCTTCCAGACACCCTTTTGTGTGCAAGCTGTGCTGCTACTGCCCTGTGAGAACCTGGGGTAGGCTGGGAGAAGAGGAGAAAAGACTGTCTGGCCAGAGCAAGCACTGTTCTTGTCAGACAGGAGTCAGTGCAATCTCCATGCAACCACGTTGCACTCCCATTGTAAGCCTTAAAATCATCTTTAAGAGTGCTGACTGACAAACTGGCCACCACAAAGAGCAGCAGGAGGAGCTGGCACCGCCCTTAGGAAGGTGTAGGAGCTTGAGATCCAGCCAGGAGCTGGGTAAATACATGAACATTGCCCCTGCCTCTTCTGCAGCTAACACATGGATAAAGATGTTTTCAACACCCAGAGTGCCCTTCTTAAGCGCTGAATCCACTTCACTTGTTAGCAGAAGATGATTCAAAAAGAAGCCTTTGAAGTGAAGGTCAGGTTTTTTGGAAGCTGTTTCCTGGGATGTGTTGTGTAATAGCACCAAGCAAGTGCTTAATTTTGGCCATGACCCTCGCTGTGAAGCTCTGATTTCTCCCTCCCTGGGACAGCTGTAGTTATTTCCACCTACCAGTGTCGTTTTTGTATCCTGGAAAGCAGAAGGGAGGTGGAGGGTTCTCAACTCTCAATTAGGGTTGAGTCAGTTGCTGAAAAATTTCATTAATTCACATTTCCATATGGTTGTTCCAAGGTTTTTTTATTTTTATCTGCCCAGACACCTTTTGGCCAGAACTGGGCATTATCTTTGCTTTCTCCCAAATCACTTTATAGGTGGAGACCTGGGACCGTCTGCCCTTTTCCTGCTGTCTGCAGAGGATGGAGCAGCCTGGCTGGTGCCACGAGTGTGTCATGCACTTCAGGAGCACTGTGTTTGCCAAGGGCTTTGTGCTGTCTGCTCAGAGCTGCCTCTCCCTCAAGGACAGCTGTAGATGCTGCCTTCTAGCTGAGAAGCCTCTGAACTTCTTACATGGCAGTTAATGAGGCCAGTCGTGGAGTTTTTTTACTAGTCTGTAATTTTATCCTCTAGGATTAAGTTTCTCCTGATCTGGAAAAGTCAAGGCCACAAATCCATCTTGTCAGAAAGCATCAAAAGCCAAGGCTGCTAACACAGCCAGACGGATCACGGCATGTGAGTGCAGAGCAGTGGAACTTTTTCATAGGAGCCTTTATTGACTAGACAGGCTTTTTTAATCAATAAATTGTGGCTGGAATTTGGAGGGAAGCTCAGTCTATGCTTGCAAAGCTGGTGCTTGGAAATGCAGCCCTGAGCTATGTGGAAAATACAGGCTCTGGGGCATCTGTGGATGCAACACAACCTGCTCTGGGAGGAAACTTGGGCATTCTCACTGAGCAAAGAATCTGAGTCTTCCCTTTGGATGGGCTCTGAATGATGCCCTGAGATCCTCTGCCAGGGTAGGATCTTCCTGGAGATTTTGCATATTGCTCTCATTCTAGCCAAAGCCTGGGATGATATCCTGAATGGGATGAGGAATCTGCTCTCCAGTCCTCTGGCTGCAGTTGAGGTTTCCCATGCATCCAGTGCTGTCAGGTGGCTGAAATACAATCCAAAAAAGTTAGCCAGGGTCCCTCCACGCTTCTCTGGAAGGAAATAAGGATAGAAAAGAGATCCAAAGAGGCACAAAGACTGCCTTGGGACAGCCTATTCTGTCCTGTTTGAAACCTCTCAGCCCCAGCACAAGAGGTCCTGTGGGGATGTTGCAGTTGTCCTGGGCTCTGGTTGTGTCTGCTCTGTCCTGCCAGCATCAACTCTGCTCTAACCCTCTCCATTCGTCAGGCACATCCCTGTTCAATGGCACGTGGTGGCATCAGCCCTTCCCCTCTGCCTCTCCCAGGCTGGGCTGGGTACTCTGTGTGTCCTGAGAACCATCATCCTCTGCAAATCAAACCTCCTGGGCTCACCCACTGCCTCCTCTTGTTGGGCAGTGGCTCAAGGTGGGGCTTGTCATTTATTCCCCATGTTGCTCCAGTGTGAGGGAAATTCAGTAAAAATGGAGAGGGATTAAACCTGAGTCAGGGGATTTACTAATTAAAATATCTGCTCCTCCTGCAGGTTTCATATGATACAAGCGAGACCCTCCCCATCTCCCCCGTGACCCCTTCCCAGTTTGTTCAGCTTGCCAGGGATTGAGATCTGGCTCTTAGAAGTGAGGGGGCAGCTGGGTCTAGGTTACATTTCGTGCTGTTTAGATAGGATAAACCTTTCCTCCCTGTAATTGGGTGATTGGACTTGTGAGGTTTCCCAGATATTTATCTGGAGACCCTAGAGGGGGTCAGATTAGGTTATGGAGACATAATAGGAAATACTGCTCTGGCTAGTTTGGGTTATGGAGGATAGGGTGGATACTCTGCAGCATTCCCCTGCTGGGTTCCCACTGATGGGGCCTGCAAGGTGGGGTCAAGGAACGGTCTTATCTCAGCATCAGGTTGACTTGGGCTTTGCTGGGAGCAACTCTCCATGAACTCTTTCCCCCCCTGTAATCCTGCTCTTCCAGAGGACAGGACCATGACCCCTCCTTTGGAGAAGGGAGGGGTGGGTGCTGCTGACCTGCTGCTGCTGGGGCTCCTTCACAGGGGAGAGGGTGTCTTGTTTTCAAATGGGCGTCGTGTCCCCAGGATCCTTGGGACAGACAAGCCTTTGTGCTCTGAAGTGCCATTGTTCATACCAAGTAAAGATCTTCCTCGTTGCTCCCCCATGTAGTGCCAGCAGTGGGGAAGGGGTTGATGCACCCCAGAGAGGATCACTTAGTGAGCACTGAAGTGCATGTGCCCCTCTGTCCCACGTGAGAGAGGTATCTGAGGAAGGGTGTCATGTGGATCTAGTCAGAACCGCTGAGATCAGCTTGTCCCTGTGGCCAAATGAGTGTTCTGGAGCTGTACTGGTGAGTAACTCTGCAATGAAGCAGCATCCTGAGGTGCTGGAGAAGCATCCACATTTGTGCTAAAGAGCTGTTGGTTATGTGGGTTAAACCCCCTCCCCTTCCTGCTGTGTTCTCCTCCTGTGTCTGGGAGCAGCTCTGCAAAGTTGCTGGACACAAGTTCTGCTGAGACAAGCCTGGCTCCAGGAACCAGTCTGCAACACTCCTTCCAGCCCTCATTTCTTTTTATTAACAGTGAGATGACAGATAGGGGATGGTCATTAATTTAATAAAGGATGTTTCTGATCACGACTGCAGAAGCAAGATCCTGAGGTTTTCCATGGTGGTCTGATGACTCACCCTGATGAAATAGGGTGAGGCTGGGATAGGAAATACCTCACTGGAGCTTGGAGTACAGCAATGGCTCTTCCCACAGAGCAGCCAGGCTCCTGCAGTCATTCTGCCATCCTTGGCTGGGCTGTCCTAGTGCCTTCCCAGCAGGATGATTACCCCCACTGGAAAGAGCTGGATTTCAGCTCCAGAGATACCCATGGACCCAGACCAGCTGGGCAAGGCTCACGTCCTGTTTCCCTGGTGCCAGCCCTGAACACCTGCCTGGGGTGACTGTGGAGTCAGGGAATGTTGAGGTGTGGCTGAGGGACCCCACTCCCCACCACCCCCTTCGTGGCACACTCAGGAGGGCAGTGCAGGCTGTGCTGGGAGAGGAGAGCTTGTACAGTATAACAGATAATACCTGGCTTTCCTTTTTCCTCTTCTGTCATCTGTGGAAGTCAATAAATCTCACCAACTCCATTGTTCAGACTGGGAAATTGAGGCCAAAAATCACGTGTGGACTCTAAATCCAGAAGAGCCAGTTAAGAGGAAGGGCTCACAATTCATGTGCAATTAACAGTTACTGTGCTGGCTGCTCTCAAGCCCCAGTTGTTCACACTTGGGCTGCAGATTTTTTCAGATCTCTGACAGTCCCTGTAGAAAGCCTGGGAGTTGTTGTGGTAGATGGAGAGTGTCAAAAACAGGTGGATGTGTCCATCCTGCTGGGACACAGTGAGCAGGAGTGATAGCTAGCAAGAAACCATCCTGTCTGCCCCATCCTGATGCTGAGCTGTCGTGAATGGCACGTGGCCACCCCATCTGCTGCCCTGGGGTGTGCCAGACCCTCTGGGGACAGCGTGCAGTGGCTGCAGGGATTGTTCCTCCTCAGCATCCTGACTTGATTGTGGGTCTTCCCACAGCCTTGGAGCTGATGGAGCTTTCTCTGTTGGATAATACCCCCAGGATGGTGGGATGGTGTCTGCAAGCACAACCCCATCTCAGCACCCTCCCCTCTGGGGATAAAGGCATGAGACCACTGTCCCCTTTTTGAAGTTAAGGGACTTTCTTTGATATCTCCCAGATCTTTCGTCATCCTCACAGATGAACTCAGAGGAGCAGCAGCAGATGCTTAAAATTGGGTGCTGCAGCCCTCAGACCTCAAGAGTGGCTGTGCATTCCTTTCTCAGGGAAGCCAGGAGGATTTTTGGTGCTGCTCTGCCTGGCTCCAGGTCCCTCATTCCCTGCTCCCTCCTATCCCCAGAGTGGGCAAGGCATGTCAGGGGGTCTTGGGAAATGGAGAGAGGAGTGTGTCAGCCAGAGAGATGGCCTGTGATGGGGAGGGGACATTGGAAAGCCACCAGTTTGCTGGGATAGTGCCAGAGGTGGATGGCTGCACAGGCACTCCAGCTGTGTGAGGGTTGGCTGCTCGGCATCTGCTGCATCCTCCAGCTGCAAACAGCTGGAATGTCCATGGGAACACTGCACTGGGACCAGCCCCACTCCAAGTCAGCCAGATCCCCTTGACACCCAGCCCTGGGCTCATCGTGCACCCTGTGTGCTGCAGGGAGGGTGCTCTGCCCTGAGAACCTGAAAATAATCTGCAGCCCAAGTGTGAACTTCTAGGGCTTGAGAGCAGCCAGCACAGTAACTGTTAACTGTGCACAAATTTAGAGCCCTTGCTCTTAACTGGCTCTTCTGGATTTAGAGTCCACACGTGATTTTTGGCTGTTACTGCTGAGCACCTCAATTTCCCAGTCTGAACAGTGGGGTTGGTGAGATTTATCAGTTTTCCTTCTCTGAATGGTCAGTGGTGGGCACAGAGTGCAGTGGGTGCAAAAGCTGGGCAGCAGGGTTGGGATGGGAAATACCTCCTTCCCTGCCCCTGTGCTCATCCTCAAGCACATGAGAGGTTCCTTTTATCTGCTAATAAATATCAGTCATAAAACAATCCAGATCTATCCATAATCCTGTTAGAGCCTTTGACTCTTGCTCCTGTGACTCCCAGCAGCTCTAATTACGGATACTCATGCCAGTGATTAATGACTTGGTTCATCCTCAGTGGCACCAATTTTACATGTGCACATTTCTCCCCCACAACGATGTGTGCGAGGGGGGAAATAATCCCTGTTAAAAACCAACAGCACAGAAATGTGGTGTTGGCATTGTGCCTCCATCTGGCCCTTCTGCATCCTGTCCATCCCTTCACTCATCTCCCCCTTGGCTTTCATCTCCAAGAGAACGACCCTAATTGCCACACGCTCTAATTTTGCTGCACTGTATCCCATAAATCACTCAGATGCACGGAGCATTTTCCTGCTCCTTAACAAAAGGAAAGGGATTTTCTCCTCTGCTGCATGTTTTACAGGTGACTAATTGCATCAAGGCACCTTTGAAGCAATGACTTCATCAATTGCTCATCCTGCAGACACATTGCTGGTTTTGTATGCCTGATCAGAGTCCTGCATTTATTAGGATTAATTTATTCTCCAATCATTTTTCATCCACCACAAGGACAGGAAAGTTGAGTGATGTTACTTGCTCAGCTACGTAAGCACGATTTCTTGCCTCATTACTGAGCCTGAGATATTTTTGCTACATACTGAAACTTCTCTAAATGAAAATGAATAATGTTAGGTTTCGGAGAGAAGTGCTCTCAGAACATGGAGAAATCAAGTTATTTCAGGGTGCCTACAAATTGGCTTTGTGTCTTCAACATCTTCCTTTCTAATTTTGCCCCCTGCATTTGTCATGGGGCAGCTCTGGTGAGCAGTAGCATGGCTTGGGCTTCAGAGAGAGGAAGCCAGGGTGGGTAAGGGGATGTTTCTCCCAAATAGGGACCATCCAAAATGAGGGGGGGTTCTTGCTGTCCTGTGGAAGCAGGCTCAGAGAGCTGGGGTTGTCCAGTCTGGAGAAGACAAACTTCCAAGGCCCTTCCTGTACCTAAAGGGGCTCCAAGAGAGCTGGGGAGGGACTTTGGACATGGCCTGGGAATAACAGGACAAGGCGGAATGGCTTCAAACTGACAGAGGTCAGCGTTAGAAGGAATTTTGGGAAGAAACTCTTGACTCTGAGGGTGCTGAGGTCTTGGCACAGGGTGCCCAGAGAAGCTGTGGCTGCCCCTGGATCCCTGGAAATGTCCAAGGCCAGGCTGGATGGGGCTTGGAGCAAACTGGGGACAGTGGGAGGTGTCCCTGCCTATTGCAGGGCATTGGAACAAGATGGTTTTTAAGGTCCCTTCCAATGCAAACCATTCCACGATTCTGTAATTCTGTAGGTTAACAAGTCCTCAGGAGGCTGCAGGAAACACTCTGGGTGTGTGGCTGAGTGTAGGGTGGGGCAGGGCAGTATGGAAAGGGATGCAGTGAACACAGGCTGAGCATCTCCAGGGAGGAGAGTCTGTGACTGCTGGGGGCAGAGAGCAGTAAACACGGGCAAATCACACTTTTCTTAAAGGCTGTGGTCAAGTTTTTGTGGGAGTAGTGGCTGATAATGACTGCCAGAAGACCTTAGCATCTAACCTCCCACCCCCACAAAGACTCCTCTTTTGAAAAGAAAGGAGCTTGTTTACATCCAGGCAGGAATTTTGCCTCTGCTGCTTCCAGTCTGGTGTTCATGAGTTCTGGGGGGTGGATTTTACAGCATAGGTTATGGACCAAATGGGGTTGTTTTGAAGCAAAGGTGGGTTTAACACTGGCTTGGGGCAGGTGTGGCAATGCTGGGGAGCCTGACCTGGGTGATGTGCAGAGCTGGGATGAGGAGGTGCAGGAGAGAGAAGCACTGGGAGCAGATGACTTCCTTCTGTTGCACTGGGAAGTGCACCATGGCACCAAGGGGCTGGGAAAGGGCTTGTGCAGTGCTGGGGAGCTGGGTTTGGCAAGAGAGCAGGGAAAAATTGGTGGTGGCTTTGGAGAGCCTGGAGAGAGGGAAACACACCAGAGCCTGGCACTGTACGGGGACGTGCTTATTTTATTTTGCCACAGCAAGCTGGCAAGGTATGAGCTGTTTTGATGGCAAATCCTGTCCTGTGGGATGTCCAGCCTCAGTCCATGTCATTTGTAATGGGACTGTAGAGCCCTGATCCCAGCTGGCACCGAGCTCTGCAAGCCCTCTCTCTCTCTGGCCCCGTGGTGGGGCTGGGCTTGGGGTGGATGAAGAGGGGTCGGGGAGGACAAAGAGGGGGTGAAGAAACGTCTCAAGGAACAGAACAAGCTGGTAACTGTGGGTCTTTGCCTACAGAGGGGGCTCCTGCACTGCCCAAGGCCATCCGGGCTGGGAAGGCAGGAGAAGGGATGCAGCGGCTGCCAGCTGACCTTTCTCAAACAGTTCATGGGTTTCCAGAGCAGCCGAGGTGTCAGCGGTGTAGAGCAGTCACAGCTTCCCAGTCGCTGGAGGAGGAAGGCAGGGGGCACTCGAAAGGGGAGGAAAAGGCTGCGTCCTGGAAGGGTGGAAACCTCCCAACCCATTAACTGTTTCTCCACGGAGAGCCGTGGAAAGCGAACAAGGGGCTGCTTTTCTCCTGCACCAGCTCACCCACTCCCATCCTTTCTGCCCTCCCCTCTTCTGCCCCTGCCTCGCTTTCCCTTCCTTTTGTAAAGGCAGGGCCCGGGACAGCGAGGATTTGGGTGCAGAATCAGCTCAAGCCCAGCAGCCCTGCTGGGAAGCAAATTCTGCCTCGGCACCCTGGCAGCGTTGCGTCTGTGTGCACAGCCCTCTGGGGGTGCTCTGTGCCTGCAATCAGACTTAATTAGTAGGCAGGGACCCACAGAAAAAAACCCTCTCCCAGCCCTTTCTAAGCAGCATGTAGCGGGGTGCTCTGTGCTGTCAGATCTGGCTGAAAGCACATTTGTCTCAAGCCAGGGAAGGGGCCAAGTTGTTCCATGACAGCCTAAAACTGAGACACTTTCCCCCACAGATGACAAAGCTCGGGAGTAAATTAGCAGGCAGAGTCTGTGAAAGGAAATGTTTCCTTAAACGTTTCCATAAAAGCTAATTGGCCTGTGAGAGCAGCATACCTGTGGGCCGCTGCCTCCCGGGGCTCAGGGCTTGGGGAATCTATTCCTGGCTTGACTAATAATTTTCAGTGTGACTTTGAGCAGGTCATTTCAGTTCTTTGTGCCTTGGTTTCCCTCTCTCTGAAATGAGGAGAATACTCCCTTCCAGAGCACTGATAAGGTTTAAGTACTAAAATTTTATTGCTCCGTTGAAGATCCTTGGCAAAGGGATATTATGCAGATAGAAGGTTAATGATGATGATAGGGAGAGAATAAAAGAAGAAATTGCTGTTTTATTTTTATTTTGTTCTTTAAATGATGTTTAATAGCCAGTTTTCGATTGAGGAATAAAACTCAGTCCCCTGTGACCACCAAATTATCTTGCAAATGCTGTTTTTTGCATGCTCTTAAAGCTTGCAGAGAGAATGAGGAGCCATACCCCTTCTCTCTGCTCCTAGGAGCAATCAGCAAGAGATTGCCTTTTCCCAGTTAGGGAGCTTGTCTGGATTCCTGGATAATTGAGGGAGCTTCCCGAGAGTCCTCCATACAGTGTCATGGGTCTGTTAGGGGCTGGTGGTCCCTGCTGGGGGGGCAGCTCCTTGCCCATGGCCTGAGCAGCTGGGGGCACCTCCCTTTTTGGAGGTTATTGAGTAGGGCAGGAGGGCCAGGCAAACCTCTGCCAGAGGGAATTAAAGGCTGAACTGAGCCATTATCCCCACAAATTCACCCCACACCTTTCCAGAAGAATTTCTGGGCACACACATCCCTCCAACCGTGATGACCTACAGAGCCAAGGCACGCACTGCAGAGCCTGTGAGGGTTTGCAGCCGTGCTGAGGGCTGGGAGGGATCCCTGCAGGGTGGGTGCCCACCAGTGCTTCACTGACCCCGCAGCCCTGCCCACAGTGCCCTGCCTGGCAGCAGCACTGGCCACCCCAGTTTGTCATCCTCACCACAGCCACCGTAGGCTGTAAATGTCACCCACCGTGGAACCCGGCGCAGTCTGCGGCCGGGCCTTTGCTTATTTATTCCTTTTCTTCATTTGTTTCTTTCACAAACATCAGCTATGTCAAGAATGGCGTGTTCGTCACCCCCGACTGTTACAAAACTTAAGGTCAAATTCATGGTATAATTGTGGCTGGGGAAAAGGACAATATAGATGTGTTGGTCCCTGGTGGGTGAAGCGTGGGGGCTGGAGGATGCTGTCTCCTGTTTTTCTGCTGGTTGTGGATGGGGGTTTCCTGTCCTTCCAGCCATGGGGTGGAAGCTGCGTCTGTGAAGATGCACTCATGGTGCCTGTGCTGACTTTTTCCTGCTGAGTTCAATTCTGGAGAAATATTCAGTGAGGTGAGGTTTGTTAGGGAAGGTTACAGCTGTTGTTTGGCCAATTGTGCTACCTGGAGAAGAAAATGGGGGAAAAAGGACCAGGTTTTGGCCACACAGTCCTCTGTGAGTCAGCAGCTAATCCCAAACACCATTCCCCCACCCTCCTCATGCTCCAGTGGCTCATCTGGGAGGTGTGAGACCTCTCCCCACTTTGCCTGTCTCCTCACACATGATCAGACCTCTCTGGCTGCCCACACAACCTGGTGCTGTGTCTCTCCCTGTCAGAGCTCTGGTGCCTGTTCACCACCTGCCCATGCCAGGAGACAAGGAATTGAGGACAGGAGTGCTTGGGGCTTTGTACTGGCTCTTCTCTGGGGGAAGAGTCCCACCCCAGAGCCTGCATTAGGATCACGGAATAGTTTGAGTTGTGGGGACCTCCACAGATCATGTAGCCCAATTCCCCTGAAGTGAGCAGGAACATCTTCAACTCGACCAGGCTGATCAGAGCTCCATCACACAACCCTATAATGTTAGTCCATCCCTTCTCCTCTTTGATATTAACCTCTTTAATCAGAAACCTCTGAGTTTCTTCTCAACACTTTTAAATTAATCACCTCCACAACAGGCTCCTCAACAAGGATCCTCTCACTGTTCCCATCTCCTCATCGCGTCCTCTCAAAGCTTTCTCCCAAAGCTTCCCTGTGTACACAAAGCCATTTTCTCTTCATCTTCCTGTCCTTCTCCCTCATTCCTCCATCTCTCTCTGGATTCTCCAGGCTGTGGCTGGGAGGGGTTCAGCTGAAGGTGTAGGGTCTGTGCTGGGGAAAAAGGCCATGTTCCCCTTAACCCTCCCACCTCAATAAATACTGTTGTGGTAAATTTGTTGAAGGTGTGGGTTGATTTGGGTTTGGGTTATTTTTTTGCCACCTGTGTCTGAACTGTGATGGTGATAGTATTTCACAGAGTATTTCAGATTGGAAGGGACCTATAAGGATCAGTGAGTCCAGTTCCCTGAGGCAGGAGTTGTCTGCTCATATGTATGCATGTAAAACTTCTCCCAACAAGATCCTGATCTCTCTTGGGACTTGCCGGATGAAACAGTCGATCCCATTGCCCAGGAAAAGGTCATGTTGCATCAGTAAAAGTCCTCTTTGTGAAGAACAGGAGCTCACTCTGTCTCTGTTGAAGAGCCAGGCTGCAGGTTATTGCCAGAGGAGCTGTTTGGGTGCTTGGTTTGTGTGATGGGTGATGGGGAAAAGCTGGAGGGAAGATCCCACAAAGTGTGGGTTTGCCTTCTGCCCCCTGCAGCCTCCCTGCCCTGCTCTGGGTCCTGATGCTTATTCACATCAGTGATAAACCCAGCCCTTTTTTGACCTTAAGTGATGTTTTAGGATTTATTTGTGGACCTTGCCTTGGCCTTCTGTCACTATTTGTCTCTCCAAAAAAAGGATTCTGCTCTTTCAATTTCTGTGTCCAATTTGGAGGGGGGGATATTGCCAATGGGGGTCAGTAAATAGCTCATCTCACTTCATAACACTTAGCATTTAGATAGTGCTTTCCACTGCCAGAGCCCTCTGCAAACTCCCAGTAATCCTCCCTGCACCCCTCCAGTTAGGTAAGTATAACTAATCCCAAACAAATAGCTTCAGTGTGGAACTAATGTAGAGAATGCATGAGAGTAATTTAAGGTTTAAAAGAAAACTAGTGGGTAATCTCATAGAAAAATTAGAAAAAAAGGGCAGAGAGAAAGGGGAAAAAAAAAAAAAAAGCCTGAGTTATGGAATGTGAAAGTTAAATCAGACTGGAATATGTTGTTAATTTGCATTTCAAGTAGCCATGTGAGGCCGTAGATATTACAACTACTTAGTGTAGGCTGTTTGGAAGTATGAAACACATCAAAGCTTCAGTAATATGTAGAATAATAAAATGTAAAATGCCCTCAGGTTTAGCCTTTTTGTGCCTGCTGAATCTTATCAGGCTTTNAACAAGATGATCTCTGAAGTCTCTTCCACTCCATGATTTTGTTTACTTACTAGAATCCAAATTTCCTCCTCTTCCTGCCTCTCATCTCTGATGACTGGGAACTCCAGAAGCTCACACACCCTCATTTGTAATTTCATCAAGGTCTTGGAATTTGTGTCCCTTGCTTCACATTTTTCCAGGTTCAGTTGAACAGTTGCTTTTGGCATCAACAGAACTGATCAATCCATATTCCATTTGGGATAAATTTCTGAAAGGGTTCAAAAATACTTCCTTTGGAAACTGAGTACCCAATCTTGGCTCTCCACAATGACCTGCCTTCTTGTGCTTGCTGCCCTGCATGCAGGAAATCCCCTCTGAAGGGCTTGTGAGGAATCACAGAATCATGGAGTGGTTTGGGTTGGAAGAGACCTCAGAAATCACATTTTCCAAGCCCCAGCCATGGGCAGGGACACCTCCCACTAGACCAGGTTGCTCAGAGTCCCAGCTGCAATTAGAGGCTGAGATTTCCAGGCTGATGGCTCAACAAGCCACTTCCCATCTGCTTTCCAGTGTCAACCCTGGTGCTGGACCAGATGCAGGGCTCCAGACCAAATCTCCTGTGAAAATGCATTTGCTTGTGCAGTTATTTGCCCACCAGGAGATCTCCTGGCAGACTCAGGAATATGGAGCCAGCAGTTTCCCCATGTGTATTCTCTAAATGGGTCCTGTATGGACTTTGAAAGTTCATTTCTATGTAAAGGCACCTTTCTGGATTTGTTGTACCCAGACCCTGTGCTGTGTCAGATGTCACACCATCCATCAGGGTTTTGCAGGGCCATTTAGCTACAGATGCTGTTGCAGGTGCAAAAACATCTGCTAGTGCAGATGCAAACCCAAGGAGCCCTCAAGGAGATCCAGAGAATCATAAGGACTTTTTGCAGCTTGCTTTTGCTCCCAAGCATTGCCCTTATCCAGGTCCCTGCCACAGTGAGCACTCGCAGCACTGGTGTGTGCCAAAGCCACAAGTGTCCTTACTGAGAGGGGAGGTTAGATCTTTGGAAAAATTCTTCCCTGGGAGGGTGGGCAGGCCCTGGCACAGGGTGCCCAGAGCAGCTGTGGCTGCCCCTGGATCCCTGGAAGTGTCCAAGGCCAGGCTGGACAGGGCTTGGAGCAGCCTGGGACAGTGGAAGGTGTCCCAAGAAGGGGGTGGGAATGAGTGGAGCTTTAAGATCCCCTTCCACCCAAACCATTCTATGATTCTTTGATATGGTGCTGATCTGCCACGCTGGCTAAATGCTGATGAGGTCCTGCAGGGCAGGACCAAGGTGTGCTGGGGGAGTCCTGGTGTGGGGCAGGGCACCAGGAGGGTGTGGTGGGGCTGGGAGTCCCACCTGGGGCATCTCAGAAGTGGAGACTAAGGGTGAGGCAAGATGTGGTCCCCTCCAGGCTAAACTATGATAGCAGAACTGCAGCTGATGCTCTTCAGGGTCTTTTATCCCTTATACTCACCTAAATCCAAAATCCACTGCTTCCTGCCCCAGGTATTTCCAAGAAATAACATATTTACCCCAGACTTCTCTTCCCCTTCATACCCAGCCACATGTTTTGAAAGGAGAGTAATGAACCATGCCTGAAGAGGACCAAGCATGACCATTTATTGCAGAGATCAGGTTCAGGAGAGGCAGGAGAGAGCCCACCCCTCCCCTCTGCCTGCTGTACCCCTCTGCTGTGGACTTCTCAAGAAGAAAGAAAAATAAAGGTTTGGCAGGTCTATTCACACAGTGTAAAATTGAATTAGTGGAGGTATGTGAGGAACATGGCTCGATTTCCATGGGGATGAGGAGATTTTTATCACCACCCCCCCAGGATTATCCTGTACAACACAAAGCTGCTTTTGGCACTGGCAGGTGGGCATCCCCCCCGTGAGCCTCCTTGGGGTAAAATCAAGGTGATGTCTGAGTCAGGCAGGCCTTGCTGGGCTGGGGGCTTAGCCAGGGTGGGGAACTGAAAGGGGAGAACGCAGCTCAGGGGAAGCTGGAATGAATGTCTGCAAAGGTGAAGGCTTGAGACCAGGTGAGCAAAAGAAGCTGGGAATCCCCAGTTGTGTTCTGTCCCCTCTCCTTTGACAAGGGTCAGCACCTTTTGATGTTCTGTGGGGTTTGAGAAAGTCCTGAGCCATGGGCAGGGCAGGAGGGACTGTGCCAGGGCCAGACAATTGAGGAGATTGCATCCTAATCCCAAAAATAGCAGGACTGCTTTCCTCATCCACTGCTGGTGACCCCACCCCCTCATGCATCCAGAAAATGTCCTGGACCCAACCTATAGAGGTTCCAGCCCTGTTGCACAGGATTTATCATCTGTCTATCCCAGAAAGGTCCCTGAAACCCATCCTGGGCTTCTCCAGGCCAGCACATGCCCATCAAACCTCAGGAAAGGGCTGAGGCTTCTGCCTGAGCGTGGCTGGCAGTGCCACGGGACAGACGTGACGGTGTGAATGACACGGGAGCGGTGGGGAAGCAATCCCAGCTTTCTGGGCTGATGGGCTCCACGTTCACTGCCCTGGACAGTGAAGTGCAGAATGGAAAGGAAAAGGGAGAGGGAAGAGCCCTGTCTGCACACCCGCCCCAGCGCAGGGAAGCCAAGCCTGGGGCCAGCCAGCCGGAGCGAGCGGCCTCTGCGCTTCCTCCCTCCCCACCCTGCGGGGACGTGGCTGGGTGGAGATCTGGCCACAGCTCCTGTCCTCTCTCTCGCCAGCACAGCTGAACTGGGGCAACTGGTATCCAGCCCCGGCCTGGTTCCATCACTGGCAGCTGGGAGAAGGGCTGTGCATCCCTACAGTGCAATGGGGACCGAGGAAAACTCCCAGAGTGGGGTGGGAGAGCGTGTGGGATGGGTGCTGTGGCTTTAGGCTGTGCAGGGCAGGGTTTGGAGCACAGCCCCGCTGTGCCAGGTGGGGAGTTGTCTCCTCACTCCATGGAGAGCATGGGAAAAGGTGCAGGGCCAAGGGAAGGGGCTGCTCAGGTCACAAGGGCACCCAGGAAGAGGAGAGGGAAACCATGCAGGGTCCCCCAGAAGAACAAACCCATAAAGGGTATGGGGAGCAGGGATGACCAGCATGGCTCCAGATGGAATGAGAAGGCTGGAGAAGCTGCCCAGCCCTTTGGTCCTCTCCTCTCCATCAGCTGGATCTGCCATTCACAGTGTCTTTTTCTCACCTCAAGGTGATTTTTCCTCCATTTCCTGCGGTAGGGCAGCACCCCAGTTCTCACGAGGAGCCCTGTCAGCTCTGCTCAGCAGCATCTGCCCACCCCAGGCTGGGAAAATCAGGCCCAAAATAACATTGCATGAGCAAATATTCCCCATGGGCTGCTGCCCACCCTGGGTGTCCCAGGCTCCATCAGCACAGTCGCATGTACTGCACACCAGCAAGCCTCATCTTTATAATTTAGAAGAGTCTGTTTCATTTAAGTGTGACCCTTCACCATCTTAAAACTTAAATATCTTATTTTCCAGAGACTTGGGCACAATCTCTGTGGCTGGGGCAGTTCCTGACTCTGCATGGCCCCTTAAGGCCTCATTCACACCTCTGTCCTTCCCTAAAATGGCAACCAAGGCTCTGAGCACTGAGGCTTCATGTTCCCAGTGAGGAGCTGCTGATAACCCTACACTTCTGTACAGAACCTGTGTGCAAGAATCATGCAAACCCTGACATCCATGCATTCTCCAGAATGGGTGGGAAGTCTGCAAGGGTTATTTGGGGAGCTGCTGCAGGACTTCACCCATGGAGCCACTTCAGCAAGATGGGGTTACAGTAATTCAGTTTGTCCCTGCACATTGGGATGAGGCAGAGCAGCTTTTCACCCTGCTCGCTGCTTTCTGTCACTGTGGCTGTGTCAGCAGCAGGGTCAGGAACAAAACCATCCCTGCCTTTGGGTACCACAGGCTGCTCCCTCTCCCCATCCAGGGCAGCTGTCCCTGTATCTCACAGCCTCACAGGACTCCTTTCTGATGCCAGCACACTGGCTCAGGTGGTGAAATGTTCAGTTCCCAGACCAGCAAAGGGTTAAAAGCAACCCTGTTTGTGGGCACGGTGCTGCTGCCCAGGGGCCCCTGGGTGCTGAGCCAGCAGGATGGGGAGCACGGGGCTGCCCAGCTGCAGTGCCAGCTCAAGCCCTTGGCATTTGCCACCACACACCTTCCCTTGTCCCCAGACAGCAAAGCACACGACCCTTTTGCTTGTTTGGTTTTGTCCTGTAACCAGTCTGTTTATTGTTCTGAAAAGGTTAAATTGGTCAGGGGAAAAAAAGTATAGACCTTTTTTTTTTTTTCTTCCCCTTTCNCTTGGCTCTCCCCCCCAGCTGCCATGCAAGGAGAAGCCAAGCCCCAGCAGCTGGGCTGCTCCCTCCTGCCTTGGCCGGGAAGCCGAGGGGGCCCCGTCTGGGTCGCTGTGCACTCAGGCAGCCCCGGCCCTGCCATTCCCATGTGCTCCTTGCCTTGCCTTGCCTTGCCCTGTCCTGTCCTGCCCTGCCTTGCCTTGCCCTGCCTTGCCCTGTCC
>VYXD01000363.1:165485-177220 GCA_013397195.1 Hylia prasina
GGGCAGCAGGAAGCTGCTCTGGGCAGTGGGTGCAGCAGCCTCTGGTCGCACTGGAGCTGGGTTTGAGCCCCTGGCAGCCGGGAGCCGTGACCCACAGCCCGTGAGGGTGGGCAGTGCAGGTGTGGGCACCAAACACGGCTGCTGGGGCTCCTTTTATCCTGCCTGGGGGGGAGCAGCTGCCTTGCCCTGCCCTGCCCTGCCCTGCCCTGCCCTGCCTTGCCCTGCCCTGCCTTGCCCTGCCCTGCCCTGTCCTGCCCTGCCTTGCCTTGCCCTGTCCTGCCATCCCAAGGGATGTGTGGCACCATGGCTTCTTCCTCCCCTCCCCTCCAAGGCAGGTGGGCAGGAGCAGGCAGGGCCGAAGGGGGAGTTGCAGCTCTGCCCATGTTCCTGCCCATCCAGGCTTTCCAAGCCAGGCTGGCATCTCTGGGATGGTGTCCTGGCCATGCCCTGCAGGCCCCAGCTCTCCACAGCTGTGCCCTGTCCCTGCAGCAGGACCAGGGAGGGTGTCAATGGCAGGGACATCATTTTAGCTCACCGAGTGTCCCTCTGGGGAAAGATGCCAGAACATCCCAGCTGGAGACCCATGTCCTGTGTGTAGGGTGAGCTGTGGGAGATGCCCACACTGATGGGGTTCAGGGGAGCTCCTGGCTGGGGGTGGCATTTCCAAGATGCTGCTGTGGTCACTATGGCTCCCTCATAGCCACAGCCCACGGGTGGCTGTGGTGGTGGTCAGGATTTTGACTCAATTTTCTTAATTACACCCAGCAGAAACGTGATTTGTGATCCCAAGGGCCCAGGACCCCCAGGGGTGAGGGTCTCCTTTGCACAGCGGAGTCATTCAATACCCTTTGGGCAGAGGTTCTACATTTACATTTAAATGTTTTACATTTACCATGAAACCTTCAGTTGCCTCTTCCCCCAGGAATAGAGGATCACTGCTGTTGGGAGATGGCCTTGGAGTGCTCCTCTCCCCTCCTGCCTGACTGCCGCAGCCTGGGATGTGCAGGCACACCCTGGCCTCCCAGATGTGCTCCTCTGGTGGCTTTCTGGGTAACTTGTTTGCTGGTTTTGAGGATGTTCAGGGTCTCATCCTCATTATATCTGACACTGGTAAGGTTTGGTGGGCTCAGAGGTTCCTTGTCCACAGAACACAAAGTAATGCTGGCCACAGGGTGAGGGAATTTGGTTACTCTCCCATGTCCTGAGCATGAAGTGTGTTGGAGTGGGAGCAGTTTGGGTGGGCTGCAGTGTGAGTATGGAGGTCCCACCTGCCATCACCAATGGGTGCTTCCTCACAGGATGGGTGCCATCAAAAACCCAGCAGTACAAACTCAGCAGAAGTTTAGTTTTGGGTCCAAAGTTCATGGTTGCTCTCTTCCCAAGGAGCTGAAGCTTTTTCCAATTGAATACATCCATACTTTGAGTGGGCTCAGCTCCTGGTCTGGCTCTTAAACCAAGCTTTGCAGATTCAATCTCTCCTTTCTCCTGCTTTGCTCTGGACATATTTCAACACTAAGCAGGAGATCTGGGTGCAATAGCCATTCTGTCCTCATGCTCCCCAAAGCTTTTCCTGTCTGGCAGCAGTGGAATCACTTGGGTTTTGTGTGCTGATCCAGGTATAACTCCTTTACAGAATCACAGAGTAGGTCACATTGGAAGAGGCCACATTGGATCATCTGGTCCCACCTCCCTGCTCACACACAGCCTTCCCAGATCACATGGCACAGGACTGTGTCCAAATGGTTCTGGAATATCTCCAGTGAGGGAGACTCCACAGCCTCAACCTTTGCTCTACTCTGGTGTGCAGGGTCTGAGCCCACCAGGGGGAGTGGACTGGTGTGTCTGGGTGTCCTCACAGGTGCAAGTGTGTGGGACACTTGCGCCTCACTGATGGAATTAGCAGAACTTGCTATGAACCCCCCTAATTAACATCTTACTACCTCCTGAGTGCAGGCTGTGGCCATACACTCAACTGGCTGCAAACATCCTTGGTTGGACAGACCTGCTTGTTCCTCTGGTGAGTGCCCCTGTTGAGGAAACCCTGCTGGAAAAGGAGTCTCCTGGAAAAATGAGTCTCTCTGTTCCCTGCTTCCAGGGCTGTCTGTATGTGAGAGCTCTGAATGTGTGCTCTGGTGATATCCAGGACTCTTTGTACTGCAGATACTTCTGCAATACAGCAGGTACCCATGGGAGTGGCAAGAGGCTTCACAGCAACAGAGGACAGGGCTTTAGTGTGATGGAAAAAAGTGCAAAAAAGCTCAGCATCTCATGTGTCTATTTTAGGGCAAGATTACGTCATTGTGTTTGTGTCAGAACATCACTCTTTGGGGTGAATGAAACAAGTGGGGAGCAGCATCTGCCTCCAAGAAAAACTCCCTGGCTGCTGTGGTCAAGCAAGAGGCTTGAGGGGATGAGTGTGGTGGAGTGACACAGGTGGTGAGGAGGTCCTGGTGACAGCTCATCCAGCCCCACTGTCCCCTCACTGCGCTTGCTCCTTGCTGCAAAGCTGCTGCCTGGCCAAGTTTGACTTGAACAGCCACAACACACTGGGAAGGTTGGGAGCATCCTCTGTCTGCCCCTCCTCCTTGTTTTCCCTCGTGCCTCTTGTCTTCTTCCTCCCCCACTGCCCCACCATGCCTTTCTGCCGCTGCTTCTCACTTTGTTGAAGCAAACCCCGCTGCGTCCTGCCCGAGCCAGAGCAAAAGCAGCTCCAGCCCCGTGGCCAAGTGCAGGCTTAGAGGCAGAGCACAGACACAGCTCCATTAAGCCAGGCTGAGCCTTACGGGAATCGTTCCTGGCCAGGGCTTGAAAAACAAATATAGCACGTTGGTTTGCTTTGGCTGCGCCAGGAGGGTCACGCAGGGACGCAGGTTTTCTGTTCGGATGGGAGGCAAGGTCCAAAGAGCAGAGTAATAGGCTGGAGAGCCGTGGAAATGGTATGTCATTATTTACATGTCAGGGCCGGAGCCAGCAGCAACGGCGGAGGGCGTGCTCGGAGGGACGGCCGCGTTCGTGCTCGTGCTCCTCACGTGCAGGGAATCGTGGAGCCTGGAGGGGTCCCAGCCACGTGCTCAGCCAGAGTAGGTCCTGTAGGGCAGGCGTGGGTGACAGCCAGAGCCCATCCTGGGAAGGGGAGGCAGTGTCCCATCCACTGCCACTCACTCTACACCCCTACACCCGCCTGGGCGTCCCGAAGCGCGACAGCTCCGCTCCGAGGAAAGGCACCCCAACGTTTCCTGGGTTTTAGCAGAGGTTTGTCCACCATGAACCTGTCCCAGGTGCTTCTCCTGCCTTGGGTGCAGCAAGGGCAGATGTGGAGGTGCTGGCAGAGACGCTTCAGTCCTGGAGGCTTTCTTTGAGCACAGGCTTTACTCTGCCCCTGGATGCACAACCTGGGCAATGCGACTTTTCTCCCAGTTTTGCTACATCCTAAACTGCTTAAATTGCCAGTTCTTTGGGGTAGGAATTATTCATCCATAAAGCATTCAGCATGTGTTGGTTATTATTTGGATATGTTATTATGAGTCAAATAGGCAGCAATAATTTATGCTGGAGCTGGAGCTGACCTTTGTACACCAGGGAAACCAACCTGAAGAGGGAAAACAGTGACGACATCCACTGTGTTTACTGACATTTTGGCTTTTTGCTGGCATGTTTTCAAGCTTAACCAAAAAAAGTCAGTAAGTGAGTTCACTATAAGTACACTTAGATGTAGTGTATAAACATGATGTATAAGTATGGGGTTTGGTTCTATATCTTTTTTGTGTGTGTGAATACATATTTATATATACATAAAAATGCAGGCGTCAGGTTTGCAATATTAATATCTAAATGATTTTCTGTTTGCATGTTTTCTATTTATGACCAAAACATGACTTCTTTTTCTTTCACAACCCTGCATTTAACAGAAAAACAAACAAACAAAAAAACCCCCATAAATCTAGATAATATATAAATATTCTTGTATCATCTTAAAGAAGACTAAGAGGAAAAAAAAATACCTTAAAGCTAATTTACCATTTTTATTGCCATGTTTGGGGTGAGGGGAGGAGGAATATGGACTAGTACCAAGTTCAGGCTTTGATTTTCTTTCTTTCCCTTACACCTCCTCTGGGCGATTTCGGAGGTGGTTGCCGTCCCCGCGCGGGAGGTGGGCATGGACGTGCCTGTGGGCACACACACAGGCACAGCCCATCTCTCTGCTCTCTCCCATGCTCACATCCAACCCAGCCCATGTTCAGCTGTTCACTCATCACCTTATAAATAGCTTTTTCCTCCACGCACTTGGCCAAGTGCATAATGCATGGAGTGATACCCAGAGCTCCTTGGATTCTGCTTGCAGGTTTGCTGCTGAGTCCTTTGAGGGGGTTTAAGCTGTTCCTTTGCTCCTTAGGTCCTAATTCATCCTTTGGTTTGTTCTTTTGGGATCGGGAACTGTCCAGGACAGGGATGGTGTCTACATGCCCAGCACAACCAGGTTTTAATTAAACCTGGGGAGGGTCTGGATGTTGAGTCTGGGAAGAGGTGTTTATGGATATATACGTGTGTATATATGCACAACATGCATGTATTTAATTATGACCAAAAGGAGCTGTTACTCTTCTTGCCTTCTAAAATAACTTGAAATATTCCATTAAATAAAATCTGCCCTTTACAGCCCCTACCTCCCATCCTTGCCCACTCATAAAACCCACTTAGGGCTAATTTAAAGGGTTTTTTGGGCAAAAGCGAAAAGTTTTTTTTCTCTTCCTGACCTTTTAAAAACTTGGTATTTTTAACCATTGGTGATTGTCTTTAAAAAAGTAATTTTGAAAGTTAGAATAGCATTGTTCCTTTCCAAAAATGTCTTAATGGGGCACTTTCTGTGCTACCAGAGGGATTGCCTCACTTTGTTTCCCCCAACCCAAGATTTCTTTGACCTGTATCTCTGTTTCTGAGCTTATTACTTTTAATAGAAGGACTTTTTTTGCTGTACAGCTGGTTTCGACCTCAAATTCCTAACTACTCCTTCTCATAACTGCTGCCTGGTCTCTTGGGAGATCCTGGAGTTCCTTGGGGATGATGCTGGAGGTGGGACACCAGTTTTTGGGATTGTTAGAGTTCCCCACCAAAGCTGCAGAGCAGGGGAGGCTCTCGGGCTTGGGCACGGCCACGTCCCTGCCAGGTCCCACCACCCCCAGCCCAGGTACTCAGAACTGCCCTGGGCTGAGCTGTGCCAGCCCTAGCAGAGTGACTCAAACACCACTGAGCACTGGTGGCCTCCCAGGCATAAACTGGGAGCTCCCACACAGTGCCAGGCACGAGCTCTGCTGTGCAGGTACGTGCCTGGGGCTTTGGTTTGTTGCCATGTGTTGTGACCACCTCCCCTGGCTTAGCCTGGGACATGTCCTTCTCCTCCTGTGCCACAGGTCCCTGTTGGTTTACCTCACACGAGGGTTTTGATGTTTGCCCCTGTGATCCTTCCTGACAAAAGGGCTGGGCTTTCTCCAAGCCTCAGATGGTTTTTTGTGTTCTTTTGCTGTAATTCTGTTGTTGTTGTTGTTTTGTGTCATCTTTGCAAGGTGAGCTGCTCCAGCTGACAGGGCATGCCTTCAGACTTCTCCGAGACCTGCCCATTCCTCATGTGGAGCCCCTGGGTGTCTGTGAGCCCCTCTCAGCTGCCCCCAGCCCCACGTTGTGAAGGTGCTCGGAAATGGCTCCAGCAGCACCTTTCTTAAATCATGTGCCTTACCTCCAGCCTGGATGTTCGCTGGGAGCCCGCTGAATGGCTGGGAGGGATTTACCAGGTCCAAATTCACTTGACAGAAAAACAAAATTCCAGCCTAATTTTAACCAGCTGTGGTGGGAGAGTGAAAGAGAGAGAGAGAGGGAAGGGGAAGGAGGGCTGGGAGTGGGGGCAGAGCGGGAAGGGAGGTGGGAGAAGGGGAGAAGGGTGGTTGGTGCTGCCCAGGGGATGCTCTGGAGAAGCCCTGGTGTGGGCTGGTGACAGTGGGGACTCCGTGTCTGCCTTCCCCATGGTGGCCACGGCCTCTCTGCTGTCACAGGGGGTGGCTTTGTGCAGCTGAGCCATCACAGCCTTTTTCCTGGAGGGGTGATGGGCTTCCCCCTCTGGACAGAGCAGATCCACACCGTGCTGATCTCATCTTCAGTACCACAGTGGAGAGTGTACATATGGCGGTAAAAAGATTGTCTAAAAATCCAGCTGATGTTTAAAAAGAGAGAAAAAAAACCTAAACAAAACAACAACAACAGCAACAAAAAAACCTAAAAGAGAAAAGAGAGCTCCATGAGTTCAATATGAGCTTTAGTTTTATATTCTTTGGTAGTACACGATGAGGATGGCATGTCCCCTAAATACGCATGGCAAAAAAAAGACATTTAGTTTCAGTATGATTTTAATTTTAAATTTAACTTAAATTACATAAAAATATATTTTACAGTGACATAATGTACTTTATACATGTAAATGTCACGTGTATTTTGTAGGGGTAATTGGAACAATGCAAATTTAAATTAAATATGAGCTACTTATCAGTCTAGCTTTGTGAGAATACATGTTTGTGATTTCAAAAAGTTAGGGAACTTACAAAGAGAGATTCTTTTCAAGAACCAGAAATGTTTATAGACATTTTTATTACATTTTATTATGTATCCCATCCCCTTTCCATTTTAGACTGCATGTACCAAGCAAGTCAAACATCTGATGGATCTGGGGACTCCTGTTTGAACCCGAGTGCTATGTAATAATTTTTCCAGATCCATAAAACATAAGCAGAGCCTCAGCCTCTTCAGCAAGCTGCTGCTGAAAAGCTCATTGGAACCAGGAAGATCTCAGGCATACACAAAGCTGTGCCCATGTTGAGAATTTGCAGGATGAGGGCAATGTGTTATGATGCATAAATGTTGGTAAAAATGAGTTCTTGTAGACATAAATTAAGGAGAATGTTCACACCATTTACAAGGGAAAGCTGCACTGTTCATGCTGGTAAAAGCACCCAACTGAATGTTGTCCTGTGGGGAGGGACATCCTGCTCAATTGAGGTGAAATTCATTGGAGATAAATGAGCTGAGCATCCTGAGATTCCCACTGATAATTGCCTTGGAAGTATGACAAGGATTCTTATTTTATCTTGCTTTATTTTTTAAAGAGGAGCAGCACAGCATCGTGTCACCATGCTTGGCTTGGTGAGGGCTCCTGTGGGCAGCAAATTTGATGGAGGCAAGAAATGTGTTATGAGCAGGACAGAAGATCTGGTGAATTGTGCCTGAGCACAAGAGGCTGGTGCCAGGGCAGATGTGCAGGCTGTTCTGCAGCATGTCGAGGTGGCTCAGAGTCCTTGTTCCTCCTGTCTCCCCAGGGCTGTGTTCTCCTGTTTCCCCAGTGCTGCTGGGGAGGTGTGGTTTGAGACAGGTCCGTGTACCCATCTCTAAGTGTGACAGTTGTGTCTGGAACCTTCTGAAAACCCCAGCAGACACTGTTTGTCCCACGGACTGTGTCCCCACAGAGCCC
Source organism: Hylia prasina (assembly GCA_013397195.1). Taxonomy (NCBI): domain Eukaryota; kingdom Metazoa; phylum Chordata; class Aves; order Passeriformes; family Sylviidae; genus Hylia; species Hylia prasina. The sequence continues at coordinate 172,996 of VYXD01000363.1, forward strand.
TGGAATGTGTGTCTGCCCTTCTTTGTCTCTCATTTCTCTTTGCCGTGCGTCACATGGTTCCTGTCAGACCAAATGGCCCAAGCAGGCTTCATGCAACCATTTTTTACCCCAATATACATGCCTGACTTTGTTTCTATTGGCTCCTTTATGGCTGGGGAAGACGTGAGAGAACCTGGGGAGGTCAGCTCTGTTGTAGACAGGACTGTTTTACTTACAGCAACATCTGTTCAACTCAGGCCTGTTCAGCACCCAACAGGTCAGGAGCAGGGAGACAGAGACATGGCAGCAAATGAGCGGGGATGCGAATTTCCCATGGATTTTTGAGGTGCCCCTTTCCTCCAGCTGTCCTGGGGATGTTGACATCACCGCTTCTGGAGATGCTGCTGTCTTAAATATGATTTAATGGGAAAAAACTGAGCTTAGATGTAATATGTCTAAAAGGATCTGCCTTCCCCTGGGAACATGGAGGTGTTGACTCTCTCTGATCACTCATTCCTGGGCTCTCACCCATGGATAATTACGTTCTTCCATGCATGATGCAGAAGGCCAAGTTCTGCTGGAGCAGGAGGACGTGCAGGTGGGCAGCGGTCAGCTCTTCACCTCGTGCTTTGTACAGCTGCTGCTGCAGCCACTCTGGTTTTCTGTCTGGGGAGGGTCAGGGAACGGAAAGGAAAACCTTGATGTAACTGTCCCTCTTTTCCCCGCTCGGTAGCAGCAGTGAAATTCATGATCCATTCCCGCTGGCGCTGAGCTACCCTTGACGGCTTCTCACAGGAGCACTCAGGACTTTGGCTCAGCCCAAGGGGTGACACAAAGCAAAACACTTTGTACCTCAGCCCACAGTGACCCCTGGACTTGGATCTGGGCTGCTGTGGTGACCATCTCCCTCGAGATACTTAAATCAGTTAGGCAGGGACACATCATCCCTGGTCTCTCAACTTTTTCCCAGTTGCCCTCCCCCATCCCATCTCGCTGCATGTTCTGTGCGGATACCTACCACTCCCAGCCGGTAATGACTTCCACATGGGGCTGGACCTCGTGGACAAATCCCCCGTAACAATAGGAAATGTTCCTTGGTCTCTCATTGTGTCTGTCTTTGGGAAGGAGGAGAAGGCGTTGACGACAAGCCGAAGAGCTCTAATATTCCTCCCGGACAGCTGATTAATTCCATCCTCTGCATCCGCTCTGGACCATCCCGCCCCGCCCTGCGCCTTCTGCTTTTTATTGTTCTCTCCACCTGGCTCCCTCTGGCAAGGGAGCCGATGGGAGTTTGTGCCACGTGGAGCTCCAAGTGGAAAACCCGAGCTGCAGGAGCCTGCGCTCCCCCCGCAGACCAGGCCCAGTGGCTCTTGCTGGAGGAGGAGAGGCCGCACCTTCCTCACAGCCAAGTCGGAGCCCTGGAACGGAGGCGCAGCATTCCTCCCCGGCACGTCTGCTCCCGCCTGGGAGAGACCAGACCCTGCCTTTTCCCACCCCTTCCCCCACCATCAGGGCAGCTCCTCTCCTTGTGGATAGCGACAGACGCACTCTCACACACAGACATTCTTCCTGCATGTATGGGCACCTTCCCCCTTAGAAATGTCCGGGAGATGCCCACCCTTGCTGGCTGAAGAGCCCCCTGTGCTCATTCCTTCTCCTGCTCGTGTCCTTTGTTCTCTCAGAGGTGACACGGCCAGTGCTGTGGTGGCTCACACGTGCACAGGGGTTTGCACCCTCCCTTGCCACAGCTGGGCTTCACCTCCAGTCCTTGCCATTCCCTCCTACCAGGCTCCTGCTCCATCCTCACTGCTCAGCTGTGATGCATGGAAGAGGAGGGAAAAAGGAGAGACAAGGGCATTTTGATTATGGAGTTGATTTATTAGAATCATTTTAAAACACAAAGCCATCTGTGTGCCTCTTCCCCATCCAAGATTTATAAAAGATGAAACCATCCATCTGACCCCCAGCTCTCCCTCCCTTCCTCTTCCCCCGCCTCATCCTCGCCTTCCATTCTCCTTTGTGGCTCTCTTCCCAAAACACTTGCCCATACTTAATTCTCCTCCCAGAGAGACAATGCTTTGCATTTTTGCATTGGAAGCCAAAAAAAAAAGACAATTCTATTCTCTCTCTGCTCTGCTGAGTTACTTTCCCAAGAGTGTATGTTTAAAAAAAAAAAAAGATAAAGGAAAAGACAAGTTGGTGCTGAAAGGTGCTGGAACATGGTTGTGTGGGGGTAACTTTCATTCACTCCACATATCAAACAGCCACTGGCAGGCCATCCCCAGGCAGGGCGTGGGGGACTGCAGCCTCTTCCAAAGGGCTCACCTTTAGGGCGGAAAGACACTTTTGGACTCTGTCTCCCATCCTTCCTTTGCTCCCCTTGGAGGGCCTTGGCTCAAGTTCTCAGGGGTTGAGGTGTGCTGACAGATTCTCCAAGCCAGAGGAGCCAGTGGCTGAAGTCCAGAGCAGGAGGAGAGCTGAGGTCCGAGTTTCCTGGACTCACCTTGTGACAAGAAGGAAGAGGCTCAGCCCTCGCCTTCCTCACTGCTCTCCTTGATGTCAGTCCAGCCTCCCTGGGGTACTGACATCACAGGAGCTGGGTTGAGACCCCTCTTGTCCAGGCCCCACCATGACCAAGTCTTTTCACCTCTCTGTGCCTCCGTGTGTTCCAGATCTCCAGTGCTTTAGGCATTTCTGTGGTCATCAGGAAAGCTCAACCAGCATTGTCTGCTGGCAGTTGAGGGCTTTTATGTCATCCTTCTCACAATGTTGGAAGGTTGGGAGCAGATCTAGAGCTCTGGAGCTCCTGGAGCTAAAGGGAGTACTAGCATGCAGTTAAAGGAAATTTGAAATTACCTAATGCATGTTCAGCCTTTTCTTATTTACACATCAGGGAAGCATTTTCCTCAGTTTCAGCAGATTAATTTGTAGCCAATGTCCAGCATTCAAAGTCTCAGTGATGGTGGGAAAAGGTCACGGGTGATGGTGATCTCAATTCTGAACAGCACTGTTTTGACTTTGATTTTATTTGTGTGTGCTTGGGTACAAACAAAACCTTTCTAGGGTTTGCAACTATTCTTTTGAACTTCATTTTTCCATATAAATCTCATTTTTATGTTGTTAGTGATTCCCATATGAGATCTGACATTTGTTATTTGATCCTGGAAGAGGAGAATGAAACCTATTAGCGGAGGCTCATGGGTTCAACAGGATCCTAGGGAATAAGAGCAGGGCTTGTGAAAAGACCTGAGGATTTAGTGTCACTGTCATCTGCTCAAGCTTTTGAATCTCTTTCCTGACCCCTTTCTACCCACAGAATTGTCTGTCTTCAGTTTTCCTGGTTCCAGGTGTATATTAATTGAAGCCGATGACTTACTCACTTTGTTGGACACTAAATCACCCAAGTGCTGAGTGTCCTCCAGGACCTCTTCACAATTCCCTTATGTCTGCTTAGAATAAATAGGCATAACCTCATGTATTTCTTTTGGAAAGAGACAAAAAGGGAATTTTACTAGGAGCGGAAAACTACCGTGGTTTGTGTGGCACCTCTTTGCACCAAGGTTCCTCTCACTCCTCTTCAGGAAAGACATCCTGTAGAGGAAGGGCATTACTCAGCTGGCCTACAATCTATCAGGAGTGCTAGGAAAGAGCTGGAAGTCATGGTCTTCCAGGCCTAGAGCCAAATTGCCCTGCTTAGACCAGCCATGACAAGGGTCCAACCAGCAGCTTTCCCAGAGCATCCACATCTACATTGAAATACCTGGACATGAGGAGGCCTTACAGGCAATTCCTCCATTTATTGATCCCAAAACAAGTGAGGTCATGAATCTTACTCTAGGATCAGAGTGCAAAGATCCCTGATTGCTCTGTGAATGCAGATGGAAGAGAGGGAATTTCCAGGCCATATTCCTGACATTCTCAGCTTGTCCCCTTTGATATCTCTTGAGCATTCATCTCCGCGTCCGGTCCAGCGCTGCTGTCTCATGGATTAAGCAGCTGCCACGTCCCACCCTCGAGGCAGCTGTGTCTTGGGGCTGCCTCAGGAGCACAGGGCTCTGTGCCTTGACACTGGTCCTGCTGGAACAGCGGGATGCTGCCCTGCCATGGGCGCAGGTCTGGCTTGGAGGGATGAGGCAGGACCGTGCCAAGCCATCCACTGGTCGTCCTTCACACTTTACAGTCTGGTACAGAGATGCCTTTTCTCCTCCTTTTTTTTTTCCCTTTCCTTTTTTTCTTTATTTTCGTC
>VYXD01000363.1:177454-204005 GCA_013397195.1 Hylia prasina
AATATAAATAAAAAAAAAAAAAAAAAGCCTTGCTGTCACCAGTCCTCCAAGAGGAGGAGGGGGGAAAGGGAGAGAGAGGTGGGAGCTGGGAGGAAAGGACACAACCAGCCAAAAAGAGTATCCGAAGGAATGTTCTTCTCCCTCCCAGGTTTACAGCAATGCCTTTCCATCCAGAGTCATCTGTTTTGTTTTCCTTCTCCCTCAGCCTGAGAGTGCTGCTGCATTATCATGTAATGTTGCTTAATGGGACCGAAGGCTTCGAGTCGCCTCACGGACCGCAAACATAGCCCAAATTCCAGGCCAGCGATGTCTTGATGCCTGCGGTGTCTCATGAAAGCAGAGGACTTGCAGCCCTCTGTCTGCCCCATGAATGGTCGGTTGCGGTTTTGTTTCTTTCATTTTTTTCCTTTTCTTCTTTTTTTTCCTCCCCAAGGGCATGCTGCCACCCTATCCGGGCAGGGATTTTGTAACCGCTGGCATATCTGGGAGGTATGCGTGGAATCTTCCAAGTGCTTGGTCAGTCCTCTGTGGTTTCCTTTGAGCAACTGCCCACCCTGCCAGCTCCCACCACCCCTTCCCAAGCCCCCTGACATGCAACTGGTTGCACCACTCGTGCCATGGTTTCACATGACAGTTGTCTCCTCTGGATTTCTCTCTGTTCCTTCCTCCTGGCACATTTCCTGATGCTGGTGAGGGAGCAGAGGGTAGGAGCCCTGCAGGCTGGAGCTGCCTTGAAGACCACAGAGCAGACACAAACAAAGAAAAAGCTCCTACTGACCAAGTGTCCCAATTTAGGCAGTGAGGTGTAAGCCCCACTCGGTTCAAGGTGTCACCAAGAGCGTGAGTGAGGGAAGGGGGATACTCCAGCAGATGAATTTCTGACTTCTTGCTCTGAGGTGTTATTCCATCAGTATTTAATCCCTCATGATTTTTTGTTTTTTCTGAGCACCCATCTGCGGGACAAGGAATTCTTGTGATTCCCATTTAGGGCAGGGAGAGTTGAAGCATGCAGCCCCAGAGAGAAGGGTTGGCTTGAGTGTTGCTCTTTGCCTGGGCTTTCCAGCCCAGCTGGTGCCCACAGGCCAGGCTGCTGAGCTCTGACCCTGTGGGTGCCAGCTCTCATGGGGCAGTGTCCATGTGGCTCTCAGATGTGCTGCTGGGTTATGCTGTCTGTGATTTTGGTCTCAAAGTCTAAGTGGGTGGCACGTGGACCTATGGGGTGGCATCTGATGGTCCTCCTCCCCCCTGCCACAGGCAGGGACACCTTCAACTGTCCCAGGTTGCTCCAAGCCCCATCCAACCTGACCTTGGACACTTCCAGGGATGGAGTAGCTGCAGCTTCTCTAATAAAGAGAGTGGCTAATAATGGTCAGACTTGGTTTGGGTTTCTCAGTGAGGCATAATGCATTGGGCATTTTTTTCCCCAGGTTGTGGGGCAGGAAGAGGGGATCTGCTCTCCTCTCTGCCTTCTCTCTCAATGTCCCTGTCTCAAAAGACCCAGCCCTGAGCATGTTCAGCTATTCTCTTCCCTGCCCACCACATCCTTCTGCACATTCACACTGTCCCCATCACCTCCCTGGGAGCCCCCAGCTCTCCTGTCACCCATCCCTGCAAGCTGCACAGGGACAGCCACATGCACAGGATGGTGTTACCTCAGACAACAGGAGTGATGACTTCTGTTAATTAATCTGGCTTTCCTTCCCTCCTTCTCTTCCATTTCCATCCCCAAAACATGGCAGAAAGCATCAGTCACTGCTGGATGGTTTGCACAGGCAGGGTGACATCAGCTCCTTTTCTTTGGGATAGTGCTTCACAGCCATGTTTTTCGGGCCTGTTTTCATTAAAAGTAGCTTTTGAAAATGGTTAAGTAATAATTTGCTAAATCGGGCCCTGAGGTGCTCAGCTTAACAAATTGTTATTTATTTTTTATAAGGAATACATGCAAAGGGAATGGAAAACAGCCAGGTTGGAGCAGGCTGGATGTTAATTCCAGTTCAGTGTCACCACCATCTTCGTGGTCGTGGTATAGTCATGTCCTCCTTTGCATAATAATTAAACTGATGGGTCAGTAAGTGTTATAAGAACAGACTTGAATACTGTTTGTTTTTTGCTTCTGCAGTGTTGCTTTTGCAACATTTGTTTAGTTTTCATTCAATGCATAAAATATGGAGGGAACAAAAAGCTCATGCACATTGTATCGTGTAATTAGACGAGTAACCAGATGTTAATTAATATATGAATATCGTTTTTATTTCCAATCGTCTGGCTGTGGTTTGAGCAAACCTATGTCCCCCAGCTGTTGCTACACGAGGCACAGCCAGAGCAAAAACAGAGCTCGAGTTCAGCTGCTGTGTTCCCAGAGCAGAAAGCATTACCCCGGCTGAAAGAGGAGATGCTTGGGGGATGTGCTGTCCCCAGACATGACACAGCAGTGTGACATTCTCCCGCTATCCAGTGGAGGGCAACGGGGGACATGCTCCCAGCTGTCTCCTGCAGCCAGTTTGGTCACCCCGTGGGGCCCTGGACTCTCCTCCAGTGGGATTTCAGCTCCTGAAGGGTGGTGGTTTAAGCACCAGCTGTGTGGATCATGGATGAGTCCCCAGGACTTCCCAAAATTCAGCCCCGAGCATCCATGCCCTGTCTCCACATTTGGTCCTGCTTTGAAGAGGTTGGACTGGAGACTCTGTGATTTTCTGGATTTTCTGGTGAGGCAGGTGGTGGGCCACCACCTTTTGCTGTCAAAGGATTTGATTCTTCCTAATTTCACCTGGAAGATCCTTTTAAATCTATCCAAGAACTTCCTTTCCTTTTCTCCAGTTCCCATGTGGTTTTGCTGAAGCCAGCCAATGCATTCAGGTATTCTACCTTCTCCTCCTTTGTTTCTGTCTGGAGAAGTTCCTGCTAACAAAAGAACTATTTTATTACCATCTTTAACCTAATTTGCATTTTTAAATATTAAAATTCACTCAATTTCATTCCTATAGCCCTCAAGTTTTTTTTTTTAATTTCTTTTGACTGATCCTCTGGGGCCCGAGTAATGCACCACTTCATCAGTGCTAAAACCACTGCTGCATTTCCAGTGAGAAATAAGATTGATTACAAGGCAGATCATTGAGGAGCTCTGATAATGATAACTCAGTTCCCATCACTCTCTTCTTAGCATTGCCTGTTTTCATCTGTCCATACTCAGTCCCTTACCTGCTGTATAATTCTGCTAATTCCCATATTTTCAAGCTTACCTAATAATTACCTGTGTCACATCACAGTGCCTCTGGATACCCAGATAAATTACATTGTGCCACAGTTCTCCTGTCTAGGGAATGAACTGTCTCACTGAAGAAATGCATCAGGCTCATCTTACTCAATTTACTGAACCTGGAGTTGCAGTTTATTCTCCTTGACTTCATCTCATTAAAAGAAGAAAAAAAAAAAAAAGAAAAAAAAGGAAAAAAAGAAAAAGAAAAGAGGGCTCTCTAATGACGGAAATTTCTCTCTCAAAGCTACCCCTGTGCCTTGAATATCAGCAAGGAAGATTGGGCTATCCAACCTCTTTGCCCATCATGTGTCCATGGAAGTATTGACTTTCTCCAGGCATCTCATCTCCTGCTAAGCTAAGGTGAAAGCCTGTGACACTCAAAATTGTCTGCAAACTTCCTGACACTCTTTCCCTTTTCTGCTTTTCCTACCCTGCTTCTTTCCTCCCTCCCAGTAGCTGGCACAAGGAGAATGACAGTGGAATCACCCTCACTGCTGTGGTCTGAGCAGGTTTCTCTCATATTATGTCTAAATAAATATCAATAAGAAAAATGGAATAAGAGCTCATTGACAAATTTGGCAAATATTTGCCTCTGCCTTCCCTTTCCAGCCACCTGGCTCCTGCAGGAAAGCTTTGCCCTTTCTCAGGCCAGCTCATCCAGGAAATAAACACTTGGTTCATTTTCTTGGGGGCAGGAGGAGGAAAATGAAAATAGCATTATAGCACCAGAAGTCCACCCCTCACATTTTGGGTGGCTGGAAACAACTGCTACCTTGAGCCATGGCTTTTGCCCGTGCCTTCCAGTGATAAGTTATCACAGAAGTGGCCAGGATGGCCTTGAATGGTGCCCATGAGCCCACCTTGATGACCTGGAGTGCTTTTCCACACCTGTGGAGGAACTGTGTATCTAAAAACTCCCAGAATTAAGAGACTGAGTCTCCAAGCTGAACACTGCACTTGAAAAAATGAAACAGCAGCAATGGGCAGAAGGAATGAAGAGAAGGGAAAACAAGGATGTAACGGTGCCTGCTCAGTGGCACTCGGTTCTCTGGCCCAGCTGACAAGGTGGGGATTGGTCAAAGCTTGGATTCAATGGTCTTGGAAGTCTTTCCCAATCCTAATGATTCCATGATTCTGTGATGCTTGTCTGGCACTTGGCTGGCATCCCAGCTCCCCGCAGCTCCCCCAGCCCAGCCTTGGCTGCTCCCTGCCATGGCTTCCACCCCAGGTTCTTGCTGGGCAGAGAGTGGCAAAACTTGTTCCTGGGACACCCTGTGGTGGCATTCTTCAGTCCTCCAAGGATGGAGCAGTGCATCCCACTGCTCCCCGAACAAGGGTGACTAATCATTTATTGCAAAGGAGGTTGCAGGGAGCTAGGGTGGAAACTGCTCCCCAGGCCACCTAGCTCACACCTCAACACCCCAGGCTGTTTTCAAGGCACAGCACATGCTGAGGGATCAGACCTGCTGCTGGGAGGTTCCAGGAGTGGGACCAAGGCTGCTTTATCCATGTGTGTCAGTGGTTCTGTGTATATAGATGTATGTGTATAAAAAGTGCATGTGTGTCTGTGTGTGTGTGTATTTTACTATGTTAAGCCATAAACTGTATGAGTTAGGTATGAATTAGAACCTTATAAAATGTGTTTACTCATTCTGCATAACTCAAAGCAGGGATTAAACAGTAGGAAAAACTGACCAGGAGAATTTTCCAAGCAGAAAAAGTTTTACAGCTCTCATTGTGGAGTGCAGAGGGAGGACCTTTTTTTTTTTTTTTTTTCAGTGTTTAGGTCTTTTTCAGGGCAAGTATTTTCTGTTTGAATTTTTATGGCTATTAGATAAAAGGAGAGCGAGGGGGGGAAGCTGAAGAGGAAGGAGGAATGAAGGAATAGCAGGAGAACATTCTGGCAGGCAGAATTCACCCCAGGCACCTGAGCCCCATATTCTCTCCATCTCTTGTGACAATGTACTTTCTCTGCCAGTGGCATCCAGGAGGGCCTCCCCATGGCATGCTGTGCTCCTGAACAGGCCCTGCTTTTCTCATCTCCTTGAAGGCATCTTTTATAGGGAAAACAGAGTCACATAATGCTGCCAAATTTAAAGGGAATGGGTGTGGGAAAGGAGCAGTGGAAGCAGAAGCAACAGGGAGATGAGGCTGTCAGGGAGTGAGCATCTCAGAAAGAGGGAGAAGACAGAGAGGAGCAGGAAATGGGGATGGATTGAAGTCTTACAGGCTGTTGGTTCTCCTTCTCATAAAGAAACTCTGAGCAGTGAATAATCTCACCATTATCAAGTGAGTCATCCTAGGTCAGTTGAGTGATGTTTGATAAAGAGCAAGGTGTCTTGAAACATGGAGCCATTTAATTTATTATTTCCTTCTCTTCTTTGATACAACTTTGGTTCTGCACCTCTGTTTGGTCTTTTCTACCTTGCAGTTCTTGCTGCCTTGGTGAATCATCCCTGTCTGCAGGACTGGTGATCTGGTTAACAGAGCCTGACTCATTCTCCTCGACATGTTATTTCCACAGAAGGTTGGGTTTGGGTTGTTGGGGTTTGGGTTAGGTTGGGGTTTTTTTTTCCCACTTCACTTTATGAACATTTTCCAGGGGACTGGGGAAAGGGAGGAGAGAAGAGAGACCTGAGAGGGTTCATTGTTTGGGTAATTTTCCCTACTGCTAAATGTCAAAGTCCTACGCTTGATGCTTTGGATACAGAGTAGCAGGACTTCTATTTCAGGCTTTGCAAGGGATGGGAGAGACTCATCTTATCTCTCTAACATGGCCCAAGTGATGTTTGGGTTCTATTTAGGGATTTGAAGAAAAGAGGGAAGTGATAACCTCAGTGTATGAGCTCTGGATTGGGTACCTGGCCCTGGCTTCCCTCGTCAGCACAGATCCTGGAGCAGCCCTGGAATCCATTTACCACTTGGCTTAATCCTGCTCTGTTCGTTCTGGAAATCTGCCTTTTGTCATCTGAGTGGTCATATGTTTCAGTTGCTGGTGATGACACGTCTCCAACAAACCATCCTAGAGGGAGCAGTGGTCCTGGGGGTGGGAAGTGTGCCAGATACCTCACTTTGCCAAGGACATTTAGGAGTCAAAGAGCTGTTCCCACCACAGAGAGCCTTTGGTGAGATGGGCTCCCAGGGCATCAGATCTGACTACTAACATCTCCCCTTCCCTGTGGATGACAGGATTCATTTGTCATGGTTTCTAGGATGACTTAAAATTGGGAGCAGAAGGCATTTCCATGCCAACATCCTGCTGTGTGCCAGTGGCAGGTGTCCTCAGTGCCTGGACACTTGTAAGAAAGGATTAATAGTCCTTTTGGGATGAAAATCAGCTGTTAGTGGTGAGAGACCTGGGTTGGGCCTCTGGTTACAGCCTCAGATTTGCCTTTTCCCTGATATATTGGAAAAATAATTTCTTTGCACCCCTGCTGCTTTGCCTGCAGTCTGTCCTGACACTGCAGCCACTGTGACACAGGTGTGTCACCACAGAGCTCCTGTCTTGGCTGAAGGGTGTAAATGACACTGTCAAAGGTATTGATGGCCTATGTGAAATCTGCATATCAGACACCTCATTGGAATGAGTTTGGTCCTTGAGATGTCCTCAGTTTAAGAAATTAGGGATTATATTCTGTCCTTGTGAGCAGAGGGTCTGTGCAGTGGGGCAGGAGAACCTGTCTTGCCTTGTAGTCTTAGTGGAGAAGATGGAAGGGATTGCTGAGATGGTGATGATGGGTGTTGAGGCAGACTCCTCACAAACAAGAGATTCTCAGCTCTTTCCTCATTTCTTAAGCCTTCTAATGGATGAAAACTGTGAAGAAAAAATGTTAACTCCTTTACTGGAAAATCAGTAAAGGAATGATTCATGCGCTGTGTTAAGAAAGCTGCTGTAAAGGTACTCCAGTAATTCCTCATTCAAAAACTGATGTCAACTCTTGCATATGTTAGACCTGACCAAGTGGGTCTTTTGTACCGTCTGAGCTGGGTCAGATAATTGCTTATTTTTCAGTTTTATTTTGGTATCGCCTTTGGCTTCTCTTGTGATGCCTGCTTGGATAAATGGAGAATTATGGGAAGAGGCACAGCCAAATGAGAGGATTTCTCCTCTGAGTCTGAGGTAACAACGTATCTACAAAAATATTTAGAACTCGCTGTGTTTGCACAAGTTTTAACCTCGGTTCTGCAAGCATGTACATTAGTTTATCTGGCACACGAGTGTAATGGAACAACTCACATGAGTAAAGCTAAACATGTGTAAATGTTTGCAAGATACGGGTCAATAATTCTTTGGAAATCATAGCAAACCAACCCTCTAATTTCTTACACAGTGCTGTTCCCTCGTCTGCCTCAGACAAGTGATCAAGAATATCTGTAATAATCATTATGGTGTCGTTGTTCCAAAGAGCTCACAGCCAGGATGCAGAAACTCAACAAGTGTAAATTGTTATTGTTCCATCGACTTCAAGGGAGCTACAGGAGGTTTTATGAGCTGAGGATCTGTCCTCCCATTCTCAAATGTCCAAAACTGCAGAGTAGGGCCAAATAAGAGTTCTGCTTCCATGCAGGTTCCTCCATAAGGACCAATTTTTTAAGTCTTGGTTGGATAGCAGCCTGCAGGTTTGGCTGCAGTTGGGTTTGCTGAGTCCTTCAGAATGTGCTGGTCCAAAGTCTTATCACTAATTCATCAGCATCTCTGCACATGACCTCTATTTAGAATAAATGGGGCAAAAAAATATTTAAATATTTAAAATATTTAACAAAGACTTTCTTTAAATTTGTTGCCATTACAGAGAATGGTTTGGTCTACTTTCCAGGACTGGGCTGTGAAGTGTAAGAAGGGACTGAGAACAGGGTCAGGCAACAGTGGCAGTATAAAAACCCTAAAATTCCACTTTCCCAATAAATGCAAGGGATATGAAGCACAGAGCAGTTGATGACTTTTCACCATAGGTTTACATGAATTTGATTTGACAAATTACCTGAGGTAATGATGGTTTTAGCAATTAAATGCACACTGAGTTTCATTCTAGTAATTGTTCCTTTCCCTTCCTGCTGGTCTGGTATTTCAGTATTTGTGGCCTTTCTTTAGGATGCTTCCCAGGATTTGTCCTCAGACATAGCTCACAGTGAAAGCTGCTTCCCTTCAAATTTAGCCATCTGAATCCCAGCAGAAATGGAACCTCCCAGCCCCCTGCACTGGTGGAGCTCAGGTCCCTGGTGCAGTGTTTGCATCCAAAATTTGGTAGTCATTTTTGGATATTAGCTCATTCCCCCAGGAACTACAAGAGTGCCCTGGTGCATTTAAGGAGAGTGAGATTATGATTCAGGTTCTGTTGCCATCCCTGCAGTGTCTGACACATCAGTTTGTGCAGGAGTGTCTCTGGGGCTGGAGTGGGATTCCTGGTGAATATAAGGCTCCATGCAGTCCTTGGATCTGCTAAGGCTGCCACCTATGGGCCTTGGGGACCACCAAGTGGTCTGGACCACTGGTCCATTGTTAGAAATCTCTAATTTAAAAGAAGCTCAATATGAAAAAGCAAGAATGAGGGTTGGAACGAGATCTGTGGCGATGAGAGTGAGAACTCCCTCTGTGGTGATGGACAAAATCTTCTGCCAGACAAGAAGGATCTGAGGACAAAGCTTTGCTTCGTACCTGCACAGCTCACAGTACAAATGGGTTCCCACTTTGCCTGGAAATCAAGTAACTGTTTTAACTTGCTGCAGAGCCCGAGACAAACTCCAGGGATTAGAGACATTCACTTGGACTCTCCACCGTGCTAATGTGAATACGTGGCTTTGAGATTGGAACTGGCTCATGCCTGGATGTCTCCAAGCGTAGCAGAGTCAGCTCGTGTCTGGCTGGGGCTGACCCTTAGCAACCTAGTGAACCTTGAGAAATCCTGGAGGGCTCACAGCACAGAATGAAATGCTTTAATTCTCCCTCTCCTCCAGCAGCAGGCTGCCTTGGGGATGCGTTTTTACATGAGTGAAAGCATTTCTTTTCTGAGGTCTTACATATTGTGAAAAACCTGTGATAAGCAGTCTGTGAAGAGCTCAGATGAAGGAGCAGAGAGTCCTATTGACCCTGAGAGAGGAATACACTCATGATTAACCTTGTGCATCATAGAGCATTGCAGGTCATGCTAATTAAGACCATTTCCCTCTCTTTGACTGACCCTCTTGATGAAAGCAGCTGATCTTTCAGTTCCATGTGGTGATCCATGCAAGTTCCAGCCCTGAAGAGCATCAGTGAAGGCGTTTAAGTGACTTCGGTGACACTGGAATGCAACTTTTACTCTTAGCCCAACTAAAGCCTTGTTCCTTAAATCTAGCCATCTACAAATGCTGCCTTCCATCAGCAGAGAACCTGGTGATGGAAACCTGGAGGAGATGGAGGCCCAGAGGAAAGCTCTTCATCATTATTAATTTCTGGTAGCATACACACATAGGAAACAAATGCCCCCAAAATTCATAACTTCAAAAAGGTGAAGCTGTTCAGGGAAGTGCAGTTTGCACCTTTGTACAAGTTGGGAAGTGAAGCACAAGCTGTGTCCGAAGTTGCAGCATAATCACTGGCTTTTCTGCCTCAGCCTAGACAACCTGTGCCCAGACAGAGAGAATTCTGATGGATGTGAGAAAAGCCATGACAAAGAAATTATTTCAGAGGCTACAGGAGTTTGGGGCGTGGGATTTAGGCTCCCATCTAACATGAGAGGCTGGCTTGCATGGATGCTCCCAGAATGTGGGCAGAAAATTTTTAGTAATAACTGTGCCTTTTTATTTCTTTTATAGTCTGGCAAGCCATGTAGGGAAGGAGGTTTTGACATCATTCCACCAGGATCAGTAGGGATGGTTTGCTTTTAATGATCTAGGCAGCGAGACAGACCATCTGCTGATGTAAATCGGAACAGCTCCGTCGCCTGAAGTTATGTTACACTAATTTAAATCAGCCCATCATTTCCAAGGCAAACCAACCACCTTTCACTGCCTTCCCCCACTGAGTGCCAGATCCAAAGCACATTAAACCCAGGTACAACCTCAGGGTGGAGGAACCGCCCTGGAAACCTGTGCTCCACATCCACTCATCCAAAAACCCAGTCCAAGCCTTCTGCTCAGAGCCCTCCTCTGACCCTCCCCTCCTTGGAGGGAAAGCCCCAGGAGAAGAGGAGGTTGAGGCAAGGACCCCCAAAAGGTGACAGACTTGGAGGGACGAACATGCCATTTGTTTCCTCATTTCAGGAACCAAAAGCTGGCAAGGGGAAGTGGAGTAAGGTCTCTTTTTCCATCTGCTGCACTGGCATTGCTCTGGAGGTCACTGCTGGGGACGGAGGTCCTCGCTGGGCCCCATCTGCCTTCTCTTGGCTCCCTCATTTATGCCCACTTGGGCCTCTGACATTCTAGTCTGTTTTTCTTTCCTTGAAAATGGATCGGGAATTGGGAGCCGCTGCGCAGGAACGCGCCTGTTCCCCATTACAGCTCCACCGGGGCTGTAACACGATCGTGCCTGCTCCATACCCACACAGATATTTATTTATCCATACAGCCTTTCTCCTTGTTTTCATTAAGTTAGGCAGAAAAGGTTAATCTTTCTTCTGCTAAAGCTTCAAACCCAACCAAACTAAATAAAATATGATTTCTTTCATTTCTTTTTTAAAGGACACTCTCTCTCTCTCTTTTTTTTTTTTTTCCCTTAAGTACCAGAATGAGGTCACAGTCAGAGATGCCACAAGAGTAAATTGAAAACAGGTTGGAAAAAAGCAAAGGGGAGAAAGACAGGGAGAGAAAACCACAATCAGGGGAAAGCGCCTGGTAGTGTTGCAGGGTTGGTTTCATCCAACCCAGTAAAGAAGCTGTCAAGACAGAGACATTGGTGCCTTCCTACTTTCCCCATTCTGCTCTTTCTAGGAATCTTGAAGGTGAATGGCAGCAGGGAGGTCTCCTCTCGTCTGAATTTCCACTTTGGTTTGCACTGGGTTTTCTCCGTGCTGCTCTTGGCACAGGGACACGGGCTGAAGGTGTGGGAACGCCTGCGAGGGTCCCAGAGCTTCCTTTTGCTCCTCGAGCCTCCTGGAGGCTCCTGGCCTGGCTCTCTTGTTTAGTCTGGTTGAGCTCAGTGCTGTAGCTCGCGCTGTCCCCGCTGGGAGGGCCGATGGGTGATTCATGCAGCCTGCTGTCCGCAACTGCTGGGCACTGCCGCGGCCGCACGGGAAGGGCTGAGGCACACTGAGGNTGGAATCCAGTTCCTGGTGGTTATCCCAGTGTACCACCAGTGGGATGACTCCTGGCCATGCCTGCTGTGGCCAGGAGAAGTCTGCAGATCTTCCCAGAATGGAACCCCTCTGTGAGCTCCAAGTTTGCTGTTATTTTCCTCTGTTTTAAGGAGAGCCACACCACCAGAGTCAGTGTAAAAGATGCTTAGAAAACCAAAAAGAGGAGATTTGCCAAACTCCACAGCCATGCCTGTGGATGAGGACGAGGCAATAGAAAGGGGTTGCACTGAGGAGAGAAGGGAAGTGCCACCTGGAGGGAGCTGCATCTTCCTGACAGTTATTAGTAGACCAGAGGGGGATTTTCAAAAGCTGTTTGGGGAAGTGGATGGTTTGGGGCAGATCAGCCCTGGGAAGGCACAGAATTGAGGGAGGATGAAGTCTTGCAAGGATATTAACTCCTTGCACTTAGGAGTGTCAGCATCCCATTGCTGAGCACAACTGCCCTATAATTTGTAATCAGTGAGCAGCAAGTGACAGTTTTTGCTCTGTGCACAGCATTTTCCAGAGTGATATTGAGCTCTGCTCTGGGTTTTTTACTACTGAGAAGTGAACACAGGTGAGGCATCCTCAGAGGAGCCAGTTATTTGTCCTTGATATCTGTAACAGCTTATTGCTTTATTTAGTGTGACATCAATTATTTATTACTATTAATGAAGGACACAGATGTCTGTCTGGTCAATAAAATATCTCCTGCTCCACAGAGATGATCTACTTAGCTATCATTTACTCTGCAGAGAACCTTTGGATTCTTTCTGAAATTTAATAACACGAGCAAAGATACTCAGGCAATCTAGAAGTTTGTGCTTCAGGGCTGCTTTGGGAGGCTGAAATCCTTCTTTATATTTGCTGGCGGGATGTGTGAGAACACAAGTCCAGATGGGAAAAAAGAAGCCCTTTTGCTTTCCATCACGAGCTACTTATCCATGTAATCCCTTTTATAAAGCGATCAAACTCCTTCCTAAACGATGGTTGGGTTATTTGCCCTTTGCAGGAGTAGACCAACCATTTATCCATGTCCAATTTACTTCCTCTTGCTATTACTGTCCATTAACCTAACTATTTCTTTTCCGTCTGAGTGCCTGCCCTGTTGATGTGTTCACACTCGTGTGTCTCTATTTGGTCTTTTTTCCCGGGTTTTATTGGTAAATTTGGCGTTTTTGTTCTTTCCCTGTGAAATCTTCTCTCCTGCTTTTCCTGTGCCTTGGTCTTGAACGCAGTTGGGGAATGCTGTGCACTTAGTTCTCATGTGGCCTCATGCAGGTGGGTCAGTGTTCTCCTGCTGCTACATGATCCCAGGATTGCTTTTTCTTGGTAGGGGAACATCACTGGTCAATCAAGTGGCCTAAGTGTCCAAAGCCAGGTTGGACAGGGCTTGGAAAAGCCTGGCCTAGTGGAAGGTCCCTGCCTGTGGCTGGGGGTGAGATGACCTTTCTTGTCCCTTGCAATCCAAGTCATTTTCTGATTGATGATAATTCTCTCACCATTCCACCAAAGCAGCTGTTGCTTTAGCTCTCTTCCACTGACAAGGTCCCAGTCTAAATCTAGGGAATAACTTATTTTCTGCTCCTAAAGGACGCTTAGGAAATTTCATTCCAGCTGCTCTCAGAGCACTGAGGACTGCATGGTGTCTGCCTTCTCTTTTGTGAGATGAGCAAATACAGTCTCTGTGTGCTCTGCTTCACCCAGGGGAGAGCACGGAATAGCAGCTCCCTGTGCTGGCTGCAGACTGACAGCTCTGGGGGTAGCTGGCTTGTCCCCAGGGTGTCCCTTGCCTGTCATTGCTCCATGGTCTGTGCAGTCTGGCATCATCAGTGATCTCACTGCTGCTTGTACAGAAGAACTCCCAGCCTTGGGGCTGAGGTTCCAGCATCTTCGTTAGTATCTATTTTGCTGTTTTCAGAATAACCTCTTTGCTTTGCAGAGCCAACAAGAGGGGAGAGTTCTTCAGAGGTTCAGGATTGAGCAAAAAAGCACCTTCCTGCTTTGTGAATTTTATTGCAAGGGTTTTCACTCAATCCAAGTGGACACACTGTTGGCAGACTCTGTAATCTTTGTTTCCTCCAGTGCAGGGGGACAGAAATGCACCCCACTGCCTGAGCAGGTCTGATCCATGGCAAACCAGACCACTATGGGAAGCAACTGTTTCTGTGTGTCAGGGCAGTGCTCCCTGCCAGCCTGTCCTCTCAAAACTACCCAGGAAGACTATGGAAGATGACCTTTCAGATGTTAGTGCATGTCCTAGAGAATGTTAACTGTGCAATTTTAGTCGTAGGATGGTCTGTGTTGGAAAGAACCTCAGATCATCTCATTCCAACTGCCCTGCCATGGGCCTGTCCTGCCCTTCCGCTAGACCAGGTTGCTCCAAGCCCCATCCAACCTGGCCTTAGTGCATTCCTCGATTCAGTGGTTGCACATGACATTTTCCATCTCATTTCCAGTCTCCTGCAAGTCTGGTTCCCCCCTCTCCCTGTCTCAACCCATCCCATCTCTAGTGCTCCCTGGCACAGATGTTCTGTCTGATGCTCCTACCTGGGGACTGCCCAGTCCAAATCTCCCCTTGGCCTCACCCAGCTCCGACTGCAATCTCTGCCCAGCTATTTTCTTTCCTAGCCCTCATCAGCTGCTCAAAGGAAGGTGTGAGATCCCCCAGCATTCATTCATGGGATGATCCATCCCCCCATGAAGCTTCTTCCTGGTCAGAGGGGAAGTTGCTTAAGGCTGGAAGAGCCTTAAAGCCCCTTGTTCTACTTGAACAACACATTCTGGTCCAGCTTCTTTGTGGGTGATTCATCAGGTTTGTAAGTCACAGCAGAGTCTGTTCTCAATGACTCCTGGTGACAGGGAGTTCCCCAATCCAGCCCAACGTTGTAGGAAAAGGGATGGAAATGAAAATTGGAAATGAGTAATAGGGGTTTGTTTGTTTGCTTAAACCATAAACCCGAAGCTGAGGGACTTGCTGAAGGCTGGGCAGTGCTCGTGACTTCCAGGCAGGGATTTTCCTGCTGCCAGCCCAATCTGCCTGTTGAGTTGTCTTGGGATTTGGGACAGACCTGCATCCAGGAGCTGGGTTGAGCTACAGAAACCGGTGACAGAGCTGCCTGAAAAAGTTTGGAAAGAACAAGTCGTGCTGGGAGCATTAAAATGAATAATTAAGGCTTGGATTCCTTCAGGGAGGAAAAGAATTTATTGCTGCTCTTTTCTCCAGTCAAGGGGGACATTTGTTACCGAGTTGTGTATTTTGAGACAAGATGCAAATGCAGTTTAGGGGCCTGGGGATGAGGGGATTCTTTTCTTCTACCTGGATAATTCAGCTTCACAGTGGGGTGTTCTGGGCTGGTTACACCACTGGCTTGTTCCTTAGGGTCTGCACCAAGAACCTGGGCTGGTGCTTGGTTTCGGTACTCCTCAGTCACTTTTGCCTTTAGAAAAACAAAGTGCTGAGAAGGGAATTCTCCTCCCTCTGCTGCGATGTCTTGACATTTCCACATGCACAAGGTACCCAGCACAGCAACCTGGGCCCAGGTTGGCTTACAGCAGCATAACTATCACCTACAGCAGCCCTTGCTCAGATTCCCAACGCTGGGAATAGGGCACAGCCTGGGCAGCTGCTGCTCTGTCTCATTTTCCTCCGTGGTACCTCGGGCTTTCAGTTACACCAGTGTGAAATGGGAATTAAATGCAATGAGCTCTAACCAATAGACAGGCTGCCCACTGCGAGGAGACAGGTTGCACAGCAGTGGACAGTCATGCCCAAAAACCTTAATAAATGGAGCGTTTTCAGTTTCAGCTGGGTCATGATCTAAGTGTTTAATAGGCTTTATAAACCGACCAAAAAGAAAGGTTTTTCAGTATTTTTAATTAGTGGGTTTTTTCTTTGAATGCTGATAAAGGAGTGTTCTTCAGCACAACTGAAGGAGCTCCAGTCAGAGCTCCAGGAGCTGGCAGAGTGCAGATGAAAGGGCACGAAAAGCTACTGGCTGTCATTGAATTAAAAAAAAATAAAAAAAAATCCATCACACTGGGAGCAATTCCGCCCAAGCACTAAAAATGTCTTTTCTGCTGTTAGTCCAACATAGCAGAAACACCTTTTGCTGTGGCAGGTAATTTTTGGAAAAGGCCATGCCCTGTTTAAGAGCTGGACATGCAGCAAGAGCAGGAGATCTCTGTCTAGCCAGGCTTCCAGATCTCCTGTAGCCCACCTCTGGATGGTGGCTCTGCCTGCAGTGCCTGCAGTGAGGCTACAGGTCCCCTCCGTGCTGTGACTGCAGCTGGCCAAGCAGTGACTTAGCCCTGGCCCCATTCCAAAGGGTCCCTGCTGCAGCTGGTGGCCCAGGTGTGTCTCCCACTGGCTTTGTCCATAGGTGACATTCTCCGTACAGACTCGGAGCATTCCACAGCCAGCTCGAGTTTGCTGGTTGCATGTCCTGCATAGGGGTGTTCCTACAGTGATTTTTGAATGCTCAGCAGTAGTTCTACACCTGTGTTGATGTTCTGGTCTCACTCCTCTCTTTGCTCTGCAGGAGAATCCTTGAGCTTTGCGGATGATTTGCTCTCTGGCCTCGCAACCTCCTGTGTGGCAGCGGGTCGGAGCCACGGAGATGTCCCTGAGACCAGCCTCTATTCAGTCATTTTCAAGTGCCTGGAACCAGATGGTCTGTACAAGTAAGGAGAGATGTGTGGGGAGCTGCTGGGGGCAAGGAGGGATCTCCAGCGCTGTTATTGAATTGTTACTGACCTTTTTGGTCAGCACTGTGTTACACCAGACATGGGGCAAAGGGTCAGACTCTTCCTGTTGCTTTGGGTGTTACATGCAGCTGGTGAAATGGAAAACCAGCGCCCACCAGTACAATGCTGGAGGCACTGGGAGTCACTGGGACACTCCAGGATAACACCTACGTTCAGTATTCTGGGTTTCCAGGTCCATGCCTGGTGGACAGGGTTGTCTCTCGTGGATGAGCTAAGCTGATGTGGTCAGATTGGAGCACGCTGCCAAGTGCCTGGTGGGATGAAATAGATGTCAAAAGTGTGGCAGGTGTTCATAAATTGCTGTTTCTCTTAGTAGGACTTACTTCAGATCAGAGAGACACCAAATCCTTCTGCCCATCACCCACGTATTGTGGACACTTCACTCCTCTCAAATAATCTTTGGGGGTTGAATTTTCTGTTTGAATCTTGTAGATTAATTAGTTTCCACAGCAAAGGGATAATGTCAAGATCTGAATTTTAACTTCTCCTTTAGTATCATTTGAACAGGGTCTGGGCTTTCCAACCTGGCTCATTAGCCAGGGCATCTTCTGTCTTGAAAGAAATATCAGGAGTCAGATCAGTAAGAGAGGAAAAATAGAGCAAAGAGGCAAGGAGACAGAGGAGAGACAGAGTAAGCAAGAGAGAAACACCCAGGGCTTAATGTCAGAGCGACTGCAATAATTAAAACACATTTTGTAGTGAGTAATGAAACTTTTTATGGGACCACAAAAGCATTTAAAGCGAGAGCTGGCAAATAGTCTGTCAGCGAGAACTTTTTAAGACCTTGATTAATACTTTCCCTCCACCGCCCCCCAGTTAAGTATGTTGACAGCCTCCAAAGCCTTTATTGCATATCCCTGGACCAGGGCTATCTCCAGGAGTGGGCTCCAAGTGATACCTCTTGCCATTTAATAATATCAGACATTTTCTTGTTGAATATCTATAATGCATAAATATAAGTATTTATATCTCTGGGAACTGGGCTGCTCTGAAAAGGTGCCAGGCAGAGGCTGGAGCAACTGCAGAGCTTGCTAATAACCCAACACCCATAAAACTGGCCCGTTGTGAGCTCTCAGCTCCCAGCTGCCAGGGGCACTGGGAGAGGGAAGAGCCACTGGTTTTGATGGAGGCTGCTGCCGTGGTGAGCACATGGAGCTGGGAGCCAGCAGGTCTGGCTCTCGGGCAGCCTGGGCTGCCAAGTCATCCTCCCCTTCTGCCAGGCAGGGGTAATTGCACTCACCCGTCGCTTCAGGGGCTCTGTGATCTAATTCCTGGTGTCTGCAAAGGGCTGGGAGAGCCTTGGGTGGAAGGCAGAGGGCTTTGTCCAGGGTTTTGTCATCCCTGTGGTCAAAGCCAGGCTTCTGCTTCCCAGCCCCAAGGCACAATGCCATGGAGGTGGTCAGCAGAGCTGGCAGTGCCCTGTGCCCCAGGGGTGGCTCCTGCTCTGTGGGTGCCCCTGGGCAGCAGCTTTTGTGGGGAGTCACAGCTGAAGGCAGCCAGCAGGCAGCATCCCCTGGCACCAGGGAGCCCTGGAGCTTGTCCTGTGTGGGGACAGGCCCCAGGGTGACGCACAGCTCTGGCTCTGTCCCACAGCTAGTGCTCAGCAGGGCTTGGCTCTCCGCTCCTGGGGCGGTGCACACAGCGCACGTGGACGGGCACATGTTCCTCTGGGCACCTCTGGGGCACAGACCCACATTCCTGGGCATCCAAAATAATTACATGTGGGCACAGCACTGCAGCCCCTCCTCGCTGGCTGCTGCTGCCTGCCCCAGCAACGTAGCATGGGCTGATATCCCCCTGCTCCACGCTGGCAGGTCCTGTCTGCCCGACACACACCCTGTTGCTCCAACCTGGGCCCTGCCCAGCATGTTTACTGAGCATTCTCAGATACACAGGCACCCCCATTAAATATTCCTCTGCTCAGATGTCCACACGGTTGCAACACAGCCTGAAGAAAGCCAGAGCAGTGAAATGTGAGGCTAACGCTGCTCTGCGCCCGCACAGACAGAACAACAACACAAACACGGGCACGGGGTCATTTCTTAAATTGAATTTCTTCTGCTTGTTTCATTTGTTTCTGTGGAAAAATAGCTATCTATAATAGCTCTGGGCTGGGTATAATCCTGATTATAGCCACTCGCAGGGCCCTGTGCTGTTCTCTAAAGTGGGAGGTGAGCACACAGTCTGCAGCGTCAGAGCTCTTCAAAAACAAATTATCTGCTTCTGCAGTAGTCTGAGAGTATCACATAACCCTACCAAGGGGACTGGGAGATCGTGGAAGTCTCTTCTGCCCTGTAAATGTGTTGAACATCCTGTCCCTTTTCTTCTGTAGTACCTACAGCAATTACACTCTGCTGTGGACTATTCATTTGGAGTACGACCAGCCTGAGATCAAAAGCTGGGCTGGAGTATGAAAACAAACCCAAGAAATGTTCTACAAGCAAACAAATAAACAAAGTCTGGTTGATTCCTTTGCTTTTGAGACTTCTGTAATTCCAAAACATAAATGAACAAAAGGAGAACTAATTTCTTTGTCCTTTGCAGTTTCAGTCTGATGAAAATATGTTGCCTGTCAGCCCTTTTCTTCTCTTTGCCTTTAAAACATTGGAGTTAAGATGCCAGTCCCTGCCCAGAGGGTTTTCCAGGGAAAGTAGATCATGTCAACAAAGACTCATGCTCCAAAGGCTCGTGTACACGTGTGGACACCCCTGCCAGTCTGCCACACACAGATACCCATCCATGGAGATCCATGCTGCATTCATGGGAATGTGCTCCCATGGACCTACACAGGGATACTGGGGATGGTCCTTGAAGGCTGTTGAGTTTTGTTGCAGTTCTTAAAAAGCAAAAATCTTACATTCTTGTGAAGTGGAGAAGGGACTGCTCTCCCCCGAGGTCAGCTAGACCAGAGCTGTCTGTCAAGCTTCCTCCCAGGTGGATCTGGAAGAGGATGAGGTGAGGAGGGCAGAGGGAGAGATGTCGATGTGTCTGTGAAGTGCTCACCTTGCATGGACCAGCCAGCCTGGACAGCAGCCAGTGCCACTCACACGGATGGTTTGGGAGCCTTGGGAGCACCAGACTTTGAGAGGCGGCTTGTGACGAACCAAAAACCAAAACAACAGTGAGGAGAAAGGGCTCTGGCTTGTCTCAGAGATCAAACTCAGCTTGGAGGACTGAGCACCCCAGAAACCCATCCAATCTCTTCACTGAGGAGGCAGGAGCTCCCCCTGGGCACCCCACAGCCTCCCTGAGCCTTCAGCCCAGCTCATCCATCTCAGCTGTCACCCCATGGCTCAGGGAGTGCCTGGGGATGCCTCATGGCTGAGCTGTGCCTGCTTGGCTACCAGGGGGCAGCTTTGCCAGCCCAGCACGTTCACTTCAGATACTTGGGGAGGCACCAAGTGTCCCTCAGCCAAAAAGGGCAATTCTGGAAAGGGAAATGAAAACCCCCTCCAGCTCCTCAATGGAGCTGCAGTGCAAACACACCAACTTCTTCCCTGCACCACAGATACTATAATTATAGATTAGATTAAATCCCAATGTTTCACTTTATTTACATTCCTGACCTAGCCTATTCATTTCCAGTGTTTGTGCCAAGAATCAGCACAAAATTTACTGGAAATAATATGGAAGTCATCAGGATTCCTTCCAGAGCCTTTCCTTGGAGTGTGTTCATATGCTGTGAAGAAGCCTTGACTTTACATTCCCTTTGCTGGCTCAGATGGGGTTTCCCCAGGGTGATCATGAACCAGCCCAAAGGCTCTGGGAGAGCACGTTTCAGGGGTGTTGGAAAGGTGGAAACCTCTTCCTAGGGGCTGAAGATTCAGGACTGCTGTTGGAGGGGATTCAGTCAGAGCTCAGACTGACAACACGAGGCTCCCATCTGCAGCCAGGACCCACCAACTCCTGCCCAGGCAGTGTCACCCTCTGTAGGGTCTGCAGGCCATCAACAGCGTGGCCAGGCTCAGCCTGGGATAACATGGAACATGCCTTTTGTGGTGAGCTTAATGAAAAAAGCAGAGGTGTGGGGCAGGGAGAACCCATCAGAGCAGCGGCTGCAATCCCACAGGCTGAATGTGCTGAAGGAGCTGGCCCAGAGCAAGGCTGATGAATGCAGAGTGACCTCTGCCGTGTGCATAGCTGGGATAAAAAGTGGAATGGAAAACCCTTGGTGCTCAAGAGTGTGTTAATGCTGGCAGCAGTCCCCTGCTCCTTATATGATGCTAATTGTTGTTGTTGGTCTTTCGTCAGGAAGACACGTGAATGAGCGCTGGAGCAATCGGAGACAGATCCCAAATAGCTCAGTGGCATGGGTTAAAACACATCTGTTCTAGCCCTTGGCCGGGTCCCCTGTGTGCACAGGAGCTGTGCTGCTTCACTGAATCCACCTCTCCCACTCCACGTGCTCTCCAGCTTCCCCAGGCCGAGCAGTGCAGGGCTGTAGTTTCTCCTCAGGCATTCCTGGCTTGCGGAAGCTCAAACAAGGCAAGTCAGGAGCTGAACAAGTGTTTGCTAAATCCTGGGCCTGTACTCCAAATGCAGGCTGGTTCCTCCCCAGCACATTGGGGTTGTGGCAGATCCAGGCTGCCCAAATGCTGGCTCAGGTGTGTGGTTGTTTTTGCTGAAGTGAGTCCAGCACGGAACCCTCTGGGCTCACCTGGGCTCTGTGTGGGTCACTGGCTTGCAGGGGGATTGGCCCCATGAAAGATGGTCTGCACGGGGAGGTGAGGGGCTCAGCAGAAGAGTATAATCTCTCTGCACTGATTTTCATGAAGTCTCATTTATGGAGGTGGGTTGGGCTCCTGCTGAGGGTCCAACATCAGGAGGATGCACATCTAAAAACCACGGAGAAGACATTCATGGTTTTTTCATGGCCAGTCAAATCTGGGGGCTCTTCCCAACTTCACCATTTACTCTGCTGAGTGATTTAAGGAGATCATATTGCCTTGCTTCCATCATCACCTGTTTACCCGCGCCCTTTAAAAACTGAGGTTTTAATCTCTCTCTTGTGCTTTGTGTCCAGCCTGGCCTGGGTGGCTCAGGCCAAGGCCTCCAGGTGCTGCTGTGGTGTTGCTACGCTGACTATTTGCCATCACCCTTCTAAAAGTTGTGTTTGTACCTGAATCTTCCTTCTGATCTCTCTGCCACCACTACTCAACCACCAGGGACAGGTCTGGAGTCAGGAGGTGCCTTTCTCTG
Source organism: Hylia prasina (assembly GCA_013397195.1). Taxonomy (NCBI): domain Eukaryota; kingdom Metazoa; phylum Chordata; class Aves; order Passeriformes; family Sylviidae; genus Hylia; species Hylia prasina. The sequence goes on from VYXD01000363.1 coordinate 198,929, forward strand.
ACCTCAGGAGAACTTTCTTCTTTAGTATCTGCCAAGTTTATGAGTATCTCACACCTTTTTGATGAAAGGTCAGATTTTCATTCCCAAATCCTCTGCTTCTGCTCATATCTCATGCCACAGAGAGCAGCAACAGCTTTTGCTGCCTCCCATGGCAGTCTCCTCTCTGCCCCTTCCTCAGGACAATCAGATTGCAACAATATCATTGGTTTTGTCCCTAAAAACGGCCGGCATCTAAATCCCAAACCTCTCTGGGTCCAGGCCCATCCACTTTGTCCCTCTGGAGGTGGCTGGAGGAAGGCTGGCACTGGTGTCATAAGGAAGAGGAAGGAGGAGGGGTTATTTTGTGGGGTATTGCAGCTGGGGGAGTGTGCCGATATAGGATTTTTCCTGGGACCAGCAGTGGGGTGGAGAGGAAGATTTTGGCCTCTTTGCCTGTTGGTAGACAAACGGATCTTTACAATTCCACCTTTTTCCCATCAGCAGTCCCATATCACCAGCCCCTTTTAGTCACAGACTTGGAGAGTATTCTTATTCCTGACTGTGTAGAAACCTAATGCTGCTACACGTCCAAGTCTTATCTCATGGGCTAATGGGAGAGGGAGTGCAAGAGCTGTGATATAAATATCAACACGGGCGTTGCTGGCTTTGATTTGCCCTAGGCCAGCCAAACCTGCATCGTGCTACTGCCTTGGAGCCATTTGTTTTGTTCATCAGGTCTCCATGGTGCAGAGCACCCTCGTCCTGAAGGCTGGAAAGCTGAGGGCTGTGTTGGTTTGAGTCCTGCAGCACAGTTTGAACACACTCCCGCTCCAGGACACCAGGAACACAGGACACACCCTGCTTTTTTTTTATCTTGTAGAGAACAAGGGAGTGAGGAGAAGGGCAAACGTCCTTGTTGGCCATCTCCTAGCAAGGGAAACTGGAAGGGAGGGGTGTGACATGCCTGTAGCTCCTCAGTGATCTAGAGCTGAGCAGCTCATTGCTCCTGGTCACCTCACACACACACTTGCTTCCTTCATCAGGAGTGAGATAAATTTGATTATACAGCAATATGGTTTCTGTTATGAGAAGGGGAAAAAAAAATGCCCTGGCCTTCACTAAAAACCCTCGGAGCCAAAGCTTATGTCATGAGGTAAAAGCTTCTAAAAAAAAAAGGAAAAAAAAAAAAAAAAAGGTAGGGTCTGTGGGATGCTGGTTGTTCAGGAGGTGCTGGATGGAGGGGTGGATGGGGCCCTGTTTTCACTGGATGCAGTTGGGTGTGGAGACCCTGCCCTGGCAGGATGGGTATGAAGGGAGCTCAAAGCTGGGTCACAGGGACATGCTTGTCTAAACACCTGGGCAGTGAACTGGGCTTGGGAGCATCTTGCCACAGGTCTGGGCTGTCATCCCCTGGATCAGGGTCTGTTGCTTGTCTTCCATCTTTTCTCCTCTTGATTTCTGCCTGGGGAAACTGTAGGGCAGCCCAAAGCAGCAGCAACCTGAGCTGCTGAGCTGGGTCTGGAGCCTGCCAGTTTTCTCCTTCCCTCGGAGCATCTCCCAGTGCCCTGCAGCTGCAGGAGTGGCCTTCCCTCCTAATCTCATTGCACAACCCCAGACAGAAGGCCCTGCCACAGGGCTGGGATACTTTCATGTTTCCCTTCCCTCTGGTTTGCATCATTGCAACACCCCAGTCTTCCAGCCTTCCTGGGTAGGGTCTGTGGGGATGTGTCCTGCACACAGGAGGCTTTGCACACCCCAGTTTCTCATGTGGGGCAGGGGATGTTGGGGAAGGCTGCTTTGTCTCCAGCAGACCCACCCCAGGCTGCTGAGGGAACCTCTGAGACAAAGGAAATGAAACCAAAATTCTTCTTCAGTGTTTTGACACGTCCCTGCTGACGTAAGGGGAAGGATTTCAAACCATTTCAGCTGCCACAGGTTGTACTCTTGGCCCTGCATTGCAGGGTGGTCTTTGCCCCTTGTGCCTCCCCTCTGGAATGGGGGCTTTGTTAGGTTGGTGGATGTTTTGTGGTGTTGCATCCCCATGGGTGGGGCACAGAGGTGGATGGATGAGGACCAGGGTGCATTTCTGTCCATTCCCTTTATAGCTTTGTACCTGGGGCTGGGGCATCTCACTTTGCTGAGGGTCTGTCCCATACCACAGCAGGTACCTTAGTGCTACCCAACAGCCCCATAAACACACCAATCATCCCACAGCCCTCACTCCATAGCCCACAGGTAAAATCATGGCCAGATCCTGCTGTAAGTGTCCTCTGGGTGTGCAGGTGGACTTGGAGGTGTTTGGTGGAGCAGCGTGGGATCATGTGGCTGCTTAGACCCACACTGGCAGGTGAAGCAAACTGATAAACTCTGGGCTTTCCACGCTGAGAGCAGAGAGCAGGATGTCCCAAACACTGCTGAAGCCCAGAAAAGTGCTGCACCTGGAGTCCCCCTCGGCAGTGCCCCTTGCACCTCCCTCCCCAGGCAGCAGCACCTTGCAGTGACCCCTGTGACTTTTCCATTACCTGTCCTAACCCTCCTGATCACTGCGCCAGCAGAGCCACCCCAGTGAAGAAGAGCTCCAGAAGAGCCACCCTGCCCCACAGCATGAAGCCCACCCCAGGGAATGAAGCCCAGGGAATGAAGCCCACCCCACAGCATGAAGCCCACCCCAGGGAATGAAGCCCATGGAATGAAGCCCACCCCACAGCATGAAGCCCACCCCAGGGAATGAAGCCCACCCCACAGCATGAAGCCCATGGAATGAAGCCCACCCCACAGCATGAGGCCCACCTGCATCACCCCACACAGCTCCCAAGCTCTTCCAGGCCACCTCCAGCCCTCAGCTCTGTCCCTGCCTCGTACCTGCTGCCCTGCCACAAGCTGAATTGTTTTCCAAGTGGAAACATGAGTTGAAGGATTAACTCCACAAGGGCCTTTCCGTGCAATGCACCGGGATTAAATATTTATGTTGGCAAAAAGCATGTAATGGGCAGCTCCAGATCAGAGATAATGAAATTGAGGTGTGTGGAGAAAGCAGGGGGAGGCAAGGGGCTTGCAGGAGCAGACAGGAGAGGGACCCCAGTGGTTTGTAGTATGCATGCCTGGGTGATTACTTTTGGTTTTATTAATACCCCACCTGTTTGTGGGGGGACCCCAGCCCCATCTCTGGGAGCACTGCAGCGCACAAGGGAGTGCAGAAATCAGCCATTCCCATTCCTTGTGTGCACACCAGCGTCAGGCAGGAGGAATGTTCACCCAGATGGCTTTCACTCAGAGCCACCTGGAGTGGGGGGGAGGCACTGTCCTGGAGGAGGTGGCTGGGTGGGGAGTTGGGATGAGACCCTCTGTGTGTCACCTGCAAATGATGCACAACCCTAGATCCTTAACAGCAGTGATATAGGATCCCTGGCTCTCCCAGACCACTGCAGTCAAGGTTATTTCCTGGTGACTGTATGGTGTCAGGCAGCAGTGTGGTTTGCATTATAGAGAGGGTTCCTGATCAGGTCAGGAGAAGGCTCATGGCAGCAAGCACAGCATGAGCAGGAAGGTCCATGGGAGGCTCCATGGTGGATGCTGGGGAGGAGCCCTGCCAGGATGGGCAGCAGGGGAGCACAAGGAGAGGTGATGAAGGAGGGAAGACCTTCCTCTGCTGCAGGAGGAAAACAAGGAGTGCCTGCAATGGCAAAAGCCGCTGCTCTTTCTCAACTCGTTATTTTTATGAGACAACAACATCTCCCTCTTTCCACCCAACAACAAATCTCACAGAAGGCGGCACAAGAGACCCCGGCCAGGCTCGGGGCCTCCAGGGAGGGATGAAACGAGGCATGAATGGGGTGTTAGGAGAGAATGGAAATCCACTGGCTCCCAGGCTCTCCTGCGGGGGGTCCCTTGCTCACGATGACAGCGCTGCCTCTCATAAACACACATTTCCTCATCCCCATTTGTTCCTCTCTCTTGTGCAATCTCTTGTACCAGACGGGAATGGGACTGAGTCCCGCTGGTACGTGAATGTGTTACAAAAAGCCTTCCCACCCTGCCACCAACGAAGTACTGAGAAAGTACAACAGGGTTTAAAAGGAAAAAATAAAATAGAAAGAAAAGAAAGATGGGGCAGCTGGATGGATTTGCTACTGGCCATGACTTATTGTTCTGAGTGTAAACTCAAGGGCATGGCTGTGCTGGTAGTTTGCAGCATCAACCAGCACTCAGAAACCTCACTGCACTTGGTGCTCTGCATCCCTCTGGGAAATGGATGCTCCTTCCCTGAATAATTTTCCTGGGTGGAAAACTTGTGACAAAAATAGAGGCAAAGTAACTTGACACAGTGCTGAAATCAACAGATATCCCAGCTCCAGCCTGCCCAACACCGTTCCTTGCGCTGAGTTGTTCCACTTAGGGAGTGTGAGCAGCGCTGGTGCTGCCAGTCCCTGGCCATGGACTGGGCTGCCCTTCCCAATCCACACTGCTGGGACAGAGCACAGCCAGGTGAGGTGTGACACTGAGGTGTGGGAACAAGGACAAGTCCCACCATCAAACATCTCCTGCACTGGTGGTGGAGATTGGAAGGTTTCCTGGACCTGGGCTGCTGGAGCAGGGGTGGAGGATCAGCTGTAGCTGCAGAAGAAGAAAAACTACAGGCAGTTACATTCCTTCTGTGCAGAGTGAAAAACAAGGGAAGAAACCTGCAGGGAGCAAGGCCCCTGGAGCAGCATTTGCAGGAGAGCAGGGCTGGCTCCACACCTCTGGAAGTTCCCAAGTACAGTCACTGCAATGACAAGGGGCTCTCCTGTGGCACAGGACAGCGGGTCTCCAGTCCTGGCTTCTGGGGTAGCAGGGCTCTGCCTCTGGGCTGGTTGGCTGTATAGCCATCATTTCAATAAAGAAATGATTAAAAGAGGGTGGGGAAGGGGGAAAGAAAACCCCAAAACATCTGTTTTACTTCAAATCAGGGAAGATTCCTTTGCTTGCAAGGAATGTGTAAATCACGCCGGGCTGGGATATGTGCATTACCCTGCCTGAAAGCTCCTCTGCACTTCAAAAGAATTCTAACATGCTTACTGGGATTTTGTTTTTATTATTTGTTTCGGGGCCCCCCTGC